>JAMPIV010018513.1:0-60132 GCA_024509875.1 Oreohelix idahoensis
TCAATTTCACTACAGTTATTATAAGAAACTACATGTTTTCTGTCTGAAAGGAATGATTTAATTATTGTCACTAGTTGAGAGTTTACTTTTGATGTTTCTAGTTTTCTAATTAAAATATTGTTATCTATCATATCAAATGCCTTTTTAAAGTCTACAAAGACTGCCCCACACATGTTGTCGTTGTTAATATTTAGGTGCCAGTTGTCTATCATCTTTGTTAGAGCAGTGTGACATAAATGTTTAGGTCAATTAGCAAGTCGTTGTTAACTAGGTGTTGTAGTGTTATTTTATGTATATGTTTTTCCAGTGGTTTGGATAGCGATGATATTAGAGAAATTGGCCTATAGTTCCAAAGTTACAATTATCGGAGGAACCAGGTTTGAAAAGAGGATATACCTTAGCGACTTTAAAGTGCGACGGAAAATAACTTTTTGCGATACATAGATTGTATATGTATGTTAGTGATTTGCTAATAACTGGCGCAGCATAGCGCAGTATTCGATTACTGATTCCGTCAAGTCCTGATGAGTTATTCTCTTTAACGCCTAGAAGATAGTTATACACTTCATTAACTGTCATAAACGGAATGTCGGATGGGATTGTGTTGGTGCATTTGTTCTCACAGAATGCTGACAGTTTGCCTAGGTCACAAGGGGAATCTGGTATCGTAGATTTAAGACTGGTTATTTCTGCCTGAAAGTAATTGCTGAAGTATGTGCAAGTAAATGAGGTAGTGGGGGTTTACGAATCTGGCGAATGTCGTTTGTTTACTAAAGTGTTGATTGCTTTCCACATATCTTTACTGTTTGTTTTGTTCTGAACTAAGTTTTTAAAGTATGTTTTCTTTTTTCTACGTATTAAATATTACACCTTGTTTCTTTGTGCTCTGTATGTGTTAAAGTCTTTATTTTTGTGAGCTCGATCTCGTTGCCTCATGGCTTCAAGCACTGCTGGTGTGATCCAAGGAGATCTTATCTGTCGTTTCACACGAACTTCTTTAGGTGGTGCGTGGTTATCAAACACACAATGAAAGATACGTGTCCAATGAGCAATGACGTCATCGGGATCAGAAAGTTGATAAACACTGGCTAGAGGTGCAGCTCGCAAATGATGTAAAAATAGTTCATGGTTGAAATTTTTGAAACTTCTAAATTTAATACTTATATGTTTATTTCTGGGAGCTTTACATTTATTCTTTGACCCCGTGCAACATATAGGATAGTGGTCACTCATTGCGATAATAGGAACAGAGCATTCTACAATATTTTCTACACAGGTGACGTAGATGTGGTCAATTGTTGTGGATGATGTTTTTGATACCCTGGTAGACTATTTGTTTTAAGTTGTAAGATAGTTGATGTTTTCCCACGTTTGGCTTGTGTTGTGCCTGTCGATGTTGAAGTCGCCTAGAAGAAGAATTTCTTTGGCAGTGGTAAATACTTTGTCCAAAGCGCATTATGTCGTCATCAGCACCATTTTCGTGAAAACTCTATGGTATGGTGATGCAAATAACCTGAAGCTGACCCCTGCTTTCTTTTAAAATATTCAAGTAGACGTCTGAGAGCGTACGAAGAAGAAAAAAAAAATATTCCGCTCAACCCTTAGTGGGTTATAACTAGGATTTATTGTGATCTCAACATAATCATTTTGATTTCCGATATCGAAATATGGTATCATTTCTCCTCTCCACTTAGTCCAGATAGAGCAGTGTTTCTTAATATTTTAGAGGTCCCGCACCCCTTTACAGTATCTTAAGAAGCCTCGCACCCCATTACAGCATCTTAACCCCTTAAGGCCCAGCAACCCATATATGACCCAGCATACATTATACATAACTATGTAATAATTTTATAATAAAACAAGTATTAATTCCCACTTGGTCAAATATGGGTTATTTCATAAGCAAATGAACGGCGTTCAGATTTTTATAGAAAGTTACATTCTAAAATACGTATTCAGTCTTAGAAACATGAGTTAAGTATTCAGTCTTAGAAACATGAGTTAAGTATTCAGTCTTAGAAACATGAGTAAAGTATTCAGTCTTAGAAACATGAGTTAAGTATTCAGTCTTAGAAACATGAGTTAAATATAAAATTTAAAGTTCAATTATAGAAGCTCTTGGGCCTTGAGAGGTTAAGAAGCCACGCAACCCTTTACAGCGTCTTAACAAGCCTCGCACCCCTTTACAGCATTTTAACAAGCCTCGCACCCCTTTACAGCATCTTAACAAGCCTCGCACCCCTTTACAGCATCTTAACAAGCCTCGCACCCCTTTACAGCATCTTAACAAGCCTCGCACCCCTTTACAGATTCTTAAGAAGCCTCACACCCCTTTACAGCATCTTAACAAGCCTCACACCCCTTTACAGCATCTTAAGAAGCCTCGCACCCCTTTACAGCATCTTTAGAAGCCTCACACCCCTTTACAGCATTTTAACAAGCCTCGCACCCCTTTACAGCATCTTAACAAACCTCGCACCCCTTTACAGCATCTTAACAAGCCTCGCACCCCTTTACAGCATCTTAAGATGCCTCACACCCCTTTACAGCATGTTAAGAAGACTCACACTCCTTTACAACATCTTCTTTAGAAGCTTCACATGCCTTTACAGCATCTTAAGATGCCTCACACCCCTTTACACCATCTTAAGAAGTCTCACACCCCTTTACAGCATCTTAACAAGCCTCACACCCCTTTACAGCATCTTAAGAAGCCTCACACCCCTTTACAGCATCTTAAGAAGCCTCACACCCCTTTACAACATCTTCTTAAGAAGCTTCACACGCCTTTACAGCATCTTAACAAGCCTCGCACCCCTTTACAGCATCTTAACAAGCCTCGCACCCCTTTACAGCATCTTAAGAAGCCTCACACCCCTTTACAACATTTTAAGAAGCTTCGCACGCCATTATCTTCTAGTTCATAAAATATACAAAAAATGAGAAAAAGAGATACAAGTATGTTTTGAGAAAATGTTTTTTACAAAATGTGACTAAGATTCGGTATTGAATTCACGTTGTCAATGTTAGATTTTGTACAAATACATTTGAGTTCTGTGTATTATATACTGCTCAAAAAAAGTTAAAGGCCACTTTAAATTTTTAGGTCATTTCAACTAAGCTGTTTTTTTTTTTAAAACCTGAACACTCAGTCAAAAAAGTTTTGCTGCATTTTGTTGCATGCTTAAACGATGTTTGTTAATCTGACAATAAATCAAATCTGTGTTACGTGTGTGTACCTCCAAGGTCAATCAAATGTACGTGGTGGAAAGGGAAATAATGCATGTTTGAAAATGCTTCATATGGCAAAGCCTGTTGATAACATTGCTGAAATTTGCTTTTCACGTGCAAGTCGTGACTATAGTGAACACATGTCACCCACTTTTCGGAAGGAACGGTAATGGGTATGTTTGTAACATTTACCATTTTAGCCATGGCTCAGCGAAGACGCTTGACCAATGTTGACAGATGGAGAGCGATGGCATGGCTGCAGGATGATGTAGGGCTGCGAGAAGTTGCTAGGAGATTAGGAGTTGCCCACTCTGTCATACAAACTCTTCGTGATCGTTATAATGCAACCGGCAGTGTCGCAGAACAACGCAGGTCAGGACGTCCAGTGTCTACCACAAGACGGCAAGACACATTTGTTGTTGTATTGGCTCTCAGACAAAGAACAATCACTGCCAGTGCCATCAGGACGCAACTGCGAGCAGCCACCAACGTAATCGTCAGTGACCAAACCATACAAAACCGACTGAGAGATGCAGATCTGCATGCAAGGCGACCTGTCATCCGACCTGTCTTGGCTCCAGTTCATCGCGCAGCTCGTCTGGCTTGGGCTCAGCGTCATGTGACCTGGACAAGGCATCAATGGAGCAGAGTTCTATTCACAGATGAATCCCGTTTCACCAGATCATTAACAGATGGCAGAAATCGTGTCTGGAGGCGCCCAAGAGAACGCTATCATGATGCCAACGTCCTTGAACATGATCGCTATGGCGGTGGATCAGTAATGGTGTGGGGCGGAATTAGTGTGACCTCCAGAACACCCTTGTATCGAGTGCATGGTACGTTGAATGGTTTGGCCTACAGAAATGACATCTTACAGCCGCTTGCTCTTACGGCACTTCAGGCTCTAGGACCTGATTCTATCCTGCAGGACGACAATGCCCGACCACATAGAGCTGGGGTCGTGAACGACTTCCTACAACAGCAACATGTCACCCGCTTAGACTGGCCAGCTTACTCTCCTGATCTCAGTCCGATAGAACATGTATGGGATGTGCTAGGACGTAGACTTATAGAAAATCATCCACCTGCTACTGACCTCAATCAGTTGTTCCTCTTCCTGGAGCAGGAGTGGCAAGCGATCCCACAAATGACTCTTGTCTTATCAATGAGGCAAAGGTGCAGTGAATGCATTCAAGCTCATGGTGGACACACTCGATTTTGAATCATGATAACTTTTGTTTAATGATTCTGAATTTTCAAAAAGGGAGGTAAGACGATTGACATCGATTTTCTTACTAATGAAATCATTTGTTTTTCTTCATTTTAATGTCAATGTAATGTGGAATGAAAACCGTTTATGATATTGAGTTTCATAATTGTATCTTTATTTTTTTTAATCTGCAGATGAATTTGTAAGTGGCCTGTCAATTTTTTTTAGCAGTATATAATGTTATTGATGATTCGCCTTCTAAAATATCTAGCATGTCTCGCACCCCCTGAAGGTAGATCTCGCATCCCAAGGGGGTGCATGCACCCCTGGTTAAGAAGCACTGAGATGAGTAAATCGCTGGACTCTAGCAGTGAATGCGTAACACGCACTAAGGCAGAAGCATTTTCGTCTGTGTAACAGGTAATCCCAAGCACTGTAAATGTGCCGTTTAGTTCTCGAATGAAGAAAGAATATGACGTCTGTTCCCTCAGGCATATCATTAATTAGTACCCTTTAGCTCCCCAGGCAGTATAGGCCTTCAACAAACACATGTCAAGTCCTTCTGTCAAGTGTCAAGTCCTTCTGTCAAGTGTCAAGTTCTTTCCACATCATTTTCACTTTTTTTCACCCATTCTCTTCTCCAGGTGTTTCTTGGTCTACTTAGACATATCATACGACGCGACTAATGCGAGGTTTTGCTTGAAGTTGGCAACCTCCGTATGTAAAACAAGCTGCTAGAGATACCACCCCTTCGATCCAGCTTTAGTGTAAGAGTAACCAAATGAAATTATGTTTCTATGCACCGTAAGATACAAAAAAGAAATTAAAATATCGAATAGGCAATTATTCCAAAGAAATGAAATAAATATATACATTTTAAAAAACATGGTATGGAATCAGCTTTACAAATTACACAGGAAACACGTGACACTACGGGGTTCACTCTTCGTCAGCCACAAATTTTTTTTAATGTATATATTTACAAGGGTATTTCCTGACCAGTTTTACAGCAGCCCCCTTATTTATTTACTAACAACGAAATGAAACAAAAACATGCTGTTATTTTTCATTTTAATTTAAAAAAACTTCACAACAATGGTTCTTCCTCATATCTCTATAACATCACACTAAGATAAACATGGATGTAACAAAGTATACAAACACAGTATCACTGCTGTGATCCATAGTAATTTTAGGTCATTGATACAATTGGATACACATAAGTAAAAGAAAGAAGTACATGTACAGATAGCAATAACGATATCATTACAAAATATGGTTTCACACGAGCCAATGTCACAAGCACATAACATCAATAACGCAAAATTTCACCGAGATGCCTAATGGCATAAATAGAATGAGCAGGCTTTAAATGATAAACATGTATATTATTTAGCTTCCCATGATTTATGCGTGCGGCATGAATGTACGGCAACCTCAAACAGAGTGAACAGATCTCATTAAGAAATTATGTAACATGTAAACCCGCCCCATGTGCTCCAACCTTGACACTACTGACATGCCATGACAGAAATTAAGGCTACTGAAATGACGTACAATAAAGCTAATGACGTGACATACATTACGGCTACTGACACATGACATGATATAGAAGCTACTAACACACACTGATGCTAACGACCTACCTTGACATTATCAGCAAACGTTCACATTACTGGCATACATTGGCACTACTAACATCCCATGGCACTGCTAGCACATGCTGATACCCTTGAAATATCTAGACCCTACAGCTTTACTTCACACTGCTGTCATACTTAGATCCTACTGATATATTCAACACTTCTGGTACAGCTGACAATGATGGCACACCTTGACCCTACTACTGTACTTGACACTTCTGACATACCTTGATCCTACAGCTTTACTTGACACTGCTGACATACCTAGACCCTACTTATTTACTTGACACTGCTGACATACCTAGACCCTTCTTGTATACTTGACACACTGCTGACATACCAAGACCTTACTTATATACTTGACACACTGATGACATACCAATACCTTAATAATATACTTGACACTGCTGACATACCTAGACCCTACTTATATACTTAACACACTGTTGGCATACCTAGACCTTAACAATATACTTGTTGAATGGGAAAAAAAACAACAACAACAACAAAATATACACACACACAAATAGTAATACGTCTTACAAGGAGAAAGGACAAGAAAAACCTACGTTGCGGCCACAAGGCCTTCGTCAGGGACAAACAAACAAGAGACAAGAGGGAAAGAAAATGAGAATTAAGTAGAGAACATGAAACTATAAAAATAAGAGAAAAAAAAAACCTCCCTTTATGTCCAGTCACATGTGAAGCAAGATGGCTGCCACTAAACGGGAAATAGGAAGTCTTTTTAAAAACAAAAAAATAAGAAATAATGAAAACAAGGACTGGAAAAGAGTGAGGAAAAATAAAAAAATAAATAAATAAAATAAAAATAATAAAATAAATAAATTTTATATATATATATATATATATATATATATATATATATATACATATATATATATATATATATATATATATATATATATATATATATATTATATAATAATAATAATAATAATAATTACTAAATTTAAAAAAAAAAAGGCGTGATCGCATCAAAGTAGACAGTCATAACACAACTGGGACTCGATAGAGAAAGGCGTCTCAGACAAAAGAATGTTGGGTATTCAAACCGTGTGGTTTGAGGCAACCCATAAGATGGATGAGGCGTTGTTCCTGGCGAAACCGACTGTTGGCGTCCGAGGAACAGAATCTGATGGCTGTCACCTGGATGTCAGTGGCACCGTGGTGGTCAGAGCCATTGAAGTGGATGGCCACAGGTGTGGATTTAAACTGAGAGATGTCGTAGAGGTGTCTGCAGAATCGGTCGCCCAGTCGTGTGCCCGTTTGGCCGATGTAAGTAATGGTGCAACGTTTGCATATAATTGCATAAACGACGTTGCGTGACTCACATGTGAAGGCATGGGTGATGGTGAACTTGTCGTTAGGGAACGAGACTGAACGTGTTTCGATTACATACTGACATGTCTTACATCGTGTACGCTTACATGGCTTGGTTCCAAAGTGGCCATCGTTGACGGTTTTCAAACGGCTGTGGACTAGGAGGTCCCTCAAATTTTTATCCCGTCTATATGCCAGCAAGGGTGGCTCATTAAACACTTCCCGCGCCACTGGGTCAGCTTGGAGGAGAGGTAGGTGACGATACAGGATCCTTTTGACAGCAGTGTTGTGAGGGTGATAGGTCATTATTAACTTGACTCTATCAGAGGAGGTGTTTTGGTGGGGTCTGAGGGCCTCTAGACGTGAGATAGGGAGAACACGCTCTAAGGCAGAGGTAAGAACATCTTCTGGATACTGTCTGTTACGAAAGAAGTCCAACATTTCTTGTGCTCAGCATAGAAAGTTGTCATCATCTTGGCATAACCGACGGAGGCGGAGAAGTTGTGAGAAAGGCAAGGAGTCCCGACAAGCCGGAGGATGAGAGGAAGTATAAAGGAGGTAACTGTGTGCATCGGTGGGTTTGTAGTACACCGAAGTAGTGAGGTGGGGGGGGGGGGGGGGGGGGGAAAGTGACAGCAATGTCAAGGAAATTAACAGAGACAGTGGAGATGTGAGAGGTGAATTGGATCGCAGGGTGGAAGTTGTTAATGAAATTAATGAACCTAGATAGGTCAACCTCTGGCATATCGGTGAGACCTATGCCATCATCGATGTATCTATGATACATCAATGGGAAAGGTCCAGGATACTGCTGCCACACCTGATACTCCAGGTAGCCCATGAAGAGGCAGGCATAACTGGGACCCATCTTGGTGCCCATGGCAACTCCACTAATTTGGTCAAAGAACTGTCCATTGAACTCAAAGGAATTGAGTCGAAGGACAAGTTCTGCAAGGCGCAGGAGAGTCTCTGTAGCAATAGAGGGGTGCGTGCGCTGGTCCAGGAAAAACCGGAGAGCTCGGAGACCATCAGAGTGAGGAATGGAAGTGTAAAGTGAGCAAACATCTAACAGAAATAAACGGTAGGTACGGTCTGGAGAAAGCTGAATAGAGGAAAAAGTAGTAAGAGCATGGTTTGTGTCCTTTAAGAAGGAAGGAAGCTGCTCTACAATAGGCTGGAAGATGCCGTCGAGAAAGTCTGATATACGTTCGGTGGGACAGGCACACGCAGAGACAATGGGTCTCCCAGGGTTGGAGGGTTTATGGATTTTGGGAAGCATATAAAACACAGGCTTGCCCAGACCACTATTGTCAATACGGAGATGAGAAGCGCTAGAAGGTAAGGACTTGTTGGCGATAAGACTTTTGATGGTGTCATGGACCAGACGATTATTTAGGACTGTCGCATCATTGTCACGGCACTGGTAGAAGGAGCTGTTGGTGAGCTGCTTATTACCTTCTTGGAGGTAAAGGTCCTTGCGCCATACCACAATGGCACCTCCTTTGTCTGCCGGTTTGATGACAATGTCATCTCTGCGGCGGAGCTTCGAGAGGGCATGAGACTCATCAGAAGAAAGGTTGGAATAACGCAGGCATTGAGGTTGGAGTTGCTGAATGTCATGGAGGGTTTTCTGAATATATAAATCAAGAGCGTGGGAAGCCCCAGGAGAGGGTGTAAAATTCTTATTCTTGGAAGGAGCAAAGCGTGCAAAGGCATCATCTGATTCAGCCTGCGATCTCTGAGGATTATCATTGTTGCGGAAATGGAACTGAAGTCGCAGACGGCGATGAAACCGATGGACATCTTGGAGGAGATTGTACTGATCAGAGGATGGTTGGAGAGGGACAAAGTGCAAGCCCTTGCTGAGGACCGAAAGCTCACCCTCAGAGAGGGCAAGATCAGGGGGAATACAAACAACCTGGGAACGAGATGGAGTAGAGGAGGCAGGGACAGTATCAGGGGTAGGACAGAGGCAGGAAAGTTTATCCTTTTTCTTGGCGGATAGAAAATCATACAGTTGTCGGTTGAGGGTATGGATAATGATGCGGATAATGGGGAAGGCAGGAAAATAGCTGGAGGTGAGACTACGTAAGCGGAGTAGAAGCTGAGACTGCTGAGAACTGATATCTGCCAGGAGGCGGGAATGGATAGCTGCGACAGCCCGCATACGCTGGAACCCACATGTGGTCTCGATGCGCTGTAAGAGGCGATGTTCGCGAGGGTGAAGTTGGCCAGCCGAGGTGTTGAAGTGAGAAGTGAAGCCATGAGGGAGAACTTTAAGGCGGAGGCAGGTGCGGATAAAGTGGAGATGGCAAGTGAATCTAGTTTTCTTGAATGTAGCAAATGCAAAATCAATTGCAGTGCAAGATATATCAGGTGGTAAGAGGCTAAAGGAGGTGGTTATAGAAGACCGAAGTGAATTAATGAAGTGTTTCAGTGAAGGCATAGTGGCAAATCGAGTGAGACCACACACAAAAATAAAAATACAGAATTAAATATAAAAATAATTAAATTTATAGATACAAAGAATAAATAAAAAAATAATAAACAATGAAAGTAGGTGAATAGATCGAAAGTAAGAGAGGAGATAAAGGTGAAAAGTGAGCAAACAGGTAGACAATGCAGTCAGTAATGGGGTATAATATAAGTATTTGAGGAGAACTGCCGTAAGACGGGGGAAAAACAGTTGAATGGGAAAAAAAAATATACACACACACAAATAGTAATACGTCTTACAAGGAGAAAGGAGAAGAAAAACCTACGTTGCGGCCACAAGGCCTTCGTCAGGGACAAACAAACAAGAGACAAGAGGGAAAGAAAATGAGAATTAAGTAGACACTGCTGACATACCTAGATCCTACTTATCTACTTGACACAGTGCTGACATACCTAGACCTGCTTATATACTTGACACGGCTGACATACCAAGACTCTACTTATATACCTGACACTGCGGACCATACATGCCACACCTCAGAGATGAAAAACCTGTACAAAAAATCCAAAACCCTGTACAAAGACCAGCAAAACCTGTACAGACGGAAAAAACATATAAAAAGAGTTAATTCGTGTAAAAATATTTTTAATTACAGTGGGCTGCATTATAAATGAGGCACAGGGACTTTGCCTTTTAAAGCAGGTCTTCACTTATTTTAAAACCCAAACAATAAATGTCTGAATTTATTTTACACTGTAAAAATAATGTGATGGTGTCATCATTTAGTCTATTTCTGTGTTTAATTATCACTAACAGACTGGGAATTCCTGTGTTCAATAGGATCTTATAAAAGAACTCTGAGACACAGTGATAAGGGGAATGGGTTAGAAAACCTGTACATAAATTATGTACAGGGTGTACACATCTGAAAACGCAAACACCTTGTACAGATTATGGGTAAACCATAGCATGTGGCATGTATGGCTGACATACCTAGACCTTACTTATATACTTGGCAATGCTGACATACCTAGATCCTACTTATATACTTGACACTGCTGACATACCTAGACCCTACTTATATACTTGACACTGCTGACATACCTAGACCATACTTATATACTTGACACTGCTGACATACCTAGACCCTACTTATATACTTGACACTGCTGACATACTTAGACCATACTTATATACTTGACACTGCTGACATACCTAGACCCTACTTATATACTTGACACTGCTGACATACCTAGACCCTACTTATATACTTGACACTGCTGACATACCTAGACCCTACATATATTCTTGACACTGCTGACATACCTAGACCATACTTATATACTTGACACTGCTGACATACCTAGACCCTACTTATATACTTGACACTGCTGACATACTTAGACCATACTTATATACTTGACACTGCTGACATACCTAGACCCTACTTATATACTTGACACTGCTGACATACTTAGACCATACTTATATACTTGACACTGCTGACATACCTAGACCCTACTTATATACTTGACACTGCTGACATACCTAGACCCTACATACATACTTGACACTGTTGACGTACCTTGACCCCACTTATTCACTCCATCACTGCTGATGTAATTGCCACTGCTGATATATTGAGGTACTGCTGGCATATCTTTACACTGCACTATACATAGATGACATAACTTGAATCTCTCTCATATACTAATTATGATTAACAAGACCTACAGAGAGCAATTATTAATAAGACTGCCATATAACAGTGATTAATAAGACTGCCATATAACAGTGATTAATAAGACTGCCAGAGAGCAATGATTCATGAAACTGCCATATAGCAATGATTATAAACTGCTTTTAATGTTAAAATAACAGCAGAGTTGCTTTCATTTGTCCAAAAAAAAGCTGGTAAGAATATCTACACACAGAGTAATTAATGAATTTTTTTTCTTTTTTGTTTAAATCAGTTTTTTATTACTGAATAATGATGAGCTAAACATATTAAAACTGTCTACATTGCACAGACAAATCATAAACTTCATGGCTATATACAATACTGTTTTTATTCATTATCCATTAACGCCAATAGGACGGACATAGGTCTTCAAAAAACTTATGCCAAGTTTTTCTAGTCCATGCCATTAACTCAACAAGTCTTTCAGTGTCTTCCTTAATCTTTCATTTGTTATATCCAGCTCTCTTCTCTGTCCATCTCTCCCCCCCCCCCCCCCCCATGTGTTACCAGGCCCCCCCCCATGTGTTACCAGGGCCCCCCATGTGTTACCAGAGCCCCTCCCCATGTGTTACCAGGGCCCCTCCCCATGTGTTACCAGGGCCTGAAGGAGGAGTAACACTGTTACCTACTAAGCATGCTGTAAAAGGCTACTAAGGAGGGTTGGGCATGGGGCTGGCTTCCCCATCCTGTACAAACTTACAATAATAATAATATAATTAATAATAATATACACTAAATGGCCAGAGAAACAGAATGTGTTCACAAAGTATAGCAAAATGTAGACACTGCCCAAATCCGTTGGAGACAGTAGAACACCATCTACTACTGTGACCTGCACTTCAGGGAATGAGACAACTCCTACCACACAACCCATCCATAGACAATACACTTTACAGCAGCCCAGAAAACACTAATACGAACCACGTAATGGCATCAAGGTCACCAAGAGCGGACACTCAATAACAATGGATCAAAGTCAAGTCAATAAATGGAAAACATGTTGATTCTTCCTGCCAGCAGAAATACGTTTACTGGCATTGCAGTTAGCCGCACCCACCGGCCAGGTGACATAGACAGGTTTTTGCCTGTACTGAGAGCCAAATGGGACAGATCTTGCAAGCTGGCAGCATATAGACATATCATCAGGTTAAAAAAAAAAAAAAAAAGAGTATTATCTCCCAACTATACAATAGAAAAATCTAGAAGAAAAAGAGAAATAAAACAGAAATGCAACACTTGGAATTCTTGACCTGAAGTGCTGCCACTCCCTTGACATCATCATAATCAATTCCCTTCAGCTCCCCAAAGATCACAGGCCATCAACAAATTCATGCCACTTCCTCCTGTCCCGTGCTATCCACTTAAGATCTTATATCTCCAGTTCTCTTCTCCATGTGCCTTTTAGTCTCCCTCTAACTCTCTTACTCTGGGGGTTCCAGAATAAGGACTACCTTGTAAGGCTACTAACAGGTTTCCTCAATGTGTAACCTAATCATCAATAGTATCATCTTTTCTTCCACTGAGTTTATAATTCACAAGCACATGAGTAAAATTTATAAAAACTTCTTTCATTGATTATGCCTATAAAAATTAAATGACAGAGTTTATCTACAACGAGTATGAAATGAGTTTATCTCATCTATAACAGGAGCATTAGCTGAATTGTTCTGTATCAAGTATATTAAATGAGTTTAACTTACCTGTAACAAGTAAATCAAATGAGTTTTACTTATCTGTAACAAGTATTTTTAATAAGTTTAACTTATGCGTAACAAATGTAATAAATGAGTTTAACTTATGTGTAACAAATGTAATAAATGAGTTTAACTTACCTGTAACAAGTATATTAAATAAGTTTAACTTAACTGTAACAAGTATATTAAATGAGTTTAACTTATGTGTAAAATGCATATTAAATGAGCTTAACTTGTGTTTAACAAGTATATTAAATGAGTTTAACTTACTTGTAACAGGTATATTAAATAAGTTTAACTTATCTGCAACAAGTATATTAAATAAGTTTAACTTACCTGTAACAAGTATATTAAATGAGTTTAACTTATCCGTAACAAGTATATTAAATGAGTTTAACTTACCTGTAACAAGTATATTAAATAAGTTTAACTTATCTGTGACAAGTATATTAAATAAGTTTAACTTACCTGTAACAAGTATATTAACACATTAACTACCGCGAGCCGGTGGGACCGGCTTTTGAAATCCTATCATTTGGACCGCGAGCCGCTCAGAGTGTCGATCTAATTTTAGTAATAAAACGAATGAAAAATGTACTGAAACACTATTTGATCTGGTTCGAGATTTTAAGTTGCCACCGGAAAACAAATTCCCAAAGCATGGTTGTTGTAGAACACTGGAAAATTTATATTATGTTCATATTTTTCAGTGATTTGGGTTAGTTACCAAATCATGTAAAACTGTTTACCGTGGCAACTAGTGAAAGGACCACAAAAAATGCTTAGTGTTTATAACAAGAACATGACAAGAATTTAGTTTATAACAAAAACATATAACAGAGCTTATCTATAACAGATATTTGAACTCAGCTCATTTCTAACAAGCAGATTTAACAGGGCATCTAATGAGCATGCATATTAACTATGTTTACATTGTAACAACTGAGTTTATGTTATAATAATTAAGTTACTAAGTTACATTATAATAATTAAGATAACTGAGTTTATCTACAGCAATCACACGAATGAAGCATCTACAGCAAATACATTAACTGAGTGACGTATTCAATAACAATTATATAACTTTACCTATCACAAATACATTCCTGACATTTTCAGTAAAAATTATTTAACTTTACCTATCACATATACAGTCATGACATTTTCAATAACAATTATATAACTTGGAGAGCACTGGTTTCTGCCTTATGCGCCGTGTTTGGTGCTTAAAGAATTTATTATTATTATTATATAACTTTACCTATCATAAAAACATTAATGACATTTTCAATAACAATTATATAACTTTACCTATCACAAAAACATTTTCAATAACAATTATATAACTTTACCTATCATAAAAACATTCATGACATTTTCAATAACAATTATATAACTTTACCTATCATAAAAACATTCATGACATTTTCAATAACAATTATATAACTTTACCTATCATAAAGACATTCATGACATTTTCAATAACAATTATATAACTTTACCTATCATAAAAACATTCATGACATTTTCAATAACAATTATATAACTTTACCTATCACAAAAACATTAATGACATTTTCAATAACAATTACATAACTTTACCCATCACAAAAACATTCATGACATTTTCAATAACAATTATATAACTTTACCTATCACAAAAACATTCATGACATTTTCAATAACAATTATATAACTTTACCTATCACAAAAACATTCATGACATTTTCAATAACAATTATATAACTTTACCTATTACAAAAACATTCATGACATTTTCAATAACAATTATGTAACTTTACATATCACAAAAACATTCATGACATTTTCAATAACAATTATATAACTTTACCTATCACAAAAACATTCATGACATTTTCAGTAACAATTATATAACTTTACCTATTACAAAAACATTCATGACATTTTCAATAACAATTATGTAACTTTACCTATCACAAAAACATTCATGACATTTTCAATAACAATTATATAACTTTACCTATCACAAAAACATTCATGACATTTTCAGTAACAATTATATAACTGTACCTATTACAAAAACATTCATGACATTTTCAATAACAATTATGTAACTTTACCTATCACAAAAACATTCATGACATTTTCAATAACAATTATATAACTTTACCTATCACAAAAACATTCATGACATTTTCAATAACAATTATATAACTTTACCTATCACAAAAACATTCATGACATTTTCAATAACAATTATATAACTTTACCTATCCCAAAAATATTCATGACATTTTCAATAACAATTATATAACTTTACCTATCACAAAAACATTCATGACATTTTCAATAACAATTATATAACTTTACCTATCATAAATACATAAACTTTTCGTCCATCGAGACCAGGGCAACAGGTTGATTGTGATACAGCGGTAGATCCCAAGGAATACAGAGGGGGAAAAAAATGTGTAACCTTGTTAATTTTAGATTAGCCCCCTCCCACCGGCACGTAATAAAGCACACTGATATGGATAACCTATTCATCGACAGTATCATCTTTTCATCTCTTATTCCACTGAATTATCATTCACAAGCACATGAGTAAAATTTATAAAAACTTTCATTGATTATGCCTATAAAAATTAAATGACAGAGTTTATCTACAACGAGTATGAAATGAGTTTATCTCATCTATAACAGGAGCATTAGCTGAATTGTTCTGTAACAAGTATATTAAATGAGTTTAACTTATCTGTAACAAGTAAATCAAATGAGTTTTACTTATCTGTAACAAGTATATTAAATAAGTTTAAAATCCCACCCCCTACAGACCCAAGTAGAACAGTCCCAACTAAGCTTAAATAGCTGTACACCAACAAAAATGTTAAATTCCTGTACAGATTATCCCTTTCCTGTACAAGTTGACAGGTATGCAAACTATCTTACATGTATACAAAGTATCACTTTGTCAGATGAACTGAATAATCTAGAAAACTAATTTTTCATTAATGTGAAGTTAACTTTCGGTTAAATACTTAGTTTTAATTTTTCAAAGCTGGTGTCAAAATGATAGCAGAAGGCAAATCTTGTAGCAGAGATAAAAGTTAAATATAGGCTGTACTTATTCTTAATTTCACATAGACTGAAACCTCGTTTTGGCGAGGCGCGTCCCTTTCAACCTAGTCAGTTATATTAGGGCGCATGTCCAAATATAAAAGACCTTTAGATTTGATTACATTAATAGACTGAAACCTGAAAATAGACATGACTTTATAAATGTAAATCTTCAAAGAGCGTCTGATTGACAGAGTGATTAGAGCGTTGTTCTCTTGTGGCAAAGGTGCAGGGTTCGATCTTGGTACCGACACTCTCCAGTCTACCCAGCTGTAAATGGGTACCTGACTTTGAGTTAGGGTAGGAAAAGGCAGCGAGGAAGGGAACTATTCACCCCCACCTCTTGATGCTGGACCTCATATGGTGAAGTCTCTAACACTTCACTTCCCTACGGCAGTATCTGCTATGGTACTACCTTGACCTTTTAGATCTTTAAAGAGCTCAGTGTTTCTAAAGTAGATTTATACAGCTACTAGGTTGACTACCAAGGACCTACTGCATAACTGGCAACCTATTTTTTTCTACTCAGCCACAGGTGTAGTGAGTGAGAAGAGAAATTCTCCAGACCATACTCAAATGGAAAAATTAGGTTGTTCAACTGAAAATTTTTTAAAAACTGTCTACTGATTGAATAAGTTTATTCACGACATGTATATTTTGACTATGTACTCAGTTACAGCAACATGGACAACCTAAGCTAACTAGGAAAGAAGGCTCAATACCTTCCATCTAAGGTGTCTACACAACGTCCTTGGTATTTCCTGGAAGGAAAAAGCAACAAATGTCCAGGTGTTGTCACGTGCTGGCCTTCAAAGCATGTATACACTGCTTAGACAGCGCAGACTACACTGGCTTGGTTATGTCCGCGACAAGGAAGATGCCCAACAGGCTGATCACCCGTTTGCCAGTCACTTTGATTACGGAAACAACGACAAATGGATTGATTTGTCGTTGCCCTAAAGACGCCATTAGGAGTGATGGGAACAACGGCAAAGAAAATCTATTCGCTGTTGCCCTTAAGACGCCACTAGGCGTAATGGCCACTGCTGACTGCTTTGCCGGTCGTTGGCTAAGGACGGAAGAAGAAGAAGAAGGAAGATGGTCATTTCCCTAAAGATATCTTCTACCGACAACTGACCAATGGCAAAAGAACAGCTGGGTGAACACAGCTGAGGTTCAAAGATGTGTACACGAAAGACATGAAGGCACAAGACATAAATCCAGCAACCTGGGAGCATGAAGTTCCCTACGTCGCTACGTCAGATGGGGTAAAACGAAGCTCTCACAACAAGCAAAAGCAGCAAGCAGCTGAGAGCTACCACCTCTGTAGCGCATTCCTGTAGTCAGCCATGACTGAAGGGGAGTCCTACTACTATTACCCAGTTACAAACAGCCTTAGATGCAAATGATAAAACACAGTTTTCAAGTTAATAAGAAAATTTAACGCAAAATTTGACAATCTTTTTGTCTGATGAGTTCAGGAATGTTTGCTAAATATTTTGTCCAAAAAATGGCCAACTCACATTCACATTTCTTTCATGACTGATTTGCTGCCCATTCAGATCTAGAGAATTAATCATGCTTACTGAATGCGGTCCTTTTTCTGGAACCCTCAGGGTAAGACAGGCAGAGGTAGACCAAGATAAATTCATGGAGAAGAGAACTGGAGACAGAAGTGAAAAAGATGAGGAGGAGCTTGAGCTGATGCCACATGACAGGAGGACTTGGCACATGTTTGTTGAATGCATATGCTCCTTGGGGAACTTAAAGTACTGATTGATTGATTGATTGAAAGTACAAATCTTGAAATAGGCTACAAATCATGCGAATTGAAAGTAAGCCTTTGCTAGTCTCAACAACATGTAAACATCTTCCCAGTACAGCACAAACACCAAATTAAGATTATATGAGAGCTATGTACTTTCTGTGCTTCTCTATGGTGGAGAGTAAGAGAAGGAAATGTCAAAACTGTCCTTCTTCCACACAATCTGCCTAAGGAAAATTCTCCAAATCTTTTGGCCAAATACTATCACTAACCAAGAACTACTTACTCGGAGTAACCAAGAGGACACGCACACCATCATAGCTGGCAGACGCTGGAGTTGGGTTGGTTACGTCCTCAGAAGAGACCCCGACGGGATCACAATAACAGCTATGCTTTGGACCCCCGAAGGAAAAGCAAAAGAGAGCCCAATGAAAAACAACTTGGCAGACAACTGTGGAAGCCGAGATGCAAAGAACGAACCAGAGCTGGGGCACTCTAAGAAGGATTGCCGCCGACCGAAAAAAGTGGAAGCAGTTTGTTGCTGCCCTACAAGACACCACCAGGCGTGATGGCCACTGACTGCTTTGACAGCCGGTGGCTAAGGATCAAATAAGAATAAGAAGAAAGTACAAATCTTGAAATACAGACTTTGATATATAAGAAGGGTTTGTCGACCTTATGGAACTAAACAGCTACGGAAGTTTGTTTACGAAATATGTAAGAGCCGGACTAAAATTTATCAACAGAATCACCTTTATGTTTCATATATGTAATTTGTTCTTGTCTGCACTTTTTAAGTCTGTAAGAGTTAATCATTTGCAAGCTAGATTTCTCTGTAAAAGACCCCAGACACTGATCAAACAATGTACACGGCAATCAATACTACTTTAAAGCAAATTATATAAACCTAGCCTTAGGCCTATACACACATAATACTAAACCTAAACTTAATAATAAACCAAGACTTAGGCCTATACACACTTAGCTCAGCGGTCAGAGTGGCTAAGAGATATGGTGTCTGCCTCTAAATCTAAAGGTACAACGTTCGATTCCCAGTGGAGGGAATATAATTTATGGAAATTGTTTTATAGAACCAGTAGTCCTAATGATGTCGTACCCTGGTCTCCTGGGCAGTGAGATTGGATGCTTAGCCTTCTTGGATAAGGGTGAAAAAATAGGAGGTCCTGTGTGCAAGCTGCACATGTTAAAAATCCCACAGTAGTTGGAAATCGTAAAGAATAAGCCATAAGGCCGCTGCCCTGGAAAAATTTTAAAATTAGAAACCTACCCACCACAAACATATTTATAGAATGTGTGATTCCCATATACACACATTGGGATTCTCACCGATGCTACAGAGTCTGTGCACTGTGCTGAGATCCTCCTTGTGTGATCTAACAGAGAAGATCAGAGCACTGATGGAGTTGTCCATGTGCAATGAAGATAATCCTTAAGGCCAAACTTAGCAGAAGAATGAAAAATTCAGCTCTTCGCAATGCTTTATGGCACGAGTGGACCTGGTCCTGTACACAGTTACAGTTAAAGCCATGTATAGATCAGTATAGAGCATTCGATTGACAGGGTGGTTAGAGCGCTGGTTTCTCATGGCAAAGGTGCTGGGTTAAATTCACGATATCTTGAGTTAGGGAAGAAAAAGGCAGCGAGGAAGGGAATAGGTCACCCCCCCCTCCCACCTCTGGACCTAGTATAGGGAAGTCTCTAACACTTTACTTCCCTACGGCAGTATCTGCAATGGGACTATCTTTTTTTATAGATCAGTATAACATGGAGAACAACAAACATTAACAACAACTAAAAAGCTAAAGACTTTCAAAAATAGGTGGTTGCATGAAAAAAAATTGATGTGGTATGACAAGAACCAGATGAGTGCCAGTGGAACAAGAGATGAGAAGAAGACGCTGGAGATGGATAGGACACACACTGAAGAAACCTAATGATAGCACTTCAAGAAAGTCCTTACTTTGGAATACCCAGGGTAAAAAAAAATAAAGCAAAGGTAATCCACTAAAAAAAAAAAAGCAGAGTTAATCCACTTAAAAAAAAAAAGAAAAAAAAAAAAGGAAAAAAAAGTGAACTAGAGACAGAAATGAAAATGACGAGGAAGAGAAGGAAAAAACTGGAGCTGATAGCACTGGAAGGAAGACTTGGTCTACGTTTGTTGAAGGCCCTATGCTCCATGGGGGGTTGAAGCGTGATAATCATGACGATAGCTCAGTATCAGATAGTGTGGTTGGGACCGAAGACGCAGCAACAGTGCCATAGCTTGACTGCTTGCCGTCAGGGTCAGCGAACCAGAGCTGACCAAGACCCTGCTCCACCTCCAAGTGGTGGTCCTGGAAACAGGCTGCATCACTGCAGTCTGGCTGAGAGAGCAGGGATCAAAGAGGGAAGGCTAACCCGGTAACAAAAATGCCATGCTGAAACCGGATGTGTCGGGCCGAAAGACGCAAATATTGCAGCTTTGCTGTAAACGGTGACACAATGCAACAAACGTTCTTTTCAGGACGAACGCAGAAGAAGATAGCGTGGTTCGTGGGTATATCTGAGGATACAACACACAAACAGGACCAGTAGTCCCCACCAAGCATATAGTTGGAGGTGACTAAGCTGAGGTAGTGCTAGGGGTAGGGGGGAGGGGCTGGCAGCTTTATCATGTAAGACAAACTGCTACAGTACATGAAGTGCTTTGCTACAACCTGCTACCATTGAGAAAATATACAAAATTCAAAAGAAATCTATACGCACTGGTCATAACAGATATAGGTACCATCTATACCACAAGTACAGGCTTGGTACAACAGATCTCTGCAGCTGTGGCATCAGTCCCATGAAAGCCAAACATCTGCTGCACTCCTGCCCAATATGCATCAGGGAACAGAGTAGCATATGGCAACAACCTACTTCTCTCCATGAAAAACTGGAGATGTCAAGAACCTTCAGCTGACTACTGCCAATATTAGAGTCATGAACGTAGAAGTCTGAGGGCGAACGAGATGTCAAGAACCTTGAGCTGACTACTGCCAATATTAGAGTCATGAACGTAGAAGTCTGAGGGCGAACGAGATGTCAGGAACCTTGAGCTGACTACTGCCAATATTAGAGTCATGAACGTAGAAGTCTGAGGGTGAACGAGATGTCAAGAACCTTGAGCTGACTACTGCCAATATTAGAGTCATGAACGTAGAAGTCTGAGGGTGAACGAGATGTCAAGAACCTTGAGCTGACTACTGCCAATATTAGAGTCATGAACGTACAAGTCTGAGGGTGAACGAGATGTCAGGAACCTTCAGCTGACTACTGCCAATATTAGAGTCATGAACGTAGAAGTCTGAGGGTGAACGAGATGTCAAGAACCTTGAGCTGACTACTGCCAATATTAGAGTCATGAACGTACAAGTCTGAGGGTGAACGAGATGTCAGGAACCTTCAGCTGACTACTGCCAATATTAGAGTCATGAACGTAGAAGTCTGAGGGCGAACGAGAGAGAAGAAGAAGAAAAGAAATAAAGTCATGGAGCCGCGCTAGCGTAGTGGTTACAACACCGCTCTGGCGACCGGGTGATTCAGGATCAAACCCGGGCGACGGCATTTGAGGATTTTTCGTCGACCGGGATTTGGACTGGATTAACTCGAGACCTGGCGAGAACATTTGAAGGAGTGTCGTCGACCAGGGACTGGCGGCTCCTGAGCCGACCCAGCTCTAATGGGTACCTCCGAAAACGGCGAGTATCTGCCTGAATGGCGAGGGACACTTGTCTCTGTACAAGAAAATAGGATACTCACGTAAAAAATCAATGTCAGGTTAGACATTAAAAATAACCTGAGATTTCGCCTCGAGTATTAGCGGGCGTACGATAAAAAAGAAAAGAAATAAAGTCCAACACTAAAACCGTAGTTAAACAGAGTGTCTTGCCAAAATTATGTATTAACACAAACCAACTGTCCATTTGAACCCTGTGAGTACAATATGCAAAAATAAAAAATATTCTCCTTGATCAATGTAAACTGTATTTACTAATAAGCATAAACATTAATCTGGAGTTGGGTTGGCCACGTCCTCAGAAGGGACCACGATGCCATCACAAGAACAGCTATGCTATGGACCCCTGAAGGAAAGCAAAAGAGAGGCCGACCATAAACAACTTGGAGGAGACCTGTGGAGGCTGACATGCAAAGAATGAACCAGAGCTGGGGCACCATACGAAGGATGGCCACTGACCGAGCAAAGTGGAAGCAGTTTGTTGCTGCCCTACAAGAAGCCACCAAGCGTGATGGCCACTGACTGCTTTGACAGTCGGCTGCTAAGGATCAAAGAAAAAGAAGACGATAAAAGGTAAGATAAAGGATCCCATTACACGCCCATTGAGGCATATTGGGAATATATGCCCATATTTTCTTGAAGAAGATAAACACAAATAAAAACCTCTTATGAGATAGATCTTAATGTTTTATGCAAAAATGATTAAATAAACTTCTGCTTCAGTATTTTTAAATACCATAGGTTGAATACGCTTACTTACTTAGAGGTTTGCCAGAGACAGTGCCATGCTAACCTATTGGCTAAACTTCTGCTTCAGTATTTTTAAATACCATAGGTTGAATACACTTACTTACTTAGAGGTTTGCCAGAGACAAGTGCCATGCTAACCTATTGGCTAAACTTCTGCTTCAGTATTTTTAAATACCATAGGTTGAATACACTTACTTACTTAGAGGTTTGCCAGAGACAGTGCCATGCTAACCTATTGGCTAAACTTCTGCTTCAGTATTTTTAAATACCATAGGTTGAATACGCTTACTTACTTAGAGGTTTGCCAGAGACAAGTGCCATGCTAACCTATTGGCTAAACTTCTGCTTCAGTATTTTTAAATACCATAGGTTGAATACGCTTACTTACTTAGAGGTTTGCCAGAGACAGTGCCATGCTAACCTATTGGCTAAACTTCTGCTTCAGTATTTTTAAATACCATAGGTTGAATACACTTACTTACTTAGTCGTTCCTCTTCTACCTTGGGGTGTAGAGGTTTGCCAGAGACAGTGCCATGCTATCCTACTGGCTAAATATAATGGTTGACAAGGTTGAATATTATGGCAAATTTTCTTCTCTATTCAAAAAATAAATTATAAATGCATTTACTTTCACAGTAATGATATGAAACTCTATACAGAGCTTTATAACAGGAGGTAATCTGATCATCAGACAAGTGTTTTGGACTTTAAACAACAATGTGTGGGAGTGGGGAGAGGGGACCCGACCAACCTGGTTCATGACTCCCAAGAGTAACTTTTTCCCCCCTTACCTTGGGAATTGAACCCACTCCACCTTGGTTGCCATTTCCAAATTGAATGTTGCCAAATGGTTGCGTTTATGAAAGTAATAATTCAAAAATAACATTATAAATGAGTGCACTTTCACAGATACCAATTAAGCAACAGGTGCCCAAGATCTTTTCAACTCTCGGGCTAATAACAAAACGCTTCAACTCACCTTATTTTTCAGCCCCATTCCCTATCTTTCTCTCCAGACACATCCTTATTCCTTTCCTTCTGTCATGATGTCACATCCTTATTCCTTTCCTTCTGTCATGATGTCACATCCTTATTACTTTCCTTTTGTCATGTCACATCCTTATTCCTTTGCCTCTGTCATGATGTCACATCCTTATTCCTTTTCTTCTGTAATGATGTCACATCCTTATTCCTTTGCTTCTGTCATGATGTCATCCTTATTCCTTTCCTTATGTCTTGATGTTATCTTTATTCCTTTCCTGTTGTCATGTCAGATCCTAATTTCTTTCATTCTGTCATGATGTCTCATCCATATTCCTTTCCTTCTGTCATGATGTCATCCTTATTCCTCTCCTTTTGTCATGTCACATCCTAATTTCTTTCATTCTGTCATGATGTCACATCCTTATTCCCTTTCTTCTGTCATGATGTCACAGCCTTATTCCTTTACTTATGTCATGATGTCATCCTTATTCCTTTCCTTCTGTTATGATGTCATCCTTATTCCTTTGCTTCTGTCATGATGTCATATCCTTTTTCCTTTTCTTCTGCCATGTCACATCCGTATTCATTTCCTTTTGTCATGTCACATCCTAATTTCTTTCATTCTGTCATGATGTCACATCCTTATTCCTTTGCTTCTGTCATGATGTCACATCCTTATTCCTTTTCTTCTGTCATGATGTCACATCCGTTTTCCTTTCCTTTTGTCATGTCACATCTTAATTTTTTTCATTCTGTCATGATGTCATATCCTTATTCCTTTCCTTCTGTCAATATGTCTTCTTTTTCACCATCCTTGTGAGTTCCACATAAAAACCTGATGAGTTATGCTAGAATATTTACACATACATGCACATAAACTTTACATAACATACTCTTAGAAGATAGGATTTTACTTTAAAAGGGTACAAATATTGTTTATAGCCTTCAATATTTTAAAACCCTTAGATCCCTATATATTTTGCTTGACCAAGAAAACGTAAAACTATGCATGTACTTTAACAAAGTATAAAAAACTTCATGGTACTCATATAAGATGTGGTGTTAATGAAAAAAGAGTATGAAAGTAACAAAAGTTTCATTATTGTCGTGAAATATTCTAATCCACATATATAAATTAAAAGGTAAATGCAAAGCCTAACAAATAAATTTAATAAAAGGAAGAAGAATGGTAAAGAACAGTGCTGTCACAATGACAGTACTCGAAATCCCCTTTGTTTTATGCTTCGTCTGCAAATTGTAACGTTTCCACGTTAAATATAAGCCACTGCATAAATACAAGCGTTTCCACAACACATTAAAACGGGTATTGCATTTCTAAGAAAAACATTGAGAGGCACACTGCGTAATGACCTAAATTAATCCTAACATTAATTATACTACGTTACCAAAACGAACGAACAGATGGACTCAAATAGAAAGAAGGGAGGGCTGAAAATCAGGAACGCATGCAACACTAAACACGTGTCTCGCTATTAATGCCACCCCCAACACGCGTCGCGCGATACACAATTACTACTATCACGCGTGTAAGGCCACATGCACTAACTTTTTTTCAGACGGACAGTGATAAAAACACTAACCTTCCCAGAGTTAGGTTTTAAAATCCTGAAAAACGCTTATTAGAAAAGATAACATTAGATGGGTTTACGTTTGAAAACATTACAGTACCCAGACAGCACATCTTCGAAACAGGAGGTAGAAGAAATTGCATATTTTGAACGCAGCCACTTAGCTCTTTTAAATTTGTATATTTGGGTTCCTTAGGGCTTGCTGACAAAGAATATGTAAAACGTTACGCAAATAGTCTAGGAATTAATAAATTATAACCAAAATAAAATAGTGGGGATGCCTGACAGCATGAAATCATTTCTGCTCATAAAATTTTTTTTATAACGTGTTTGAAAAAACCTTACGTTACGGAAATAGCCTACCATGTTAACTCCAAATTGATTGGAGCGCAACAAATATAAGACTAAACACGATTGGTCGGGCTATAAATACTATCTTGGTTGTTATGGGAAACGAATAGACGGGGTACTTTTTTGAAAAGATGTGGAGACGTGGTTTCATTGGGTAGAGCTGCGAATATACTTGATTCAGAGCGTCTGTTCATTGCCACATCTTGTAATAAACCTACTAAGAAGCAGTACGTTGAGCACCAGTGTATATTTTATATAAAATAAAGCCTGGAACATCGGCAGATCGGAGTTGTGCTATATCCATTGCCAGTCAACGAAACTGTTTATTATTCTATGAATTGTGGTAAGCTTGAAATATTCAATATCTTTTAATGAAAATTGAATGTAAATTGTTAATTTATGCCTGTATATATGTGTAGTTCAGTAGCAAACATGATGTAAAGCCTATAATTCTCCAGCCTGAACAGAAGGTGTCGGAGGAAAGTAAAACGGCATGGAATGGCCAAACAGTACACTGACACCTAGATTATTGATTAGACAGAAATAATGCTGGAATTGCAGAGGCGTAGTAACCATTAGGGAGTGAAATACTGGTATAAAGTATTTCAGATGAAGCTGACAGTTGGCCTAACGCTCTGAACTCAATGTTTGTGATGTATTGTGCTCAGTGTAGAACTAGAGTATCAATTAGTTGTGAAGTAGAAGGTACATCCTTCTTGTTTTCAGGGACCGTGGTCTTAAAGTTATTGAGCAGCACCTGGTCAGAGCTTTGCTGAATCCAGAGTCGGACAGCATACTCCTTGGTCCATTTAGCTATCAGTGAGGTGTCTCCAGAGCCCAGGGGAGAAATCGAGCAGAGGAGTCTTTTCCTGCCGCCATCACGCAAGATAAGCTGATGTGGCCAGCTGAGCTCAACATTATGTACCCCCATCTTAAAATGACAGTGTAAAATACAATTAAGAGGGGAATTTAATTGTTTTAATATCAGGAACTGAGAACATCTCCAATACTAGTTCCAATAAAGACAAACTATTGAAGTCATGATGACAAATACCAACAGAGCTTGAACAAAACAAAACCAGTATTACCTCATATTACTACTACACAACTGACACACATAGGATACTTTTAATAATATATGTCACTACAATATTCATATTAAATACATTCTGTACATAACTTGTAATTAAAATTGATTGTGATTCCTGGTTCCTTTGTATTTGAATCAGGACACATATTTATTCATGACAGCACTGAATACATATTGTTATTTGAAAAGTTATCAGTGACTCCTTTAAGATATCCTCGTAGAGTGTTTTATGTATGTGAGTGTCACAGTGTTGTCAAGTGTGGTGGAATAAATTAAATTGTTTATCTGTCTGTTGTTGTTATGACTTACACTTCATCATACACATACCCTAGACATATAACGTAGTCATCACACTATTCCAGAATAATTCTGACTGAGGTATACATATGTGGCAGCAAGTAAGGTTATATATAATACACTACTCTTATTAGATATATATACCTTCACAGCTGATCTCAGTCAGTACACTAAGTCCCCTATAAATATTTATAACATCCCACTTCACCACATATATTGGGGTCTCGCTCTTGGGATTTTGAATCTTTCCCTATTAAAAATATTGGGGGTAATTCACTTCAGGGAATATAAGAATTAAAAGGTATCCTTGGGTGGAATTAAATAAGGTTGAGCTCACGGTGCCTGTGTTGTCCATTAGATATATATTTAGAGATTGAATTGTTGGTTAGACATTGTATAAACTTACCTGATAGACAATGGCGGACCTGGCCAAATTTCGATCTGCTGCTGTTCAGACTGCAAAAGAGTTAGGATTAGATGGGCAAGTTATGGTTGCCTATGTCACTACGGAATGTGACAAATTTATTGAACGGGAAGAAAGAAGATTAGAAAAAGAGCCGAAAGAAAGTTAGAGGCTGAAAAAGAAATTAAGAGGTTGCAGATTGAGGCTGAGGCTAAGAAATTGGAAGCAGAAAGAGAAGACAAAAGATTAGCTGCAGAAGGGAAGCCGAGGAAAGAAGACAGGCTGCAGAAAGGGAAGAGAAGAAATTAGCTGCAGAAAGGGAAGCAAAAAGAGAAGAGAAGAAATTAGCTGCAGAAAGGGAAGCAGAAAAGGAGGAGAAGAGATTACAAAGGGAACATGAGTTACGACTAAGGGAGTTTGAGTTTCAGGGCCATGCTCCTGAAAATGGTGCCAGTCCCTTTGCCTCTGATGCCACTGCTAGCCAAGGAGCCTCAACCTCAGCTATGAATTTTCATTTAGATCATTTTGTTGAGAAAGACGATGATATAGAGAGCTATCTAAATAGGTATGAACTATTAGCTACCACGTATGGGTTAGAGAGAGAAAGGTGGAGCTTAAAGTTATCTCAAGGACTTCGTGGGGCAGCTTATGAAGTTTTTGCAAAAATGAGCAGAGGTGATGAGGAAAATTATGACATGCTAAAGCAGGCTCTTTTGTTAAGATATGAAAAGAATGCAGAATTTTATAGGAAAAAATTTAGGAATGCTAAACTACTGTCAGGTGAAACCTATCACCAGTTCTCTGCACGAATAGAGACATACTTGGAGAAATGGACTTCTCTGGGGAAAACCCAAGATCTTAAGGAAATGGTCCTTATAGAGCAATTAAGAGAGTCCATGGCTCCAGACCTGAGAAAGTTTCTCATGGAACAAGGTGCAGAGAGGCTGGGTGAGTTGCTAAATGTTGCTGAAAGGTATCAAGCAGCTCAAGCAGAGGTAACAGGTAATAAAAAGAAACAAGTGGATAACTTTAGGGCACCACAGAACTTTAATAAATTTGATCCTAGGGATCAAAACAAAGGTAAGCACCAATTTGATAGGCCACGGTATGAAAATAAAAATAAATTCCCACAATTCGATGAAAGGAAATATGATGAAAGAAAATCTTTCAACCAAGGAAAAAGGTGGTGTAAGAATTGTCAGATGGACAATCATGACACTGACCGTTGCAGAAGGAAACCTGTGTATATGGCAACCCTTCAGGTCAGGTCGACCTCAAGACAGGAGGAGGATATTATGTTGGATACCACTCCAGAAGAGATGAGGAAGGCACAGGCTGGGGATAAAACACTCAAGCCTTGTTTCAGAAAATTGTCAACTTGTCATACAACTCCAGGCAAGGGAGATTTTTACATGAAAAACAAGTTGATGTATAGGAAGACTGGAGCTAGATCCAAAGGTCAGGGACAGCTGGTACTTCCTAAAAGATATAGGGCAGACTTAATAAGGAGCCTACATGTGAAACCAGATGGGGACCATGAGAAGATAGGTACCATCATTCAAAAGGTGGCTCACAATTATTATTGGCCCAAAGCAAGATGGGACATTGAGAATTTTGTAGAAAGGTGTAGCATAGCACATGAGGGAACACCCACAAGTGGGAACATTGATCAGGACCTGGACACGCCACGGGGCAAAATTAGGCCTGATAATAAAAAGAAAAATAGATTTGATAAAGTGGACCAAATGGAATGGGAAGCCCCTTTTCACGGACAAGCTTCACTTAACTGTTTTACAATGGCCACTATGCGGAGAGTGCAAAAAGATGTCTTACCCCAGGATAAGCCGAAAATCCCTCAATCGGACTTAAACAAACTGGAGGAAGAGGATGTAGAGAGGAAATCTCTCATCAAGAATTTTAAGTGGGGAGAAAGCCCCAAAAGAAAAATTGGTAGCGGTCGTTTTGTGAATGATAATTCTGGGAGGAAAAATCATCACTATAAAGCTTCGAGTGGAAGAGACCATACCGGTGCATGGACAAATAGGTCCACAAAATTAAAGGTCCATATGTAGCTTTGTTAAGAACGTGGACTGATGAAAAGGCAGAGGAAAACATTACATCTTCATACCAATATGTGAATGAGCTGACCACTCGTTTAAAAACTGGCTGGAAACTTGCCAATGAAAATTTGAAACAAGCCAGGAAGAAACATGCTGCCTATTATAACAGGAAGGCGAAAGACAGAAATTTGGCTGTGGGAGAGAAAGTACTGCTTCTTTTGCCCGGGAGTCAGAATAAGTTACAAATTGGATGGCAGGGTCCATATACAGTTCTAGAGAAGGTGTCTAGAACAAATTATAAGATAGATAAGAAGGGGAAAGAAAAAATCTATCATGTGAATCTCCTGAAGAAATATTTGGAAAGAGAACATCAGGAAGAGACACACTTGTTGACCTTGTCCATCGCCATGGAGATGAAAAAGGAACCACTTTCATCATTTGAATATCCATTACACCCCTGTGAGACAGCAGCACAGGTGAAAATCAGTACACATTTAACGAAAACTCAGAAAGAGAGAGTGCAACAGGTTCTAAATAATCATGCAGAGGTGTTAACAGACCGACCAGGGCATACAAACCTATTGGAATATGATATGAAACTGATAGACCCCACACCTGTCTGTATGAAACCATATTCGATTCCGTTTGCTAAGGAGAAAGCTTTGAAGGAAGAGATAGACTATCTGTTGAAGGAAGGAATTATTTCGCACAGTGAATCTTCGTATAGTTCCGGTGTTGTACTCTTAAGGAAGCCCTCTGGAGAACATAGACTCTGTATAGATTACAGGAGACTGAATGCTATTACAGAAGGACAGGTGGATCCATTGCCGGATACAAATCAGCTGTTTGCCAGACTAAATAAAGCTAAATATTTCTCAAAAGTGGATCTGAGTAAAGGATACTATCAGATTCCAGTAAAGCCTGAGGTTAGACCATACCTAGCTTTTAGTACCTCAGAAGGACACTATGAGTTTAATAGATTGCCATTTGGATTGAAGAATGCGCCTAGTGTCTTCTCTAGAATGATGAGAAAATTGTTGGATGTAAACATTTCGGAGGAACGTAATGAATCCCTGAGTTGCCTCTTTGATTGAGGATATTCCGAATGTTTCATACAGGATAATAAGAAGATTATGGGATCCACTACGAAAACTCTGCTATCACCAGGTATATGTTATCTCCTCATAACGTACATTTTGAGGGAAATATAATGTTCTCTGGACATGTCATTGCGCAGACTCAGAGAAGAGAAATGGTGAATACGGGTTGCGAAGCAGCATTAAGACAAGCACTCACACTTGCGGCTGTTCAGTAACATAACCGAAATATATTATTGGTTGTAGAAGTCTGAGGCAGATTTCATGAGTAGTGCCTACTCTGAATGGACCCAACTACATAAAACCATGATAGCACCACAGCAGAGTAAAGTCAAGTTGACTTACATTTATCTATGTGTATATAGAATAAAGGACTGACATGGGATGTCTGTTTTAAGAGGGGAGGTGTCGTGAAATATTCTAATCCACATATATAAATTATCAGGTAAATATAAAGCCTAACAAATAAATTTAATAAAAGGAAGAAGAATGGTAAAGAACAGTGCTGTCACAATGACAGTACTCGAAATCCCCTTTGTTTTATGCTTCGTCTGCAAATTGTAACGTTTCCACGTTAAATATAAGCCACTGCATAAATACAAGCGTTTCCACAACACATTAAAACGGGTATTGCATTTCTAAGAAAAACATTGAGAGGCACACTGCGTAATGACCTAAATTAATCCTAACATTAATTATACTACGTTACCAAAACGAACGAACAGATGGACTCAAATAGAAAGAAGGGAGGGCTGAAAATCAGGAACGCATGCAAAATTAAACACGCGTCTCGCTATTAATGCCACCCCAACACGCGTCGCGCGATACACAATTACTACTATCACGCGTGTAAGGCCACATGCACTAACTTTTTTTCAGACGGACAGTGATAAAAACACTAACCTTCCCAGAGTTAGGTTTTAAAATCCTGAAAAACGCTTATTAGAAAAGATAACATTAGATGGGTTTACGTTTGAAAACATTACAGTACCCAGACAGCACATCTTCGAAACAGGAGGTAGAAGAAATTGCATATTTTGAACGCAGCCACTTAGCTCTTTTAAATTTGTATATTTGGGTTCCTTAGGGCTTGCTGACAAAGAATATGTAAAACGTTACGCAAATAGTCTAGGAATTAACAAATTATAACCAAAATAAAATAGTGGGGATGCCTGACAGCATGAAATCATTTCTGCTCATAAAATTTTTTTATAACGTGTTTGAAAAAACCTTACGTTACGGAAATAGCCTACCATGTTAACTCCAAATTGATTGGAGCGCAACAAATATAAGACTAAACACGATTGGTCGGGCTATAAATACTATCTTGTGTTGTTATGGGAAACGAATAGAAGGGGTACTTTTTTGAAAAGATGTGGAGACGTGGTTTCATTGGGTAGAGCTGCGAATATACTTGATTCAGAGCGTCTGTTCATTGCCACATCTTGTAATAAACCTACTAAGAAGCAGTGCGTTGAGCACCAGTGTATATTTTATATAAAATAAAGCCTGGAACATCGGCAGATCGGAGTTGTGCTATATTCATTGCTAGTCAACGAAACTGTTTATTATTCTATGAATTGTGGTAAGCTTGAAATATTCAATATCTTTTAATGAAAATTGAATGTAAATTGTTAATTTATGCCTGTATATATGTGTAGTTCAGTAGCAAACATGATGTAAAGCCTATAATGCTCCAGCCTGAACAGAAGGTGTCGGAGGAAAGTAAAACGGCATGGAATGGCCAAACAGTACACTGACACCTAGATTATTGATTAGACAGAAATAATGCTGGAATTGCAGAGGCGTAGTAACCATTAGGGAGGGAAATACTGGTATAAAGTATTTCAGATGAAGCTGACAGTTGGCCTAACGCTCTGAACTCAATGTTTGTGATGTATTGTGCTCAGTGTAGAACTAGAGTATCAATTAGTTATGAAGTAGAAGGTACATCCTTCTTGTTTTCAGGGACCGTGGTCTTAAAGTTATTGAGCAGCACCTGGTCAGAGCTTTGCTGAATCCAGAGTCGGACAGCATACTCCTTGGTCCATTTAGCTATCAGTGAGGTGTCTCCAGAGCCCAGGGGAGAAATCGAGCAGAGGAGTCTTTTCCTGCCGCCATCACGCAAGATAAGCTGATGTGGCCAGCTGAGCTCAACATTATGTACCCCCATCTTAAAATGACAGTGTAAAATACAATTAAGAGGGGAATTTAATTGTTTTAATATCAGGAACTGAGAACATCTCCAATACTAGTTCCAATAAAGACAAACTATTGAAGTCATGATGACAAATACCAACAGAGCTTGAACAAAACAAAACCAGTATTACCTCATATTACTACTACACAACTGACACACATAGGATACTATTAAAATTATATGTCACTACAAGATTCATATTGATAAATTCTGTACATATAACTTGTAATTAAAATTGATTGTGATTCCTGGTTCCCTTTGTATTTGAATCAGGACACATATTCATTCATGACAGCAATGAATACATATTGTTATTTGAAAAGTTATCAGTGACTCCTTTAAGATATCCTCGTAGAGTGTTTTATGTATGTGAGTGTCACAGTGTTGTCAAGTGTGGTGGAATAAATTAAATTGTTTATCTGTCTGTTGTTGTTATGACTTACACTTCATCATACACATACCCTAGACATATAACGTAGTCATCACACTATTCCAGAATAATTCTGACTGAGGTATACATATGTGGCAGCAAGTAAGGTTATATATAATACACTACTCTTATTAGATATATATACCTTCACAGCTGATCTCAGTCAGTACACTAAGTCCCCTATAAATATTTATAACATCCCACTTCACCACAATTATTAGACCAAAAGTCTTTAACCCTTATGAGATGAATATAATGGTACATTTTCTAGACATTCTGCTTAACCCACACACAAAAATTCAAACTAATTTACTTTCAGTCTGACCCTAACAAACTTCATGGTATTCATAGAAGATGGACATTACTGCAACATTACACAACCATTTTTCATGTCCATCAATTATATTTAACATTTAAGAGTTGTTGAACATGTGCATTTTTAGATATTCTTGTGCACAAAAGTAAGCATTCAAACACAACAAACGTAGAAATTACATACATAGACACACGTCACTGTATTTATAGAAGGTAAATTTTACTGTCACATAACAGAAATACTCTTTTGTTTAATCTTTTATACATTCATTGGTTGCAAAAACAATTTCTGACAATTCTTCAAAGCCTTGTTTTGATTTTCCATTTCTAAATATATTCTCAGTGCCAGATTAATGCCTTCCAGTGATGTAAGCAATGAAAATATTATGATGTGCCCCCTTACCACAAAATGAAACTAAAAAAATTTTGAAACAAAATATGAAACTCAAAACAAACAAAAATAAAGGAAAATAAATAAAGACAGAAAATATGTATTTCTTATTTGAATTCAAATAAGAATCACTAAATGTTTGCTTTAACAGAGCTTCTTTTTCAATTTTCTGATTGTCGAATCCAGTTATACAACAAACAGCAATAAATTTTACATTTTAGTAAAATTAAATGTAGAAAGAAAAAAAATTTCTGCTGGCTAAGTCTGTTTTCTCTTTCTTACATCCATTATCCATTGTCACAAAGTGGTGTAAGTACAAACCTGGCATGTCTCTTACTCCGAAAAAAATTGCATTAAAACGTAACATTTTAAAATAATGTTTTTAAAAAATGCAGTGATAGATATAGGCCTGGTTTCCCTTCCTAACCCCCTCTTATCTTACACTCCTAATGTACAAGTTAAACGTTTGCTCAAACCAGTTGACATTCTTCATGAACACTGCAATTTTCAGTGATATATGAAGAATTCCATGATGCAAAAACCTGGCATAACACATATACATTTAAAAAATAACACGTATTCTTTATATCACGGATAGCATACATCTTGTACAAAATCTGATATTATTACCCATCAGTTAAACGAAACATTAGGTAATCTTTACAATATGAGAAAGGATATATACAGCAATATACCAAGTCTGATAACAGTGTCTCCCTTGGGACCATACTAAATGACAGATTATCAGTAACTTATGAATATTCCAAACCTGAAAAATAGTGTATTATCAGTTTGATGAAATGTGTAGTAATCATCATTATTATATCCTGAATAATAGAAAAAAGTTATATATATATATATATACAAGGGGATTGACATAAGTCTTGGGCCTGACCATGAAGGAGTCACAAGAGAAAGATGAAACTTGGCACATTTAAAGTTCATCATATTTGCACTGAATGTGTGAAGTACGCGTTAGTTTCTTCAATGGGTTTTCCCGCTACGGTGCACGGCGCAATGTACCCTATTGACCGGATCTGCTGCTCCAAAGATTTGACAAAACAATGGAAAAGAAGGAGGCCAGAGCTGTGATAAGATTTCTGATGTTTCAAGGAAAAACACCTACAGAAATACACAGGGAGATGGAACCAGTGTTTCGTGAGTCTTGTCCTTCATATACTTCGGTAAAAAACTGGTGTCAACAGTTTAAGTGCGGCCGCTCAAATGTTGCTGATCTGCCAAGATCTGGTAGACCAGCCTCAGAGTACAACAATGAAAATGCAACAAGACTGAAGAAAAATCATTGACCAGGATTGAAAAATGACAATTGTGGAGATAGCTAGTAGAGTAAAACTAAATGAAAGAACAGTTTATAGAATTTTACACAACAGACTGAACATGAGAAAAGTGTGTGCATGCTGGGTTCCGCGACTGTTGACACGTGAACAGAAGCAAACGAGGGTAAATTGCTGTCAACAGTTGCTCAAAAAGTGTCAGTCAAAAAATGTTTTGGAGACCATGGTGACAGTAGATGAGACTTGGGTACACCATTATGACCCCGAATCCAAAATTGCCAGCATGCAACGGAAAACCCCGGGCTCCCCAACACCTGTCAAGCTGAGAGCGCAGAAATCTGCAGGAAAAGTGATGCCGACTGTTTTTTGGGATGGCAAAGGTGTCCTTTTGAAAGATTATCTGCCTCGTGGCAACACAGTTAATGGACAGTACTATGCAGATCTTCTCACCAAACTAAGAAAGGTTGTGACCAGGAAACGAGGGATAACGCGCACTCAAAATCTTCCTTTGCTTCAAGACAACGCGCCCTCTCACAAAGCACGGTTTGTGCAGCTAGCAGCCAACGATTTGAATATTGAAATTCTTCCACACCCACCATATTCTCCAGATTTGGCTCCATCAGACTTTTTTCTATTCCCAAATCTTAAAAAACAGCTAAAAGGAAATCATTTTGACAGCGTTGAAGAGGTTATACTGGCATGTGATGACTGGTTTAGTTTGAAAAATAGGGTGTTCTACTCCCAAGGTCTTTTCAAGGTCAAGCAGAGATGGCAGAAGTGTGTCAATTCAGACGGTGGCTATATTGAAAAGGAATAAACACTATACAAAATTTCAGCTCTCTGTGACATGTCCTTCATGGTCAGGCCCAAGACTTATGTCAATCCCCTTGTATATATATATTAGCGCTTGGATCCTTAACGATTAATTAATCGGTTAATTGATAAAACAAATTTTAATAGATTTTTAGGAATGCTTATGTTTTTTTTGCTTAAATGTGAGAGCATTTGCTATGTTAGAGGTTTGTGATATGGAATTTGCCAAGTAAGGTCAATACTAATAAATTGTTTGCTGAAAATTTTCAGGACGATGTTACCTTATAACAAGTAAAATAAATTAAGTCCTTAGTGATTAAAAAAAAAAAAAAAGTTATTTATGAATTTTATAATTTATCAAATTGTTCGAAATTGATAGATTAATCTTCTATTAAAGAAATTAGATTAATTGATTTTATATATATATATATATATATATATATATATATATATATATATATATATATATATATATATATATATATATATATATATATATATATATATATATATATATGTATAAAAGAGCGGGAGTGATTAAAAAAATTGTATACATTTATATATAAATAAAAGGTGAATAAAGAGGACTGTGCATCAGATACAACCAACTGCTACAGAAACCAATGCAAGAGCAGGTGAAGCGCTTTCCTACAGGCTTCAATGGCAATGGGACCGACTGTGCTGGGGAGGCCCCACTCCTATAGGAGTGACAAGCAAAGAAGAATGAATGAAATGAGTAAGGAGATATACCAAATATAATAAAAGATAAAGCTAGCTTACCACTGTCAGGAAAGTAACATCAATACACCAAATTTGATAGTATCTTCTTCCTATAAATCTGATGGTGACATCAGATTATCTTTATACCATCAAAAGGAATACATCAATGTATAAATTTCGATGACACAATAGGGTATCTTTAAATGTTTAGGAAGAAAATAACCAATAACATTCAAAACTTGATCAGCATTTTTTAACTAATATGACGGTTAATCTTTACTAAATTGATGATTAATCATTAGATTATCTTTACACCATGAACACAGTAACACATAAACATATAAAATTTGGTGAAACATTAGGTTATCTTTTCAATGCAAGAAAGGGATATAACATCATTATACCAAACTTGATCAGATGTCGTCTAATAATTTTGATGACAAAACATTACATTTATCTTTATGCTGTAGGTTTCGTTTTAAGGACTATCTTCACTGCACACGGACTACACAAGGAGGATCTCAGGGTAGTGCACGAACTTCGTGCACCGGCGAGAATCCCGATGTGTGTGTATACAGGAATCACACATTCTATAAATATTTTTGTGGTGGGTAGGTTTCTAATTTTTATATTTTGCCAGAGAACCCAAGGGTAAGGGAATACATCAATTTACCATATTTAATGAAAATTTGGGTTATATTTAATGAAAATTTGGGTTATATTTACAGTAAAAAATGGAAATAACATCATTACATCAAACTTGATCAGTGTCTTCTAATGATCTTGATAATGGAATTTGATTATCTTCACAACATTGAGATAGATAGATAGATAGATAGATAGATAGATAGATGGATGGATGGATGGATGGATGGATGGATGGATGGATGGATGGATGGATGGGTGGATGGGTGGATGGGTGGATGGATGGATGGATGGATGGATGGATGGATGGATGGATGGATGGATGGATGGATGGATGGATGGATGGATGGATGGATGGATGGATGGATGGATGGATGGATGGATGGATGGATGGATGGATGGATAGATGGATGGATGGATGGATAGATAGATAGATAGATAGATAGATAGATAGATAGATAGATAGATAGATAGATAGTCAGGTTTGAATTTTTTAGGGGAATTTACTAAGGTAAGTTTAAATGTTTAAGGGAACGAATTACGCAAAAATAAAAATGTAAATTAGAAAGTAGTTTATTACTTGTTTTAATCTATTAATAATTTAAATTAGCTTTTTTCTTATTTGGAGCACATTTTTATGTAGTTTGTGAGACATATTTCATATTTTAACTATGGTAATCTTATGGCGTTTTATTATTATTTTAAAGAATACATTTTACAAGAGCAGGCTGGGTATTTAATGATTTTTCTATATTTGCATATGTAACTTTTAATGGATAATCATGGTTGCATGGAGGTCCTGCCCCTTTATCATATGAGTTACGCTTTTTCAGAATCCGATTCTGATGACATAATGCTGTTTATATTTTCTGAAGAGTTGCTGACAACTGACAGCATGGTTGTTTGATTTGTGTGTATTGGTGGTAAAGGTTGTAACGGCTCTGTAGCTTTTCCCTTGACATAGGTTGTGCTGAGAGTTGCTGTTTGGGGTTTTTTGTGGGGCATTGATTACTATGGAAAATACTGAGGGCTTATGGAATTCCAAGCTGCATAGTGTCAATTATAAAAAGCCTTTATGCCAACTTTACGTGTAGCATTGGGCAGAGCAACCTAACCTTTGAAGTGAAGACAGGAGTACGACAGGGATGCCCCTTATCAACCACTCTATTTTTAACAGTCATAGACTGGGTGATGCGCCAGACAACAAAGGGCAATCCAAGAGGAATAAGATGGACTACATTTTGTACATTGGAAGATCTGGAATATGCAGATGACATTGCACTGCTAGCACATTCACATCAACACATCCAGGAAAAAAACGGATAGACTTAATAAGTATAGCCAGCAGGTGGGCTTGAACATCAATCTAAAGAAGACAGAGGTCATGACGCTCAATGTGAGCAACCCTGAGCCCATATCAGTAAGGAATCAGCAACTGGAACAGACAGATGCCTTCACATACCTAGGATGCTAGTAACACCAGACGGCGGAGCAAGCAAAGACATCAACAACAGAATGAACAAAGCAAGAACAGCCTTTTTTAGTCTAAACAACATCTGGAAGTCCTCTCAGTACAGCACAAGCACACAATTAGGATTATATTAGAGCTGTGTGCTTTCTGTGCTTCTCTATGGCGCGGAGAGCTGGAGAGTTACAGAGAAGGAAATGTCGAAATTGTCCTCTTTTCACACAACATGCCTAAGAAAAATTCTCCGAATCTTTTGGCCGAATACCATCACCAACCAAGATCTGCTTACTCGGAGCAAGCACGAGGACATGCACACCATCATAGCTGGCAGACGCTGGAGCTGGGTTAGCCATGTCCTCAGAAGAGACCCGGATGCCATCACAAGAACAGCTATGCTATGGACCCCTGAAGGAAAATGAAAGAGAGGCCGACCAAAAACAACTTGGCGTAGGACTGTGGAGGCTGAGATGCAAAGAATGAACCAGAGTTGGGGCACTGTACGAAGGATGGCCGCCGACTGAGCAAAGTGGAATCAATTTGTTGTTGCCCTATAAGACGCCACCAGGTGTAATGCCACTGACTGCTTTGACGGCCGGCGGATAAGGATCAAATAAGAAGAAGAAGAAGATTAACCCAATGATTGTCCAGTCCGCATATTGCGCATGGTGTGCGTCGACCAGGGATAGTGACGAAGATTCTCTGTTTTTTCTTCTCCTGTTCTTGTGACTGCAATTTTATGTTTAAATAGTGGGGAATGTCTCTAGTTGGACTACACAGAAAAGCCCACTTATTAGAGGCGTTTTGGAGCTGAAAGGCGTCTGCCTCTTTATCGCCCGTGATAGAGGCGACGATGGAAAGAACTGCTTCTTTTTTAATCGTTGGAGGTAGCCAGTGCAACACACCCTTTGATTTTTCTTTTTCCTGATGCTCAATTATGATTGTCATTTTTGGGTTAGCCCACTCAAATTTCTTTCCATGCAGATTTTGGTAATAAGTGATGTGCGCTGACGTAGTCAAAGTCGCATAGTCCTCCTGTCACATGCCAAGTCCTCATGTCACGTGCCAAGTCCTCCTGTCATGTGCCAAGTCCTCATGTCACATGCCAAGTCCTCCTGTCACGTGCCAAGTCCTCCTGTTATGTGCCAAGTCCTCCTGTCACATGCCAAGTCCTCCTGTCACGTGCCAAGTCCTCCTGTCATGTGCCAAGTCCTCCTGTTACGTGGCAAGTCCTCCTGTCACGTGTCAAGTCCTCCTGTCATGTGCCAAGTCCTCCTGTCACGTGCCAAGTCCTCCTCATCAGCTCAGTCTTTCCTTGTCTTCTCCATCATGTTCACCCATGTCTCCAGTTCTCTTCTCCGTGTGTTCTTGTGTCTGCCTCTACGTGTTCTTGTGTCTGCCTCTACGTGTCTTACCCTGGGGGTTCCAGAACAAGGACTGACTGCTAATGCTATCTACAGGTTTCCCTAAATGTATTGTTCAATCCTCGCTAGCATCTTCTTCTCATCTCTTGTTCCTCTGGCACTTGTCATCAGTTCCACGTGGGTTACCTTATTGTGCTATTTCAGGTCTTCAACTCCTTCTATGTAGGTAAAGGATCCCGTTACAAGTCCATTGAGGCATATTGGGAATATGGTGTTAGGCCCATATTTTCTTGACCATCGGCACACTAGGGGAGATGTGGTCAGCATCACGCCGGCCACCTTAACCTTCCCAGGGTTGCTCTGGTACCCAATTGGGACTGGGTCGACCCAGGAGCCGTTTGCAGCATAAAAAATTCCCACCTCAGCTGGGGATCGAACCATGGACCACTGAGCTAGGAAGCCAGTGCACTAACCACTGTGCTACCACGGCTCCTTCTATGTAAAAACCCATTAACCTCTTGGTTGTAGTTCTTGTTATTCTCCATGTTTCAGAGCCATACAATAGGACTGACATGACATTTCTATTGAAAATTCTTATATTTTTTGTTGGACTTGATTTCTCTTGATCTCCATATATTTCCCAATGCAAATGAATGCATATCTGGAGTCATCCTTATATAACCACCAGCTGGGCACAACACTATAATATACAAATGTGGAAGTAAACCTCTGTCTGTGGGGCTAATTACACCCTCATTAACTCTTGAAATCACCCACACACTTCCATGGATTCCCCCTGTCGTGAAATTTGTTGAGAACCAAGCACTGCAAAGCTTGGAGGTGTCACTTGAGCCCCAGACGCAGTGCAGGATTATTCATTAGGCCCACTAGACAATGGCCGAGAGCCCCAGGCTTACAGGGGCCCCCATGAAAAAGCAACAAAGTCATAATGCACAGAGCTCTACAGCAACAGCACGTGCACGATAGTATGCTTGCGAGTGCAGGGCAATAGTATCTGTACAACACTTAGTTTATTAGTTACTTCCGCTCGTTTTTTTAATGGTATTTTCTTTGCAGGGGCCCCACAACCCTTAATAAAATCTAGGGGCTGAAACGAACACTTGTTGTTTTTAAATATTAGTTTTTTTTTTAGTTTTACCTTTTAGAAGATAGGCCCCAAAATATTTTAATAGCCTATTCTTAACTCTTTCAGTCCCAAGCAAAAAAGTGGGTTTGGCCCAAGCAAAAATGGCCACCCCAGTGCGTTTTTAATGTTCATATGCATAAATAACCAAAAGTCCAAAATGGATGGCTATACTTTAAGAAAATAGCGTTTTTGAGTTGTAAAAATTAGAAAAAAGCCCTAGAAAGGATCAAGAGATACGAAAGCCAGTATACTGTTGATCGAGCCAAATGGGACTAGAAGGAAGTACAGTATACTGGCTGTTGGGACTTAAAGAGTAAGTAATTTGGCCCTGCCCAAACGTAACTCTTTGGCTTTTACCTGGTTGACTGCATGCAGGAGGACCTCACAATGGACCCAGTGATAGGCAGGGGAAGCTGAGAAGTGACTCTGTGCAGGACGTGACAATTCCTTGGGAGAACCCAGAACAAGAGCACAGTATTTCAGCTCTGCATAGTTGGAGAGCCCCCTTGGATGGCGGGGAATGCACAGTATGCCACGCGCTTCTTACTCCTAGCTTGGCACGAGATGTGACGATCCTTTAACTCTTAGTATCCGGCTGGCCTTCTCAGGAGGCCGATGGACTTTCGCCATTTTACGGCTGGCCTTCTAGAGCGGCCGTAGTCAGTTTAGACTGTTTCTGTGTCAATAGTCAAAGATTTAACATTATTTACATACTTCAAAAAGAGTTCTAATGCCATTTCCGGAGCACATCGTGTTTGAAAATTGAAAATCGTGTTAAATATTGATCAATTTTGATTACATTTAGTACGGTTCATTACTCCCAAAAAAAATTTTTTTTTCTGTCTGAGAATGACTTCGTGTTCAAATGGTCATTCGAAAAGATTATCAGCTGAACACGCATCACAGCTTATTAAATCATGGATTGATAATGACAGCGATGAATCTTCGAGTAGCCAGCCTACTGATAGTTCAGATGACGCTGAATTTAGCGAAACATTAGCAGATTATGAGGACAAGGGGGCATGTCCCTTGGGTGGACCTAGTTATAGAACTGGTAGGGGATTGCTAAAAAGGAAAGGTAAATGCCATAAAAACGAAAGAGAAGATAGATCTAGATTACTGAATCTGGTAGGCCTAATGCAGAGCTTCAGAACAACATTACTGAACAGGAGGTTGAATGGAATGAAGTTGATAAGGGTTCAACTCAGAATGCATTTCGCTTTGTTCCACCTCAGGGTAGGACTCCTGATGTGAATCCAGATATTGTCCCCGAAGACTCACCAGCACTTTTTTGCCTCAAAGCCCTTTTTACAGAGGAAATATTGGAACAACTTGTTGTGTCTGTCAATGATTATGCTGATCACCTCTGTCAGTCAAAAGCAGCAACAGCGAGCACTGGGTCTGTTTATCGCAACTGGCATCCAATAACACTTCATGAACTTTACAGGTTTTTTTTCTGTTATCATAGCCATGGGCATTGTCAAAAAACCAAAAATGAGTGATTACTGGTCTCAGGAGCCTTATATACAGACTCCTTGGTTCAGGCAGATATTTACAAGGGACAGGTTTCAAGCATTGTATCACACAATGTTCTATGTAAGTGATGTTGACGCGCAGGGAAAAGCAAAAATCGAGCCGTTTCTACAGAAACTCCTAACACGATTTCAGGAGGCATTTTATCCCTACAAAGAGCTGTCTTTAGATATTGGTATTGGCTGCTAAAGAGTGAGAAGCTCAGCAGGCCCTAGTTAAACAACGACAACAAAACCAAATACAATGATGCTCCTCTGGCCTTTTTTATCCTTATTTTGATAATTTTCTGCGCATCCAATTTTCTCTATATTGTTGCCAGGATATATATATATATATATATATATATATATATATATGATTCTACATCTTGTACAAGTGTTTCTTCAAGTGTAATCTTATTATTGTGTCTTGCATTTATTCTCACTGTCTTTGTTTTTTCCATGTGTATTTTCAGACCTACTTGCTATGACCTCTCACCAAGTATTTTGAGAAATGTAACAGTACTGTGATGTTGTGAAACTAGCTTCTGCTAAGGGTGATTTTAAAAAAAAAGGTTTGCCAGGTCATGAACAACAAAACACCACAACTCCTTTTGACCATTAATCATGTATCTGGGAAAGGTAAAAAGGATCCCGTTACACACCTATTGTGGGATCTTAGGAATATGGTGTTAGGCCCATATTTTCTTGACCATCGGCACATTAGGGGTGATGTAATCAGCATCATCTCATCTGCCTTAACCTTCCCAGAGTTACTCTGGTACCCAATTCAAGAGGCTGGGTCGGCCCCAGAGCCATTTGCGGTCTAAAAAATCCCACTTCAACTGGGGATCGAAGCATGGACCACTGAGCTAGGAAGCCAGAGCACCATAATCTTCACATCAGTTAGGGAAGAATCTCAACATCAATTAGGAAATAATCTTCACATCAGTTAGGGAAGAATCTCAACATCAATTAGGAAATAATCTTCACATCAGTTAGGGAAGAATCTCAACAATGTCATATTTGCTATCTTAATCTTTCCATCCACTGACTTCAGACACATTCCGCCAATGGTCTTCATCCAGTGTTATGCTAACTGGCATAGGTGATTATGGTGTTTTCCCACATCTTTTGTCCCTATGGCAATTAACAGCTATATGCATTTTGCTTTGCCAGAGTGCAATGATGTCTTTTCTGAACCACAATAACAAAAACAATTGTTCCAGCAATAAAGCAAATAATTAACTCTGTACCCAATGATAAGAGTTCATTCTGAACATAAAAATGATCTGCTGGAGCTCTTTTATGATTGTAAATGAAATATACATTATTAAAAACTAATAGAAATTTATTAATAGCAGTTTAACTAACAGCTTGGAGACAAACAATAGGGTACCAGAGCAACTCTGGGAAGGTTAAAGGCGGCCGGTGTGATGCGGACCACACCACCCCTAGTGTGCCTAACACCATATTCCCAATATGCCTCACAGGGCATGCAATGGGATCTACCTCCCTTGCAGACAAACAGTCAACATTTCAGAAGCATCCTTTATCAGAACAAACCATGCATGGAAACAACAGAAACAGATAATCAACAACAACATACAAGCCACAGAAGTTGTTTAAAAACAATAAAAAGCAGTGAATTTAAAATTTTAAAAACAGTTTTAAATACAGTAAAAAGCAGTACATTTTTTTTTTAAAATTATTGTTATTTGAAAACTGACTTAGATGAAAAAAGTTAGATGAATATGTCAATTATTACAAAACTGACAGAAGAAAATCTGTACACACAAATACAAAATGTTCATTTACTCTATATTCAATAATTGGCCAAAAGGGATAATGATGATATAAACAAATAGCAGCAATTGAACATACAATCTAAATTAGAGACACGATATATTCTAATTATAACTCATCATAGGCTGAACAGGATATTTGTCTTCATTAATTAAAAAAAATGCAATGTTATTTGCTGTGTAAATATCAACACACAAGACGTCAACATAATTTCCATTGTCTCACACCTCAGTCGCTTGCTTTTAATGGATCTCAGTATGACCAAGTCTTTAAGAAAATGCAGCAGCACTGACAGATGTTTTCCTTACACATCAGAAACACCAGCTCTTAACACTCATTTCAAGCAAATGCCAAGGCAAAGTTCACCAAATCTCACACTTTGACTTGGGGTTCATCTTAGAGTTGTTGCTACACTTGTAAACACTGGAGAAATCATAGGAGTTGGACAGTGGGCCTATAACTCTGTCAGAGAAAAATATGTGCAATTATTTTTAATTTGCTTGTAAGAGAATAAGTGAAAGTTGCTGTTATTTAAATACAGCTAAAGGAGAAGATAGAAAATTCCTCTTTTTCTTCATTCTCAAACAACCACATCTATCTGTCTTATAAAGTTGGCAGTCCATCTCAGGTTTCTCTTACCACCATACAGTTTCTACCTCAACTGGATTGGAGAAGGCCATGGTGCCAGATGCATCCTCTCATGCGTCATCCCTGCTAGTCTTAAGTTTTATGCCAAATTCCAGCAATCTTAGCCTTGTTGATTCATCGATTGCAGTTAAGTTCTCTAACAGAGTCTGTCAACTCTCTCATTGCCCTTGCATGACCAGGACAGTAGATCTACACTAGTCCCTGAAGATTTGAGGCTTCTATGGACGTTTTCCATTCCTTTCATATCCATCCATTTTGGACCTTCCAAAGCATGGACTGATAAAAAAAGCAGATAAAGAAGCATAAAAGGTACAGGCACTATAAAACAAATAAATGTAGATCTGGGCACAACAAAGATAAAGATCACAACACAGATAACAATCACAACACAGATAAAGATCACAACACAGATAAAGATCACAACACAGAAAAAGATCACAACACAGATAAAGATCACAACACAGATAAAGATCACAACACAGATAAAGATCACAACACAGATAAAGATCACAACACAGATAAAGATCACAACACAGATAAAGATCACAACACAGATAAAGATCACAACACAGATAACGATCACAACACAGATAAAGATCACAACACAGATAAAGATCACAACACAGATAACGATCACAACACAGATAAAGATCACAACACAGATAAAGATCACAACACAGATAAAGATCACAACACAGATAAAGATCACAACACAGATAAAGATCATAATTAAAAGACTAATAACAGAAGAATGGAGAGTAAACAGGAATCAACATTTCATAAGAAGACATTCATGAAAGCTGTTCAAAAAGCTTCAACAAGACCATGGAATGTTCAAAATAGGCACCATTTGTTTGGGCTGCTCGAAAGTTAATTTATTTATCAGCAAATCATCCAATGCATCTGGATTCTGAGACCTTGCTTCAAAATGCTTTCTGGGAACATCTGGTTTTGTTTTAAAACAAATTTTTTTTTTACAATGACACTGAAAGGAGGTTTTTAGAAAACTCCAGATCACTTTCTGTAAAACTGTAAACGTAGTTAAAGTATGTCTTTTCAAACAATATGTGGTAGTTGTAGTAGTTGTGGTATTTTAAATGTGAGGAACAAAATACCTTTAAACCTTATTGTGGTGAAGTCTTGAGGTTGTTAAGTTGGTATTAAAATAATGAGGAGAAATTCTAATTATAAGAAGAAAAAAAGTAAAATTAAGGAGTTCTACATACGTATGGAGTTCTACATACGTGCTTGCATGGATAAGGACCAAAATACCATGACAACTTTTTCTTCTTCTTCAAGTACCATGCCTAGTGGCGTAGGAGATCATGTCTCTCCACAACTTCTTGTCTCCAGTACAATTAATCAATTCTGTGGTTGACTTCTTTTTATACTTACTTAGTCGTTCCCCTTCTACCGTGAGGTGTAGAGGTTTGGAAGAGAGAGCGCCAGACCATTCTATCAGCTGTCTTCTTCCTGGCCTGGTTCCATTCTAGTCCTCGGTCCTTCAAAGATTGTCTAATGTTGTCCTCCCAGCGAACTCTGGGTCGTCCTGGAGGTCTGGAGCCCTGGCTCTTTGTTTCCCATGCTTGTCGTGGTAGCCGATCTTCTCCCATTCTGCAGACATGGCCAAACCATCTTAGTTGGGACTGTTCTATTTGGGTCTGCAGCGGATGGGATTTTAGGCCTTGACGGATCGTCTGGTTGCGGACCATGTCTCTTATTGTTACTTCAACCACTTTCCTCAGATACCTCATTTCTGAGGTTTGGATCTGGCTTTTGTGGGTTGTAGTCATTGCCCACGACTCGCATCCATATGTCAAGACTGGGACATAGGTGGAGCGGTATACAGCCATCTTCGTTTTCTTACCAACCTCTTTCTTGCTGAGACTTCTTTTTATGCCACATCAAACTGTCCAGTATTTGCTCTCTTTATCTTCCTCTATCTCTTTTTTCCTTCAATCTTACCTGCTGTTATGATATATTCTCGTTGTCCTCTTCTCATAACATGCCAAAAAATAATGGATTGCTTCTTTCTAACTTGTGAAATAAGTTTCCTTTGCGCATTGGCCTCTTTCAGGGCATCCTCATTACTCTTTTTGACTGTCCATGGTATTTTTAACATGCCTCTGTAAAACCACACCTTTACGGCCTCTAGTGCTTTCCCTACTTGTTTACTAACTGTCCAGGACTCATTCCCATATGTCAGGATTGGTTCTATATAACACTGAAGAACTCTCTGTCTTACTTCCAATGACAAAGAATTGTTGCATAAAATACTCTTCATTTTATAGAATGCTGCTTTTGCCTGAGCTATTCTGCTCTTCACTTCTGAGATGCATCTTCGATCCATTGTTATTAATGTGCCCAGGTATCTGAATTTATTGACCTGTTTTAAAACTGTTCTGTTTACTTTGATAGTGCATTCTGGGGAAGCCCTTTTCTTTGAGACAACGATTACTTCTGTCTTTTTGCTACTAATGCTGAGACCTTTATTTTCACTTTCTATCACTATTGTATCAACCATTTCCTGCAGCTTCTTTCCACTTATTTGCTATTAAGACTTTATCATCAGCGTATCTCAAATTCACCAACAGAAAATTGTAAAAATCTGACAAATATAGGGAAAATGAGAAAAAAAAAAGGACACTGGGAATGGTAATAGCACACAAAGAAGTAGCCATTAACTCTTTGACTCCGGAACAACTCTCAGAACGTTGGTCAGATTTGACACCCGTGCCAAAACAACTCTCTAAGCATTGTTTTTAGTCTATCACGAATTAAAAGTATGGCACAGGGTGGGAAATAATTGCGGAGTCAAAGAGTTAACTACCATTACAAAGCAATCCCTATTCTGGAATCGTTATGGTAGAATCCAAATACTCCAAAACATGTGAGACAGAAACCAGTATGATATGGAAAGTTGGAGCATACATATAAGGAGGGGAAAAAACGAGGCCAGTAAACAAATAATACACAAAAGTATGTTTCAGGCACTCGTGAGATATAAACAAGTAGTAGTCTAGACAACAGAAATACAGCATACAGCCCAGGGCAAGCTTTGAGAAATCTGTCTGAAGGATTATACTCTACAGACAGGAGAAGGGCAAACAGGGAGAGAACTCTGGAAGATTTCAACAAAATGTTGAGTGGTGGATAATGGTATTGTTGTTATAATTTTATCATATACTAAAACCCGTCACAACATGAAGACAATGTCTTGTTAAAAAGCCGATTTTACCTTTATAAATACAAACTGTCCTTGACTTGCAACGCATACGACTTACAACAACTTGTACTTGTAATGGCCATCGCATTAATCTTATTATTGTTTTCTACTACTTTGGACTTTACAGGTTTGGCTGTCAAGTCTAATGACAATGACTCCATCTGCCATAAAGTAATTTTACGTTATAATTTGTACATTGCAGTTATGCAATATAAACAATAAGTAAAATTAGTTAAAAAAATTAAACAAAACAGAACTACACATTCTAGCATTCAGGCACCATAATTGATAACATATCCTTATGGTTCATATAGTATATAGTGATTTCCGGCTTACTAACATATCAACTTAACGACGGGGTCATTGGAACAGCACCCCAATAGTAAGTCAAGGACAGTCTCTACTGTAACAGAGTGCTTTGATCACTAAAGCCTCTAGATTACCTGAATTTTGCTGGTGAGTGTGGATCAGTCAAAAACTGCATGCGATCTGTTTCTGGCTTGCTGTTCCAACACCACACCTGCAGATACACAAAGAAATATCAACATTACAGCCACTATTCTATTTGAGCAAGGTATTGTTCTATTCTATTTGAGCAAGGCATTGTTCTATTCTATTTGAGCAAGGCATTGTTCTATTCTATTTGAGCAAGGCATTGTTCTATTCTATTTGAGCAAGGCATTGTTCTATTCTATTTGAGAAAGGCATTGTTCTATTCTATTTGAGCAAGGCATTGTTCTATTCTATTTGAGCAAGGCATTGTTCTATTCTATTTGAGCAAGGTATTGTTCTATTTGAGCTAGGCATTGTTCTATTCTATTTGAGCAAGGTATTGTTCTATTCTATTTGAGCAAGGCATTGTTCTATTCTATTTGAGTAAGGCATTGTTCTATTCTATTTGAGCAAGGCATTGTTCTATTCTATTTGAGCAAGGTATTGTTCTATTCTATTTGAGCAAGGTATTGTTCTATTCTATTTGAGCAAGGTATTGTTCTATTCTATTTGAGCAAGGTATTGTTCTATTCTATTTGAGCAAGGTATTGTTCTATTCTATTTGAGCAAGGTATTGTTCTATTCTATTTGAGCAAGGCATTGTTCTATTCTATTTGAGCAAGGCATTGTTCTATTCTATTTGAGCAAGGTATTGTTCTATTCTATTTGAGCAAGGTATTGTTCTATTCGAGCAAGGTATTGTTCTATTCTATTTGAGCAAGGTATTGTTCTATTCTATTTGAGCAAGGTATTGTTATATTCTATTTGAGCAAGATATTGTTCTATTTGAGCAAAGTATTGTTCTATTCTATTTGAGCAAAGCATTGTTCTATTCTATTTGAGCAAGACATTGTTCTATTCTTTTTGAGCAAGACAATGTTCTATTCTATTTGAGCAAGACATTGTTCTATTCTATTTGAGCAAGACACTGTTCTATTCTATTTGAGCAAGGAACTGTTCTATTCTATTTGAGCAAGGAACTGTTCTATTTGATCAAGGCATTGTTCTATTCTATTTGAGCAAGACATTGTTCTATTCTATTTGAGCAAGACATTGTTCTATTCTATTTGAGCAAGACATTGTTCTATTCTATTTGAGCAAGACATTGTTCTATTCTATTTGAGCAAGACATTGTCCCATTCTATTTGAGCAAGACATTGTTCTATTCTATTTGAGCAAGACATTGTTCTATTCTATTTGAGCAAGACATTGTTCTATTCTATTTGAGCAAGACATTGTTCTATTCTATTTGAGCAAGACATTGTTCTATTCTATTTGAGCAAGACATTGTTCTATTCTATTTGAGCAAGGCATTGTTCTATTCTATTTGAGCAAGGTATTGTTCTATTCTATTTGAGCAAGGTATTGTTCTATTCTATTTGAGCAAGGTATTGTTCTATTCTATTTGAGCAAGGTATTGTTCTATTCTATTTGAGCAAGGTATTGTTCTATTCTATTTGAGCAAGGTATTGTTCTATTCTATTTGAGCAAGGTATTGTTCTATTCTATTTGAGCAAGGCATTGTTCTATTCTATTTGAGCAAGGCATTGTTCTATTCTATTTGAGCAAGGTATTGTTCTATTCTATTTGAGCAAGGTATTGTTCTATTCGAGCAAGGTATTGTTCTATTCTATTTGAGCAAGGTATTGTTCTATTCTATTTGAGCAAGGTATTGTTATATTCTATTTGAGCAAGATATTGTTCTATTTGAGCAAAGTATTGTTCTATTCTATTTGAGCAAAGCATTGTTCTATTCTATTTGAGCAAGACATTGTTCTATTCTTTTTGAGCAAGACACTGTTCTATTCTATTTGAGCAAGACATTGTTCTATTCTATTTGAGCAAGACACTGTTCTATTCTATTTGAGCAAGGAACTGTTCTATTCTATTTGAGCAAGGAACTGTTCTATTTGATCAAGGCATTGTTCTATTCTATTTGAGCAAGATATTGTTCTATTCTATTTGAGCAAGACATTGTTCTATTCTATTTGAGCAAGACATTGTTCTATTCTATTTGAGCAAGACATTGTTCTATTCTATTTGAGCAAGACATTGTTCTATTCTATTTGAGCAAGACATTGTTCTATTCTATTTGAGCAAGACATTGTTCTATTCTATTTGAGCAAGACATTGTTCTATTCTATTTGAGCAAGACATTGTTCTATTCTATTTGAGCAAGACATTGTTCTATTCTATTTGAGCAAGACATTGTTCTATTCTATTTGAGCAAGGCATTGTTCTATTCTATTTGAGCAAGGCATTGTTTCATTCTATTTGAGCGGTAGATGCTACCATAGAAAAGTACACTGTGATTTTTTTGTTTTAAAAACTGTTATACAAAGTAACTGAGGCAGAAATAGATAGTTGATGTATCAAGTAACGATACATCAGGCTGCTTAAAAAAAAAAAAAATAAAAGTAATTTCAATGGTGAGGACACTTTGATTTTTTTTTTTTTTAAAATCCTGTAAAACTCTTCGGTCCCAACAGCTATAATGGTGTTCTGAAATCAGACAATTCCAAAACAAGGGGTTTGGATTAAGGGGTTCGAACCTGCAGTCATTTTTCATTCTGTACTTTATATTTGTCCTACAATTTTAATGAATTTGGTAATGGTAGTTCCATAACAGATACTGCCACAGAGGAGTGAGGTGTTAGAGACATCACTATACTAGGTCTAGCATCAAGACGTGGGGTGACCAGTTCTCGTCCTCGCTGCCTTTTTGCTTCCCTAACTCAAGAGAAAAGTTAGGTACCCATTTACAGCTGGGTAAGGTAAAGGTAAAGGATCCCGTTACACACCCACTGAGGCATATTGGGAATATTGTGTTAGGCCCATATTTTCTTGACCATAAGGCACACTAGAGGTGATGTGGTCAGCATCACACCGGCCACCTTAACCTTCCCTGAGCTGCTCTGGGACCCAATTCATGAGGTTGGGTCGACCCCAGAGCCGTGTCCTGTCTAAAAATTCCACCTCAACTGGGGATCAAACCATGGACCACTGAGCTAGGAAGCCAGTGATAGCTGGGTAGACTTAAATGAATTTAGGCAGTTTAATAAAACATGACTCATTAATAATGACATAAAAGTGATAATGAAGAAATGATCATTAGATTATTTAACATTGTGTAAACAGCCGGTGAATTTCTATGTGCAGATTAATGTGTGCAAGACAGCAACACATGCAAGCAGAGGGTGCCAGATTTTTGTTCATGTGCTGTCTAAACGCTTTCATCATTTTCCCCACAAAAGATATTCAAATATATAACCTGAGCAAATGACAGGAAGAACATCTGCTGATGACTCAAACCCACGGCTGGCAGAAGCTGCTCTTCTCCATTCTCCTTCACCCATTTCTTGTAAGCCTAATTTAAGGTGGAGAGAGAAGGAGGTGTTAAATCAAATGTATATTTCAAATCAATATAAAGGTACAACTGATGACAAGAACTAGACAAGACCCAGTAATAATAATAATAATAATGTTATCAATACTGATATTAACATGTGGAAATTTAACTGTTGAAGTAAAAGGTAGTCTCATAGCAGATACTGCCATTGGGGAGTAAAGTGTTAGAGACTTCACTATACTAAAAAGCAAGAGGTGGGGGGGGGTTGTGACCATTTGCCTTTTCCTTCCTTAACTGTTGAAGTTAAAACAATTAAAGAACATACATTTTAAAAGGCATTTTATAGTTATCGTAATCATGCATTAACGCATTGAAATTAATAAGTTCTCTCTTTTCGTCTTGTATCGCCCTCTTTTTTTAATGTCAAAAAGTCATAAAATGTCCTCTTTTTGTTAAAAAAACGATACGGTCACCCAAGCCTATCATGTCTGCTACTTTTCTGTTGTCTAGTTTTCTACTTCTTTATTTGTTACGAGTATCTGCATTTATGTGTAGTATTTATTTGTTTGTCCTGGTTTGTTTCTCTGTTTGGTTACAGTTACATTTTCTTCATATCTGCACTTCACAGGATCTTCAGAAAATAATTTTGCATAAAAGGGAACACTTATTATACACAAATTTATGATGATGTGATAAATATACATATTGCCTTATTATATTCTTCAACAAATTCATAATGATTTGATATATACATATTGCCAGACTGTGTCTCATAAATATGTTTATTGACATTAATTTTGGGGTGAGAATAAAACCTACAGTATTAAAAAAAAAAAAACAAGTAAAGGATCCCGTTGGCCGCCTTAACCTTCCCAGAGTTGCTCTGGTACTAGTGGTACCCAATTTTTGAGGCTGGGTCGACCCCGGAGCCGTTTGCAGTCTAAAAATTCCCACCTCAACTGGGGATCAAACCATGGACCACCGAGCTAGGAAGCCAGTGCACTAACCACTGTAAACAGTATAACTAACTATAGGAATATGCCCCCTGAGGTGATAGCCTTCAGCTGTTTCTTTGTCTGGTGTTCCTTTTGGCATGGTCTTTGCTCTTCTGCTTGTTGTGTGAGCTTCTCTTTGCTCAATCTGAGATGACTCCGCAGGAAGCGTTGCCACTATGTGCGATTGGCAATTTCATCCTCCCAGCCCAGGAAAACCTACAACATGCCATGAAATCAATGGGTGGTCAAGAGATCTGGATCTGCATCCAGAAAGAACTGGATTTTCCTGGTCAAGAGATCTGCATTCAGAAAGAACTGGGCTTTCTGGGTCAAGAGATCTATATCCAGAAACAACTGGGTTTTTTTGGTCAAGAGATCTCCATCCAGAAAGAACTGGGTTTTCTTGTTCAAGAGATCTATATAAAAAAAGAACTGGCTTTTCTTGTTCAAGAGATCTATATCCAAAAAAAACTGGCTTTTCCTGGTCAAGAGATCTATATCCAAAAAGAACTGGCTTTTCTTGGTCAAGAGATCTCCATCCAGAAAGAACTGGGTTTCCTTGGTCAAGAGATCTCCATCCAGAAAGAACTGGGTTTTCTTGTTCAAGAGATCTATATCCAAAAAAAACTGGCTTTTCCTGGTCAAGAGATCTCCACCCAGAAAGAACTGGGTTTCCTTGGTCAAGAGATCTCCATCCAGAAAGAACTGGGTTTTCTTGTTCAAGAGATCAATATCCAAAAAGAACTGGCTTTTCCTGGTCAAGAGATCTCCACCTAGAAAGAACTGGGTTTTCTTGTTATTTCCTTATTTTTATTCAGGAGTAAACTGATCAAGAACCATTGTACTGAAACAGTAAGGTTCTTCTCCCCACATCCTCAAGCACTTTTTTAAATAATTCAGTGGACAGATAAAGAACATTCGTCCAACAGCTATGAAATACTCTTTTAGTTCTCTCAATGTAACTCAGAGAGCCCTGTTGGCAGAGCGCTTACAGCGCTGGTGTCTTGTGGCAAAGGTGCCGGGTTGGAAAAACAGTGGCATCACACTCGCCTACCCAGCTGTACATTGGTACCTCACTCTGCTCTTGAGTTAGGGGAAGGAAAAAGCAGCAAGGAAGAAAACAGGTCACCCCCACCTCTCAATGCTGGACCTAGTATAGTGAAGTCTCTAACACTTCACTCCCCAAAGCAGTATCTGCTATGGGATTATCTTTACTTTTTTTTTTTAACTGTAACTCAGTATGTAATTTTATAAAGGATGGCTTTTTAGAAAAAGGATGGTTTTCATTTTGTTGCCATCTTTCTTATAAAATTGTTAGAAACACTTCTGCCACCCAAACAACACTTTTATTTCATGTAAGCTAAAGAGTGTACATTGTGCTTATTTACGTACAAAATTTGTATTTCACTTACTCATTTCTCTTTGACTGTCATCCATTTGTCTTGTTCCCATATTCACTGAAATAGCTGTTTTGTTTTTGAGGTTTCATGAAACTTTCATTCACAACCTGGACTTTGTGGTGTTATTTTTTTAATTTATTGATCAGTCAATCAACTAAATCAATAGCTGTCTGCTCTTGATCCTTGATATCCCTGTCTCCAGTTTTCTTCTCCATGTGTTTTGTTGTTGTTGTTGGGGTTTTCCATCTTTTATTCTTACTTGGAGATTCCAGAAAAGAGACTGCCTTGTGATGTTATCAACTGGTTTTATGAATGTTTTTAGCAAAATGTTTTACATCTCGAGGTGCCAGCCCTATATACAACCTCATATTAGTTGTGTACGAAATATCTGAGGGTGCAGTAGCCCTAGACATTCTTTGTCACTTCAAAACAAACAAACAAACAAACAAAAACGCCACTACTTACATTGTATGCTGATTTCAATCCCCCATTGTCTGCTATGTTTTCTCCCAGAGTCTGTTTCCCTCGTTCCTGGTGTAATCACATGTTTAAAATTTGCATTAATCATTAAAATAAACACCACAAAATGCACATTTAAAATAAAGCTTCAACTCATTTTGTTCAGTTCCATCAACCCTTTAAAGGGAGGAGCTACAGTGAAATGCTAATTTCATCAGTAACTGCAGGATTTCAATAGAAATACACAGGGTTAACTTCTAACAGTAATTGTCATGCATACCAGAGCATTTGATGGTATAATGCTACTGGCCGCCTTGGAAACAGCAGCCATATTGGATTTTCATTGTATATCTCAATTCACACTGGCTGTTTTTTGTGTTCTTGTGCTTGTGATGGCATCGGGGTCTCCTCTGATGCCATCACAAGAACAGCTATGCTATGGACAACCGAAGGAAAGTGAAAGAGAGGCCAGCCAAAAACAACTTGGCGGAGAACTGTGGAGGCCAAGATGCAAAGAGTGAACCAGGGCTGGGGCACTGTACAAAGGATGGCCGCTGACCGAACAAAGTGGAAGCAGTTTGTTGCTGTCCTACAAGATGCCACTAGGCATTATGGCCACTGACTGCTTTGATAGTCGGTGGCAAAGGATCAAAGAAGTTTTATGTGTTGAGATATATAAGCACCAAAGTTGAAATGGAAGCTTATCATTGTATTTTAAAACTTTTGACAAATTACATTTTTGATAAACTTTAGTAGATTCTGAGACATAGAACTTTAAAGTTAGTATCTAAAGATGGCAACACATTGTTCAACATTTTACATTATTTATAATAAATCGATTGGAGGCCGACCTCTCTGCAACCTACGTTTTGCTGATGATATTGATCTGATAGCTGGATCAGAATCAGAACTTCAAGACCTTACCTCTAGACTGGAGAAAGTAACAAGAACGTATGGGATGGAAATTAATATAGAAAAAAGCAAGATATTGGTGAATAGCCATAAGAAACATGTTCCGACCAACATTACGTTAAATGGGCAAACGTTAGAAGAAGTTAACAACTTTAAATATCTCGGGTCCACTATATGTAGTGATGGAAGATCAATTAAAGAAATCAAGACAAGACTTGAGATGGCCTCAGCTGCCATGACAAGGTTGAATGTGATCTGGAAAAGTAACATCAGTTTTCCTGTGAAGATCAAATTATACAAATCACTTGTATTATCTATTCTCTTGTATGGGTGTGAGGGCTGGACACTCACTGCAGATACGGAGCGAAGGATTCAGGCTTTCGAGCATAAATGTTATAGAAGAATTTTGCACATTTGCTATAAAGAGCACAAAACAAATGTCTATGTTAGAGAGAAGATAAACACCTATGCAGGCCACCAAGAACCACTTTTGTCAGTAGTGAAACGTCGAAAGCTTGCCTGGTTTGGGCATGTAACTCGTCATGACTCCCTTTCGAAAACGATCCTTCAGGGAACAGTCGAAGGTAAACGGAGAAGAGGAAGGCAGAGAAAATCCTGGGCTGATAACATCAAAGAATGGGCAGGACACGGTTTTTCCACACTTGTACGCATTGCTGAGGATAGAGAGCAGTGGAGGACCCTGTCTGCTGATGCTTCCACCATGGTACCCCTACGACCCATGACGGGTTACGGGCTGAGATGAGATAATGATAATAAATCAAAATTCTGATATGATATCAGAAATTGGATCTGATAAAATGTTTCTTATCCAGTGGAAAGTATCTGTGTACAATATCATGTTGACTGACTAACAAATAAGTAGGCTATGAGGAAATTAGTAGCACAAAACAAGGTTCTAAGAAATTCATAGTTTTCTGCACAGAAAAAGCACAATTTCTTAAGAAAATACAATTTACAAAATCAAAACACACCTACTTAGAATGTGTTCTGGCGAAAGATTTTGACACATTTAGATTCAGGAGAATATACATTATCAGAACATAAACCAATCATAATTTTCGTTTTTGTCCTATTTTGACTTAAAAAGCACTGCCGCTCCGCCCCTTAAACTCTTAAAACAGTGTTTCTTAACCTTTTAGAGGTCCTGCACCCCTACAGCATATAAAGAAGCCTCGCATCCCTTTGCATCATCTTAAGAAGCTTAGCACGCCATTATCTTCTAGCTCACAAAACATGCCAAAAGTGAGAAAAAGAGATACAAGTATGTTTTGGGAAAATGTTATTTACAAAATGTGACTAAGATTCGGTATTGAATTCACATTGTCAATGTTCTATTTTGTACAAATACATTTGAGTTCTGTGTATTATATAATGTTAATGATGGATCACCGTATAAAAGAGGTGGCATGTCTCGCACTCCCTTAAGGTAAGTCTCCCACCCCCATGGGGTGCATTCACCCCTGGTTAAGTAGCACTGTCTTAAAGGATGAGAGGCCAGTATTCAGTGCTGATTTTCCCAGGCGTTCATGCTCATCATGGCAGGCTATTTTTTATTTTAATTTGTCCCGGTTTTATAGTTTATTAATCCTCATTCAATTTCCTTTACAACTATATCTAAAGTTACCAAACATTTATGACACTTGGAAAGAACAGACCTTTGCACTTTAACGCTACATGAAAACTCAAAAGTACAGAAAATTCCTTTTGTCAAACATGGTTTGGTTTTTAAGGACTATCTTCCTATTTTTTTCGCCCGAGAAGGCAAGGCATCCTATCTCACTACCCATGAGACCAGGGGGGAGTATGACGTAATTAGGACCACTGGTTCTGAACAAAATATTTCACTAAATTATAATCCCTCAACTGAGATTCGAACCCGGTACCTCTTGAATATGAGACGCCATACCTATGAGCCACTCTGAGTCAAACATGGGAAAACCATTATATCCTTCAAGAGTTAAGATTCTCTGCTGTACCGGTAATACTTTTCAACACTGTTCTATCTTTACTGATGTCTTCAACTTTTTCATTAAAATTGGTGCTGCCTTCTACGCAGCAGTCCACAGGATTCAGTCTTGAGTCAGTCATTTCAATTTTACTCAATTTATTCCAGTTAAACTGAGTTTGTGTGTAAAGCAATGATGAAAAGCCCAGCGGGCTATTCCTCATTCCCATTCCTGTGTTGCAATCTGGTAGCATGCATGAGATTATTAATTTATGAAGAAAAATACCTTGTTCAACCGCTGATGGGTTATACAGGTCTTTTTATCTAAACACCCAAAAACCAAAATATTCTTAAAGTTTCTTTGGTCTACTTTATCCTACTTTTTGAGCACATTTTGGATGATTTCTGACTATTTTGGGCGACTCAGGCTATTGTGAACACATTTTGGGCAACTTTGGCTATTGTGAACACATTTTGGGCGACTCTGGCTATTGTGAACACATTTTGGGCAACTTTGGCTATTGTGAACACATTTTGGGCAACTTTGGCTATTGTGAACACATTTTGGGCAACTTTGGCTATTGTGAACACATTTTGGGCGACTTTGGCTATTGTGAACACATTTTGGGCGACTCTGGCTATTGTGAACACATTTTGGCGACTTTGGCTATTGTGAACACATTTTGGGCGACTTTGGCTATTGTGAACACATTTTGGGCGACTTTGGCTATTGTGAACACATTTTGGGCGACTTTGGCTATTGTGAACACATTTTGGGCGACTTTGGCTATTTTCGAACGTGATTTGGTTGACATCTGAAAACGGAGAAAAAATCCTGTTTTCAAAATAAATCTGCCCCCAAGGATTTTGGGATAAAAAGATAGAGAACTTTAATTAGGATATGGTATAGTGTCTCCTACTCAAGATAATATGTTTAACTGGCAATATATGATCATGATATCAATCTCTGTCCAATCATTATATATATATCAATCAATCAATCAATACCCTTTAGCTCCCCGAGGAGCATAGGCTTTCAACAAACACATGCCAGGTCTTCCTGTCCTGTGCCATCCGCTCAAGTTCTTTCCATGTTTTCCTCATCATTTTCACCTCTGTATCCAGCTCTCTTCTCCATGTGTTTTTTGGTCTACCTCTGCCTCTCTTTCCCTGTGGATTCCAGAACAAGGACTGCCTTGTAACGCTAATCAACAGGTCTCCTCAAAGTGTGTCCTATCCATCGCCAGCGTCTTCTTCTCAACTCTTGTTCCACTGGCGCTTGTCTGGTTCTTGTCATCAATTCCACATTTGTGACTTTGTCATACCATTTCAGTCCTTCTATTCTACGCAAGCACCCGTTTATAAAAGTCGGTGGCTTTTTGGTGGTTGTTTTTTTGTTGTTCTCATTATATATATATATCATCATCATGTTCTTTTTCACTCCTTATGGTGTATGGCACCACTGTAGCTGGACCCCTACAGAAACTTGTAGCAAGCATTCACACACTCTCTTATAGTGATGGTTTCTATAGCAACGTGTTTGTCATGATGAGGTTGTCAGCTTTATGCACAACCTCATATTAGTCACCTTGTATGACATGCTTAACTCTTTGTCCCCCCGCAATTATTTTCCACCCTGTGCCGTAATTTTAATTCACAACAGACTAAAAAACAACGCTCAGAGAGCTGTTTCAGCACAGCTGTCAAATCTGACCAACGCTCTGAGCGTTGTTCAGGTGTCAAAGAGTTAAGTGGCCAGTAGTCCTAATCTTTCTCTGTCTCATTAGATAACCCCCAGGGGAGCCAGCCTTACAAGGTTCTGTAAATATATTCTTCTTGAATTCTTAGCCCCTGACTGACAAAGCAGTCAGTGGCCATCACGCCTAGTGGCATCTTGTAGAGCAGCAAATTGTAAATATAGTAAATGCAAATTTTCAAGTTGTGGGTGTGTGACTTTTTTTTAATCCTTTATCCTAAAATGCTAGTCTCTACATAATTGTCATAGTGTAAAACACAAAA
>JAMPIV010018514.1:0-135833 GCA_024509875.1 Oreohelix idahoensis
AGATGTAATTCTTCGAGCTCCGGGATAATGGAGCGTGATATGAATATATCCATTGTGGCATTATTGATTTTTATGAGGCCGCCACGTTATGTGTAAGATGGTTCACGAACTTTTATCTAGAAGTTCATACCATAATTTACTACAAGTGTAACTTTGAGAATATGAGGCAACTAATATTTGGTTTGCCTGAATTCTGCTGCCACATTACGTTGGTTTTCGTAGATTTCCCGAACCTTTAGTACAACGGCCAGGATTGAGTGGAGATGAGGGTAGTGCATCATTATTATATTATATGCCACGGAAAGATGTCTAACGTTTGAAACTTATTGACGGACGAGGGATAATCTACTACGCTTATCCATTGCTATGTACTTTTGATGTGTTGATGGATACTATTGTGAAGTGACTTTATGTATTAAATGTCAACCATGTTTTCCCGTGGACCTGTTCACCTACCGGCTTTGTTATGTGTACTGACCATAATGTCCTGAATGAACACCTGCTATCATTCGCGTATACATGCATGATCCTCTAATATATCCCACCGTAACAATCAGCCATCCGTACTCATCGGCCCAGTCAGCCAGTCGGTACTCAACAGCCAGAACCAAATAGTACTGATGTGCAATAAAGCCTTTCATTACAGGTCAGAAAAAGTTATTCATCACATAAGGAATCACCCAGCTTCTCCCAGGCTGCGTCACGTCGCAAAAACAGGACACCAATGACCAGTCACAGAAATAAAGCATATTTAGCCTGATCGATCTGTGGGCAGAGAACAAGGTTCACTAACATTTCAAATGTTCCTAATTTTGAAGGGGTGTACAGTGATGTGTTGAGACTAAGGACACTCATTAATAGTTATTCCTGTTTAGAGTGTCTTCAACCATATTTCACCAAGTCCAGTCTCAGCAATCACGTCACTCTTTAGTTAATTAATTAGTTTAATACTTTATTCATTGTCATTGTTGTTCTTTGTAATTAATTATTGTGTACTAATAACACTTTTTCTTCCATTTAGTATTCCTATATATTTTGTTCAATTTCTACATTTAGGTAAATAAACACCAAATGCTACTTTATAACGTGTTTAAATCTCTTTTACTGTGAGTGCTCGATGTTGTGTAGATTTTTAATGTCTTCCTTCCAAAGGAAGGAACATTTCTTGTATCATTAGGGATTCTGCGGTGAATTTTGCACCAGAGGCTCAGAATACCTCCTGAAGTCTATTTATTCTTAGCGAGGATTCAGCTTCTCTTTTATCCACCTGTGAATCCTACGTAGGCCTTCGCACTTAATGAGCCATTACCACAGAGGCCCTAGGGGATTAAATTCCACTATCGTCCTTCAATTCAACCATCACCATAATTTAAACGCGCGACACAGTAACAAATGATATGAACATATTAGCTACAAGCCAAAGAAACATTTCGAATTTTATTTTATTTTCTCAGAGTTCTCTCAATCCTCATTCAACACTTTATGTCTCCTTCCTTTTTCTTCATTTTATCACCTTACTCTTCTTCTAAGTTATTCATTCTCTACCTCATCCAAATCTTACATCGAAGAAAGCACTCTTTCATTCATTCATTCATAACCCTCCACTCCCAAAGGAGCATAGGCCTTCAACAAACACATGCCAAGTCCTCCTGTCACGTGCCATCATCTCAAGTTCTTTCCATGTTCTCCTCATCATTTTCACCTCTGTTTCCAACTCTCTTCTCCATGTGCTTCTTGGTCTACCTCTGCCTCTCTTGCACTGGGGGTTCCAGAACAAGGACTGCCTTGTAATGCTATCAACAGGTTTCCTCAGTGTGTGTCCTATCCATCGCCATCGTCTTCTTCTCATCTCTTGTTCCACTGGCACTTGTCCAGTTCTTGTCATCAGTTCCACATTGGTAACCTTGTCATACCATTTTAATCCCTCTATTCTACGCAAGCACCCATTTATGAAAGTCTGTAGCTTTTTGGTTGTTGTCTTTGTTGTTCTCCATGTCTCTGAGCCATACAATAGGACTGACTTTACATTTGAGTTGAAGATTCTTATTTTCGTGTTGGATCCTATTTCTCTTGATCTCCATATATTTCCCAATGCAATGAAAGCTCCTCTTGCCTTTTTTATTCTTATTTTGATATCGCTGTCTGTCCCTCCAACTTTGTCTATATTACTGCCAAGATATGTGTACGATTCTACATCTTGTATTGGTGTTTCTTCAAGTTCAACCCTGTCATCATTACCTGCATTTATTCTCATTATTTTTGTCTTTTCCCTGTGTATTTTCAGACCCAATTGCTGTGACCTCTCATCGAGTGTTTTCAATTTGTCCTGCATCTGATTACGGTTATGGGACAGAAGAGCCAAGTCATCAGCAAAATCCAGATCATGCAACTGCTTAGTCAGAGTCCACTGGATTCCATTTCTGTTGTGTGTCGTCGATGATCTCATAACCCAATCTATTGCCAGCAAGAAAAGAAATGGAGACAAGAGGCATCCCTGTCGCACTCCTGTTCTTATCCCAAACGGTTCTGTAAGCTGTCCTTCATGAAGAACTCTGCATGTCATGTCTTCATATGTTTTCTTTATTAAATTAATGATCTTCAGGGGAACTCCATAATGCCTCATCAATTTCCAAAGTGATTCTCTGTCTACACTGTCAAATGCCTTTTCGTAGTCCACAAATCCGATGTATAGTGGTGAATTCCATTCCAGACTTTGTTCAACTATTATTCTCAAAGTGGCTATCTGGTCTGTACATGATCTGTTTTGTCGAAAACCTGCTTGTTCATCTCTCAGTTTCTTGTCTATGGACTCTTTTAATCTCTCAAGGATAATCCTGTTTAATACTTTTCCTGGCACTGATAGTAACAATATTCCTCTATAATTTGTGCACTCTTGTAAATTTCCCTTCTTAGGGAACTTAACCAGATATCCTTCCTTCCATTCTGCTGGTATCTCTTCCTTTTCCCAGACTTTACCAAGTAATTTTTATAACATCTCTGTAGCCGTGTCGATATCTGCTTTGATGGCCTCTGCTGGAATGCCATCAGGTCCAGATGCTTTTCCATCTCTTAGAAGCTTTATGGCTTTCTTTATTTCTTCCTTCGTTGGTCTTTCCCCGTTAATTTGTAGCTCTTCTTCTGCTGGCTGGATGTCCGGTGGGTTTTGTGGAGCTGGTCTATTGAGAAGGTCCCCAAAATATTCTGTCCACCTCTTCATTTGCTCTTGTATATTGCTGAGCAGTTTCCCATTCTTGTCTTTTATGAGGCAACTTGTTTGCTTGTATTTCCCTATTAACTTCTTTGTGCTGCTATACAGTTCTCTCATATTTCCTTTGGCTGCAGCATCTTCTGCCTCTCTTGCCAACTCCTCAATATACTTCCTCTTGTCTCTTTTGATACTTCTTTTTACTTCTTTGTTTGCTTCTGTGTACACTTCTTGAGCCTTGGCTTTGGAACTTCTGGTTTTGCTTGTGTTTAACTCTGCTTTCTTGTTTTTTCTGTCTTTTATCTTATTGATGGTTTCTGTTGTTATCCATGCTTTTTGTTGTCTTTCCCTTTTCCCCAGTATTTCTTCACACGTCTCCTTCCATACAGTTTTGACCTGCTGCCAATAGTCTTCTGTATTCTCTACATCTTCCAGCTGTTGGAGCACTTGGAATTTGTTAGATACTGTGACCGCAAATGTGTCTCTTGTTTCTTGATTTCTTAGCTGTCCTACATTAAACTGTTGTCTATAATTTTGCATTGTTGCATATCTCTTGAGTTTCATTTTTACTTTGGCTATCAGAAGATGGTGATCTGATGCCACATCTGCTCCTCTATATACCTTTACATCCTGCAATGATGATCTAAACTTCTTGTTTATGCATATATGATCGATCTGATTTTCTGTTCTATGGTCTGGTGATATCCATGTTGCCTTGTGTATTCTCTTATGTGGAAACATGCTTCCTCCTATAGCCAGTTGATTTGAAGCACAGAAGTTTGCGAATAGTTCTCCATTTTCATTCATTACTCCTAGCCCATGTTTTCCCATGACTTCTTCAAATCCGGTGTTGACTGTACCTATCTTTGCATTCATGTCACCCATCAAAATTGTGATGTCTTTTCTTTTTACTTTATCCATAATTTCCTGTAGTTTAGTATAAAATGCTTCTTTCACAGACTCTTCTTTGTCATTAGTTGGTGCATAACATTGGATGACATTTACATGAATTTTCTTTTTAGCTGTTTTGAAAGTAGCTGTTATTATTCTGGGTCCAACAGCTTCCCATTCAATGAGTGCTTTCTGTGCTTCTTTAGATAACATAAGAGCTACGCCTTCACTGTGGTGTGAACTTTCGTCTTCATGTCCTGAGGACAGCACCAATTCACCTGTGATGAGTTTCTTCCTGTCTACCCCCTTCCACTTTGTTTCACACATTCCCAGAACCTCGATTTTGTATTCCCTCATTTCTGCTGCTACTTGCGCCACTTTCCCTTGTTCGTTTAATGTCCGAACATTCCAGGTGCCAAATCTGGAAGTTCTCCTAGAAGAAAGAAGGTTAGTCAGCAACACAGACTCCTTTCGGCTTTCTCTGTGTTGCATCATACGCCTCCCAGCGAGAGGACCTTCCCCTGTCTTGGATGTCTGTGTTTTATTTTCTTTATTTGACATGTCCATATTTGTTGAAGTTTTTTGTGGTTTAAATTTTTTTTACAGGATGGGGTAACCGGCCCCATGCCCAACCCTCCTTAGTCGCCTTCTACGACATGCTTGGCAGGGGACAGTGTTACTATTCTTTGCTCCCCTTTCGGGCGCCGGTAACACACGGGTGAAAGCACTCTTTACAGTCTCACAAACTCTCTCTCCCCCCTTCCCCCCCCCCCCCAAAAAAAAACCCCCACCATAATTGCCCAGTCAACAGCATAAAAAAATATAAACAGCAAATTTAAGAGAGATACAATATTCTAATAAATATCTCAATTCACCGAAACAATAACGCTTACAATAAAAAGTTAATTTTCCTGACCAGGTTATCATTTACTTTGTGCGGAAAACACATTCCATACACACACACACATAGACACATACACACTCACACACGCACGCCCACAAACTGTTGTAATATCACTGTTTTAAAATGTCTGATTACTGCAAGGAATGCATTTACATACAGCAATCGTTCAGTGTGAATGCATGCAACGCAAGTCAAATGACTACCGTATTCTTTTCTGCCGTTGATAGTCCATTTTTCCCCCTTCAAGTCTGTTTTTGGCTCTTATTTGCTACTTCAAGTTGTGTTGGCAGTACTTCATTCTGTCTACCGATTTTCATTATCTAGGCAGAGGTTTTCAAACTTGTTTGGTCCGCGGCTCCCTTGACCTGTGCATAAATCACCGCGGCTCCTCTCTATACTATATATTATTAATAAGCAATTGTACCCAAAAAGATATTAATGACTTCTGAATGTGCATATTTTTATTAGTGATCAGCTGTTCGTAACATAGACCTGCTCTGGAGTTTTATGGTGCATTTGTCAATAACTTCTAGTACCCAATGACACGTATTGGTACATGTAATAATACCTCGACGCAAACATGTCGTCCTACGAAAATCTATATTTATTGATGGACCTTGGCTCATAATATCGAGCCCAACACTTTTCCCAAGCCACCGCGACGTCCTTAGTCGAGGGCCGCGACGCCCCTGGGAGCCGCGACGCACAGTTTGAAAACCTCTGAATCTAGTCTGTTTTTTTTTTGTGTGTGTGTGTGTGACTATTTTTGTAAGTACAACCTACAAATCACAAAATAACCTGATAGTGCAACGCCATATGGTTACGTCAGAAAATCCGTGCCAGACGCCGGCGATTTTGATCTTTCCGTAACCAAGGACGCAAGGACATTGTTCAGCATTAGCAATAAATGAGAAGTTTACTTTCATAATAATGTAAACTTCTTCGTGATTCATGCCTCTTCCAAACAAAGAAGAGAAAATGGGATTATTGAGTACGGTTACAATGATCCAACAAAGGGTGAAAAAAGTATCACTTAAATTGTAATCATTCTGTAGCAAACGACGCTATAGCAAATTATGGAAATTGCCGGACTCATTCGAAAAGCTGCTTGTCCTGCCTGGTTACTTTCTAATCTATGGTTCAACCTAATCAGATCAAAAAATAAGTTAGCGAGAAGCATTTGTGAAAAACAGACAATAAAATAATCCAGAATCCATAGCAGGTATTTAGAGAACAAGAGATACATAAATTTATAATGCATAAACAGTGAAATTTAGCAGCAGTACTAACAGAACAAAACACAGAAACTCCACTTGACTCTTTCAGTCTCGCTATAAGCAGTTAACACTGAAGCTGAATGTTAGCTATGAGATGTTCTACATGCTAACTACGTCAGCGTTTATAGGCGTCTATGTTTTAAATTCTGAACAGTTTTTGAATTGCGACATATTGTTAATAATTTTCGCAAATTTTTTTAAACAATACGCACATTTATGTTTTCTTCTGGTTGTGAGGTCAAACTTTCGCAAAATGGCTATTGATCCCTCAAGGCATACATGTTGGGAACCGCTGCTCTAGATGATAGTAGTCTCGGATAATCCGTATAAGATGTAAAATTCTTGCTTTATTGTCCACATACGAGTAATATTAACACTAACTAGTCTACGTACTGAACTGCAGCATGTCATACTAGGCGTTATCACTCTGGGTAAATATAACACATGTAATCAACAACCGTACTTAAATCACATTAAAATAGTAATAATTAACAACTCCAAACAGCAAGCCAAGGATGAAGAGGTTGACTCTATGAGACACTCCCACGTTGCCGTTGTCAGGGCAAGTACTAGGACAAGGCTCGGCATATCCAGTTTGTCCTTTGCACGCTTCATCTTTGGTCCTGGCATTCAGGACACTGTACAGTCTCTGGGGAAGGGAAACATACAATGTTTGTGGTCATTAAGATGCTATAAATATGTGTACTCGGAACATACATCTTGGCAGCAATATAGACAAAGCTGATGAAACAAATAGTGGTATCAAGATAATAAAAAAAGATAGAAGGAACTGTCACTGGATTTGAAAATCTATGGAGTTCAAAAGAAATCAAGTCAAACAAAGATATCAGAATCTTCAGCTCAAATGTCAGTTCAGTTTTATTGTATGACTCTGAAACATGAATAACAAGAAATGTGAGAACAAGAAAGATACAGACTTACATAAATGGATGCTTATGTAGAATATAAAAATTGACAAGATCACCAATGTGGAGCAGATGAAAAGAAGCGGACACATACCAAATGAAACAAGCGTTGAGAAGAAAATGCTGGTGATGGATAGAACTCATTGAGGAAACCAGTTAATAAGATTACAGGTTAGTCTTTGATCTGAAGTCGCCAAGTAGGAGAAATAGAGTAAAAAAAAAAAAAACGTAAGGGGAAAGAATTAGGAGACAAAAATGAAAGGGGTGAAGAAAGCATGGAAAGACGTTGAGCGTAAGGCACTGGAGAAGAACGTCTGGTATGAATTTGGTGAAGGCCTTTACTCCTTAGGAAGGGTTATACCGATAATGGTCACTCCGACGCGTCAAGACTTGAGAAATAAAGAAAAACAGAAAGACAGAAAGAGGGAAGAAAATAAGAAAGAATTAATGAATGGGTACAATCAATACTCAGAGAAAACTTACAAATCTAGCAAAGGCATCCTGCTCTGCCAAGAACCAGGTCAGCCCAACAATGTCTCTTAGGTCAAAGGCATCAAGAACCTCCTTCAGATGTATCCGACACCTACAAAAGACAGGCAACACAATTACCTGAAGCCATCACAACAATCCTCACGCTTCTCAAGTATGAACATTACTCCTCCACGGCTCTATCTGCTATTGCACTACCTTTATTATTGTTATCATTATTTATTTATTTTTCTTTGAAAACCTTTATTTAATCATTTATTTTATTTGTTATGTATTCATTTGTGTGTGCCATAGAAAGAAGACTCCGTGGCCGTAGAGTATACCATTTGTGTGTGACCTTTGTAAGTCGTGCACTTTATTCTGTTGCCGTTCATCCCCACAGTTTATCATAGTTTTACTTATTTTCTTCAAAATAATATTGCTTATTATAACGAATACCAGTCTTAGCAGTTCTTCACAGTTCAGTTCTTGGCTCTTCCATCTACGATACCTATCATGTTAGATTATTCAGTTTGTGGTTTTATAGTAGTTCTCTGTGCTTTTAAATACTCATCAAGATATGAGAATCCTGTACAAAATGACACATATTTGTTAAATTTAAAAAGAAAAAAAAATTAAGGTAGATAGTCATGGCGGAATATTTTCTTTGAATTATTCTAGGGAGATAGTCATGGCGGAATATTTTCTTTGAATTATTTTAGGGAGATAGTCATGACGGAATATTTTCTTTGAATTATTTTAGGGAGATAGTCATGACGGAATACTTTCTTAAGTTGTCCTGTCACGTGCCATCTGCTCAAGATCATTCAATGTCTTCTTCATCCCCTTCATGTCTGTCTTCAGTTCTCTTGTCTATGTGTTCTCTTGTCTATGTGTTCTTTTGTCTTCCTCTACCTCTCTTACCATGAGGATTCCAGAACATGGATTGTCTGATGATGCTATCCACAGGTCTCCTCAGTGTGTGCTCGATCCGTCTTAGGTTGATAGTCAGGAATATTTTCTTCCAATTATTCTAGGGAGATATTCATGACGGAGTATTTTCTTTTAGTTACTTTAGGGACATATTCATGATGGAATTTTTTATTTTTAGTTACTCTAGGGAGATATTCATTACGGAATATTTTCTTTCAGTTATTTTTGGGAGATAGTCATGAAGGAATATTTTCTTTTAATTATTCTAGGGAGATATTCATTACCGAATATTTTCGTTCAGTTATCCTTGGGAGATAGTCTTGACGGAATATTAACTTTTAGCTATTCTAGGGAGATATTCATTACGGAATATTTTCTTTTAGTTATTCTAGGGAGATAGTCATGACGGAATATTTTCTTTTAGTTATTCTAGGGAGATAGTCTTGGCGGACAATTTTGTTTTAAAATTATTGTTAAGAAGATAGTCATTACGGAAAATGTTGGGTTTTTTTCTTTCAAATTCATTGTAGGGAAAAAGTCATAAAGGAATATTTTTTTTTTAATTATTCTAGGGAAATAGTCATGATGGAATACCTTTAAAAAATAATTATTCTAGGGAGATAGCCATGATGGAATCTTTTTTTTAAATTATTCTAGGGAGATAGTCATGACATAATGTTTGTTTTAAAATTATTTTAAAGAGATAGATATGACGGAATATTTTTTTGTAAATATTCTAGGGAGATAGTCACGGCGGAATATTTTTTTTTTTGTAATTATTCTAGGGAGATAATCCTTATGGAATATGTTTTTGTAATTATTCTAGAGAGATAGTCATGACGGAATATTTTTGTAATTTATCTAGGGAGATAGTCATGACGGAATATATTTTTGTAATTATTCTAGGGAGAAAGTCACGACGGAATATTTTCCTTAAGCTATTCTATGCGTGCGAGAACGTTCAGATACCTTAATAAAATACACTAATAACTTACTCTACAGTAGAAGTTTGTAGTATCGTAATATTTTATAATGTTCAGACTTCTGTGAGAATGTTTGGTTGGTTTTTTTTCTGCCTATGACAGTGTACACATTATATTTAGACGAGTTGGCCGAGTGTGTGACTGGTAGTCACGGAATGAAACTTGAAGCAAGCACAGAATATTATATATGCTTTTCTGATCTGTTACAGACATTGGTCTAACTATCGTCTCATATCACAGCTAAGCGTCACATATACATATGCTCAGTCATTTTCCTTTTCGTTCCCCATGGAGCATGGAAGCTGCAGTTGACCGCATTTCAGGAAGCCTGTACTAAAGCATTCATGTTGATACGAGCTGCCTTCCCTTTGCTCTGCAGTAATGGTCCAAGAATGGCAAAAACCTAGAGTATCTAATGTGGGTCTTCAAATGTATCTAATTTCGCACAAGATTACTCTTGGCAGAGACGCAGATAGAAGGATAATGATGCTTCTACCTAGAGGAAGTACTCACAAGATATTTCAGAAGTCAAGAACAATGCTGAATGTGTCTTAGTAATGTTAACTTTTATCTGCCCGACAACTTTTGTGAAGAGGTATTATATAATTTAATTTAGCTCGTACACGCCCTCAACTTGAATTAACAGTGAAATTCTTATTATTATTTGGCTCTTTAGATGTAAATATAGATATATTAAACATGCTGACTAATCCGTGTGCACTTCTCTCTGTAATAACTAAATCAACTATGAATTTGAGGGGGAAAAAAATATATAACAAATTTAATGATAAAAAAAGAATAAATGTAAATAAATATGAACTGGTGATTAATAAAAGACAGTTGTCATCATGGAAAATAGTTCGGCTTTAGGAGGCTTAGTTTTTTTTTTTTAATAGACTTCTTTTGTGTTTGGCCTGCTAGTAATGCCACTTAACTGACAAAACTCCAAGGTGCTTATGCTGCTGTATCCGTCAATTCGTCTCTGTGGCGGGGCGCGTCTCCTGAGTAGTTCAAGAGGTAACCGCTCCTGGTCAAGGCAGGTATCTTCACAACCCGTTGAATGTAGGTTTAAAGTGTCGATCGCAAGCACTGAACCACAGAATAGCAACACAACTGGTATCGTAGAGTAGTACATCAAATGGTCTTTTCGATCCGTAGCACCAACCCAAACTAGTTGGGAACTAGACTTCTGGTTCAGTAGAATAGTCTTGGCAACTTGATAAAGATGCCTCGAATACGCATCTGGGATATTATTTCTATTACAGAATCCCTCTGTGACTTTGTGAGAAGGTCCTGTAGGAATCTGGTTTTCGTATTAAAAGGTGGAGTTTTTTTATTGTATTATTTAAAACGTTGCTCCAATACTTGTTTTCCGTTCCTATAAGTTCAGAATCCTAACTTCTACTCTTTCCTGGCGTCAGTCCGAGCTGTCTGCTTTGACAATTCTGGAATGCAGTGTCGTATGTCTAAATGTTCTGCGTTATATTGCAGTTTTCCGGCCCACGCTCACACCTGGCGTTTCCGACAAAACTTCCGATCAACGCTAATGTCTATTCACGCCTCAAATGCCAGGCAATACACTTAAATGTTCGTGTTATGATGACTTTCCTCGTGGAATTTTCAGCGTAACTGATACGTTTGTAAAATTCAAACGGTATATGGAGTTGTTATTTCCGTCTATTCTCGGTAATGTTTACATTCGCTGTCCTCCTGCAACATCTTGGCCAAACAAGTCTGTCCGGAAGTTTCTTACATCATCATGCGTCTGTAATCGGTCACCAGTTTCGATAATAGACTGGCGCTCCCCGTGAAGCATAACACTGGGTCACTACATGAAAATGACCTTGCCAGCCAATCTGGTCTGATTCGTATCAACTCTCAGGTAAACAAACATGAATGGAAGACAAATGAATGGAAGAAGTGTAAACATTGACTCGAAAATACCAAATACTGTCGGAGATAGGAAAATAGAATGTGCCAGCAATAGAATAGTTCACATAATTAGTACGCACAATAAAGGTAGATCAATACTACCGGAGAGGAAAAGAGAGCGAACAAAATTATGTGACACATATGCTCCTGCAGCAGTTTGTTTTACATGATTAGGTAATACCCCAGGCACAACATTATATTAGAAGTCGCTTGCGAAATGTCAGATGGAGCAGTGGTCATATTCTTCCTTTTATCCCCCTCAGAGATCCACCCGAACTACACGGGGGGTCATATATTTCTTTTTTCTTTGGTCCGTGGCCGCTGACTGACAAAGTAATTAGTGGACCATCACGCCTGGTGGTGTCTTGTAGGACAACAACAAACTGTCTCCATTTTGATCCTTGGCCGCTGACTGACAAAGTAATCAGCGACCATCGCGCCTGGTGGCGTCTTGTAGGGCAGCAACAAACTGTCGCCACTTTGCTCGGTTGGTAGCTGCCCTACGTGTGGTACCCCCGTTCTGGTTCATGCTTAGCCTCTCTGCCTCCACAGTTCTCCACCAACTAGACCTAGATTTTGGCTGGCCTCGCTTTCGCATTCCTTCTGGAGTCCATAGCATGGCAGCTCTGGTGATGGTGTCACAGTCCTCGAATGGTGATGGTGTTCGGCCAGAATGGTGACGGTGTTCGGCCAGAATGGTGACGGTGTTCGGCCAGAATGATGACGGTGTTCGGCCAGAAAATTGAAGAATTTTACATGTTCATACCTAAATGCTTTTATATCGTGTTAAAATTGTCTCTGCTCTCTCTTTTATTTGCTCAATTCTATTAGATTATTTCTGATTATTGTTTTACTTTTTCTGTGCGATTTTCACGATATTCTTTCAACATAATTTAATGACGATTAATGAAAAGACAAATCGAAGACATAAGGATGAATTTCTTGATGAGGAATTGTTAAGATGAGCAACGAGTATCAGGGCGTGAAAGTAGGTAGTGTTTATAGTGGCATGAATGAAAGTCAGTTGTTAATTTTATCTGAGTTATCGAAGATCTGAGAAATTACCTCAGAGCTCCATTGGGACAGAATGTGGAGAAAATCGTGTTATTCAGTTTTTCCTCTGGCTGCCGGAACAAGAGAAACATGTACGGGCGATGTTCGTTTCTGTGGATCGATAAACAGATCTTAGTTACTAGCAATAACAATTATAATACAACTATATATTACCCTTCTACTTCATCATCATCATCAGCAGCATCACCCGTCAGATCTCTAAGGAGTACAGGCCTTCAACAAACTTATGCCAAGTCTTCCTGTCCTGTATCAAGTCTTCCTGTCCTGTGCCAAGTCTTCCTGTCCTGTGCCAAGTCTTCCTGTCCTGTGTCAATTCTTCCTGTCCTGTGCCAAGTCTTCCTGTCCTGTGCCAAGTCTTCCTGTCCTGTGTCAAGTCTTCCTTTCATGTGTCAAGTCTTCCTGTCCTGTGTCAAGTCTTCCTGTCCTGTGCCAAGTCTTCTGTCCTGTGCCAAGTCTTCCTGTGCTGTGCCAAGTCTTCCTGTCCTGTGTCAAGTCTTCCTGTCCTGTGTCAAGTCTTCCTGTCCTGTGTCAAGTCTTCCTGTCCTGTGTCAAGTCTCCTGTCCTGTGTCAAGTCTTCCTGTCCTGTGTCAAGTCTTCCTGTCATGTGTCAAGTCTTCCTGTCCTGTGTCAAGTCTTCCTGTCCTGTGTCAAGTCTTCCTGTCCTGTGCCAAGTCTTCCTGTCCTGTGTCAAGTCTTCCTTTCATGTGTCAAGTCTTCCTGTCCTGTGTCAAGTCTTCCTGTCCTGTGCCATCCACTCGAAGTATTTTCGTGTCTTCTTCATCCCACTATTTCTGTCTGCAGTTCTCTTCTCCGAGTGTTCTTTGCTGTTTCTCTACCTGTCTTATCCTTGGATTCCAGAACATGGACTGTCTGGTAATGCTATCAACAGGTTTCCTCAAAGCGTGCCATATCCATCGCCAAGGTCTCCTTCTCCTTCCACTGTCGCTTGGCTGGTTCTTGCCATTAGTTCCACATTAGTGATCTTGTCATACCACGTCAATCATTGTATTCTACGTAAGCGCATCCATTTATGAAAGTATGAAGCTTTGTTGTTGTTGTTTATGATATTCTCCATGTTTCAAAGCCATACAGTACGAGTGGTTTTATATTTGAGTTCTTCTTCGTTCACCCTCAGATGTCAACTTGAATAAGTTCAAAGAAAGTAGTGGTCAGCCTGAGGCTGTTGATATCTCCGTAGATTTTCTCCAGGAATGGTACTGGTGAAGGCCATATGCGTTTTCTCTGTTCCTCATACGTTGGGCACATTTGAAGCAGATGTTCGGCAGTCATTTTATCGGTGCCACAGTCACACTCATTAGTAGTTCCTCTCTTTAAGTTATATTTGAATTGAATATTCGGAATTGTTATGTTAGATTTGAATTTTCTTGATCTGCGTACATTGTCGAATGCAACGAAAGCGCATCTAGCCTTGTATATTCCTATTTTTATATCTTTGTCTGTCTCTCCATATTTGTATATAATGGTACCAAGATATATGTAGGATTCTATATCTAGTGGGGTTGTGTCTTAAAGTGCAATCTTGTTATCGTTTCCTGCATTTATTCTCATTGACTTTGTCTTCTTCCTGTGAATATTCAGATCTGCGTCCCATGATCTCTCATCACGTATTTTCATTTTGTCTTGCATCTGATGACAGTTATGAGACAGAAGTGTCATGATGCTGATGATGTCTAAGTGTGCTCGTCTTTGAGTGCTGCTAACTTGTCCACGTTTCAACAACTATCATCATTTTAATTGTCGCTCTTTATTGAGCTTGGCGTCTCCGTTTCAACTGGTCACCTTGCAAAATCCTTGCATAATCCTTGCATGATAATAACCCCTTCAGTCATAACTGACTATGGGAATGCGCCCCTGAGGTGACAGCTCTCAGCTGCTTATTTTCCTGGTGTTCCTTTCGACGTTTTCTCCTCTCTTCTGCTTGTTGTGTGAGCCTCTCTTCTGCTTGTTGTGAGAGCTTCATTTCGCCCAATCCCCTTGCATGAAGCTTGAGTTAAAGCCTTCGTATGCTCTTGCAGCGCTGGATTCTGTAGCACTTTGCTTTACATGATGAGGTAGCCAGCCCCATGTCCAACCTTATAATGGTCGCATCTTGCAAGGGAATAGAAGTCTTATTCTTTCTTTACCTCCTCAGCAGAGGCGTGCCTAAAGTATGTGGCACCCTGGGCGGATCCAATCTTTGGAACCCCTCCCCCATATAGAAACACACTTGCAATTATTTTTTTTAACAGTAAGTACTATCATAGTATTGACAGATGGCACCCCCCTCCCACGGATGTCACCCCCTCGCACCCCCTTAGTACGCCACTGCTCATCAGAGACTCCCAGTAACTTTACAGAGCTGTTTCAGCAAGTGTTCTTATTAAATATACTAGTGTAAAAGCCCGTCATAAGACGGGAATTAAATTCAAAAGCACCAATACCTAATGGCAATTTTACTTATTCAAAAGTATTTTTAAAAAACCACTGTGCATCACCACAGTACATGAACAACGTAGCAGCAGCGAGGATCCCAATGTGTGTATACGGGATCACACATTCTATAAATATATTTTTGTGCACACCGTCATTTGTGTATTCTTCTTTCGTAAGTGTTACTATTTTCGGGAGAGTACATATATGGGAAACTTTACAATTAATGTCTAACTTTCAATCAAAGTTGCTTCCCTTAGCGTTAAGTACTGACAGAAAAAGCTGGGATTTTATATATAGAATATTCAATAATATCACTAGCACCACTTACGGAGTAAAAGGATTTGGTCCAAAGTAAGGGGCCACTTCATCTCCCGTGTTGACGTCAGCGTTTTTGATGTTAGTTACCAGCCAGTGGGTCACAAATTCTGGGTTTTGGGCACCTTGAACCAAAGCTGCAGCCACATCTAACACAAACAGAGTGTAAACGTCTCCTGTGGGAATGAATTTTCAGGTGACAATAGTTACTTTGTCTAATATTACATTAATAACGATGGAATCAACAAAATGTTGTCATAAGAAATTTAACATGGGAACGAAGATAGCAACTATTTCAATTATGTTAAGAACTGAATAATTTCCTTCTCCATGTTCGTCACTCCCCTTCTAAGTCTTCAAACCCAAGTCCATCGCTGCCAGAGCACATGAATGCGTTGACGCAAATGTCTTATCCTGCAGTGGTGACGCTATGTTATGTTAGGAGTGAAAAGACAAAAACACCAGATAAGAAGTAGGTCACTCACCTGCTATTCCGGTCGGTGACATGATATTTACTGGCGACAACTGGACATTAGGTCTGATCCTGACATTTCCAGGCCGCACTGTGTCATTACTGAATGGATTCACGATGACCATGCCACGCCTACAGCCAACAGATAACGTTTTGGTCAGTTACAGTTAAAAAGGATACTATGTTAAGTAATTTTGGAATGCAAAGATATAAATAAGTTGTACTTAATAATTGACATGTGTGCACATGTGTGTATTTCGGCATGATCTGGACGAATTTTCTAGTTTGTTAGCGTCATTACCATATGCAACTGTAATAATTTTGAAAACAAATACGACATGTGAAATAAAACATAACAGTCTGTTGCCATAATTGATTTTTACCTGGTCAACAGAGCACAACAACCTGCTCGTTAACCAAAGGACCGGAAATAAAACCACCATTTGTGACATCAGATGTCGGACAACTACAGTTAATCAACATCCTCAACATCATCAACATCCTTAACATCATCAACATCATCAACATCCTCAACATCATCATTTTCTATTTTGCTCCTTACAGAGCGTGGAACGACCATTACAGCTGTTCCTCATGGTAGGACATGCCTGCACCAAACATTCACATGCTCTTTCAACGGTTGCCATGGTTATGTGCAACGTTATAATGTAAGTAAATTTTCGTTATTAGTCTTTGCCTGTCTTCTTCTTCTTTGTCCATGCAAAGGCGTCCCTAAAGTACATGGCGCACGGGGCGGATGTTACCTGTGACACCCCCTTCCCTAGTACAGAAACACACTTGTAAGTAACATTTTAACAGTAAGTGCTATATTAATAGTGTCCGATGGTACCCTCTTCCTGTCTGTCACCCGGGGCGGACCGCCCCCCTCGCACCCCCGTTAGGACGCCACTGTCGCCATGCATATACACACCCATCATATTGGTGGCCATGTACGACATGCCTGAGAGAGCAGTAATCATGTTCTTTCTTAATCTCTTCACACAACCCCGGGGGTTACATGGGCGGGGGGGGGGAGTGATTCTCCTTTGTTCCGACTAGCTTAGTGGTTAGAGCATTAGCCTCTCGCGGCAAAGGTCGAAACAAGTTGGCGTTAGTCTCGAGTCTACCCATCTGTAAATGGGTACCTGACTCTGCTCTTGAGTTATGGAAGGAAAAGGCATGGTCCCCCACCTCTCTATGCTGGACCTAGTATAGTGAAGTCTCTAACACTTCACCGCTCCTACGGCAGTATCTGATACGGGACTACCTTATTCTCCTTATAATGTAAATAAATTCAAAGCATTCGTTACAATCACTACATCACTCTTTATTGTACTTGTTTGCTGGTTAGACAAAATTAATCACAAAACTAGCGTTAACAGATCACAGGAAGCAACAAAGGCTACATACGAAAGTGAATACTCTGTACAGCAAGAATCAATTTTGAAGTCATCAGTGGAGTAGCGAGCATCAATGCTGGCCGTCAGACTGGTCAAATATGGGGTGTTTCTGAGCAAAGACATGGTCGTTGAACTGTCACTCCATGGAACTGAGAGATTGCTGGCGTTTACCACAGTGTGAAATGCTGTCAGAAATATTCACAATTAGTTAGTGAAAGAGTTCGTGCACATTCCAGGGTGGGACAGAAGACGCAACAACAGTGATAAATGCAGTCAGCGACCCATAGCTTGACTGCTTGTGTCAGGGACAGCGAACCAGAGCTGAGCAAGATCCTACTCCACCTTCAAGTGGTGGTCCTGGAAACAGGCTGCATCACTGCAGTCTGGCTGAGGCAAAGAAAGGATACGATTACTGCTCTATCAGGCTTGTCGTAAAATTCGACTAATATGAGGTTGTGCAGGAGGCTGACAACCTCATCATGTAATACAAATTGCTACAGGAACAACCTCTGTAAGAGCATGTAAGTGCTTGGTGCTGGCTTCCTGCAAGGGAGACCATCTACAGTGGTAGCTCTACTCTCAATAAGGAGCGAAATGGAAAATGATGATGAGTTAGCCAAGGTGTGAAGATAAGGTGTAATATGACGTTTTAAATACAATGCTGTCTAACAGCAATCAGTAATCCAGGTGATTAGTGGTAAGTCACCTGATCACCTGGATATGAGGTACATGAATACCAATAAACAATTTATAACGATGATGACTAATGAACTAAAATATAAGAAGCTGGCATCTCAACACGTAACAGGTTCATATTTTATTTATCAAACTACGTGCCACATTTTACACAGTTCAAGAGTTCACGAGGAAAACATTAACAAGAAAGTAGCTGTAACATTTCTCTATCTCTCGCTCTCTCTCTCTCTCTTCTTTCTTTCTTTCTCTTCTTTCTTTCTTTCTTTCTCTCCCTCCTACACTCTCTCTCTATCTCTCTCTCTCTCTCTCTCTCTCTCGCTCTCTGAATATTCAAAATGCATGTGAGAATGAATGAATTGAGTATACAAGATGAGAGAAAAGAAGGGCAGAATGTTCGATGGGCCCGTATGCCCAATTCTCAATCATTTGAAAATAACGTTCGTTCATTCTTTCGTTCGTTCGCCCACCCCCCCCCCCCCCCCCCCCCCCCCCCCCCCCCCCTTAAAAAAAAAATAAAAATAAAAAAAAAATATATATATATATATATATATATATATATATATATATATATATATATATATATATATATATATATATATATATATATATATATATATATGTGTGTGTGTGTGTGTGTGTGTGACGTACGTCTAAGTATGACAAATGAATTTCCCTGACTCGATGGATGATAACAGAATATTGGCCTCTCATAACTTTAGAACCCCTGATCATCTGTTGTAACTGTAACCCGCATGCAGCCTTTCCACGAGAATTTTACACGCTGGATCATTAATATGTAGCCTGCTATCTTCTGTGAACTTTGAGATCGCATGGCCTTTGATGGGAGATTAAAATCACGCCCACAACCATCTCTGAGAACGATTTATAGCAATCTTTTCCTTAACGCCGGCCCAAAAGAGGACGGGCCACAGACTCACTCCTGTTTCTAGAGCAATTAACAGCAGATCATTTTCTTACCTGGCTGTCACCCCGCCTGGTGGGAGTTGCCAAAGCTCTCAGAACAGTGGCACCATCAAAGACAGACAGATCTCAGAATTCAATCGCAGCGGTACACGATCTAAAGAATCAGGGAACTTTCAGCTCACGGAGTTAGCTTCTCGAGAAACTTTTCGCACCCTCATGCGAGCAAGCCTGAGACGGAAGAAAATCGGTAGACCGGGGAAAACGAAGGAATCGCAGCGGTTAACACAACGGCGAGGTACCTCGGATTCTGCTCAACTTCAAGAAAGGTGCGAAAACCTAACACGCCCTATTCAAGTTACATTCGAGAAGTATAAATAGAGAACTCCGAAAAAACTGCATTTTATCGTTCGCTCTGACAGAATCCTAGTTGCACTAGCATAGTCGGATTCCTGCTGGATTTCATCTACCTTCGTGACTATTGGAGTGTATTCTTTCTGTGCAGACGGTAATTTATACATTAGCTTCGAGTGATTAGTGGTCTAGTTATTTCAATTGATTTCAATAGATTGTGGTGTAAATTTAACCTTATTAAATAAACCCATTTTCAAAGTTCTAGTGCAAACTAATGTTACAGCAAAAAGTATTTCCTAATACAATTGACGCGTAAATTAATTTTGCAGATAGATAGATAATTATTTTTAACTCACGGGAAGTTTTCCCGATTTGTTAATTGACGACGCTAATAAGTAAATAGGCTAACTGTAATTTATCGCGTGTCAGAGTATAATATAATTTGTAATGCATTTCTTGTTTTGATTATCTTTCATTCAGAACGATCATTCAACCTGCATCCCAGCAATTATTAATTATATACAGAGTTCTGCCAACTCAATTCGATAACTCCAGTTACATATGAACTTTTTTTTAAAGCTAAACTTGTGGCGACCTGTAATGGGCCCCGCTCCTCTGAATTTAACTGAGAATAAAGCCACACAAGAAAACACTTCGAAAATACTAGTTCATATAGAGTCCTTACAGAAAAACTGGAAGCAGAACATATTTTATTCACTGCCCTATTTGTGAAGAAAAAACATCGATCTACCTGAACACTGTCTGTCACGTATATTCAGTGGATTTTTCCCCCCCCCCCCCCCCACCCCCCGAAGAAGAACTTACCTCAGTGTTTTTCTTAACTTGTGACATTACGGAAAAAGAAAAGTTATCTCCTCCAGCTGTGCCAATTTTAGGAACCACACCATACCTCACGCCTAGCCAAGTGCCTGTGCCTTTCTTTAGGAACTTTATCTAATAAACAAACAGTACCGTTAAACTTCAACGTCCAGCGATTTCGGGACACTGTGTTAACTTCAACAACCCGCTAATCTGGGGCTGTACACGAAAGAAAATACTTTACCTAAGCCAAGGTTTAGTGCTATTTTGTGATGTATTTCCTATGAAGTGCCAGAATTCACCTTTTGGTAAGTCTGCGTGTGTGTTTGTGGGGATGGCCAGCCCTAGTGTGTTTTTTTGAATGAAAGGAGATTTATTTTTTTCTTTACCCTTTTAATTAGTTCGACCTAGTATTAAGGTGCATTATATTCCTTGTACGGGATCTCTCCTAGCGGGATTGGGTAACTGTGTTCATTCCCCCTCCCGTAAAATTTGTTGATTTAAAGGGAGACAATTGAGAACCCTAGCTTTTCCTCTACACCCCCCCCCCCACTTTTACTGTAACCCCTTGCCTCAGAGTAATAAATTTACCAGTGGGTTAAATTGACTATCTCTGATCACCTCCCCCCCCCCCCTTTCTTGTCTTTGGGACCGGGTCTTGTCTGTTAGTAAATATAAACGGGAAACGGTGGATGGGATATTTCTCCTCAGAAAACCCCTCTTCCCTTGTTATATTTGTATTCTGTAACCTTTGATTTTTTGACTGTAAATGTACAATTATGTGTGACTCCTTTATGATAATAAAGGTATTAATCTTTATTTGTGTTGGTTGTCGGTTGGCCTAAAACTCCAAACATTTCCATTTGTGTAGGCTGTATTCATGTACGTTGAGCGACAGAATCACCAAATCGGTGTGTGCGTCTGAGCGACTGGAACTGACAAACAATTGTTTGTTCAGAAGAGAGATAGGAATAGTCTGTGAGAAACAGATATTGTCGTAATAAGAGACTGTCCTCGCTCTTCCCAGCGCCTGTGAATCTACTACCTCACTCTCCTAAATCCTTATTCTCACAGAGCCTTTAATATCACTTTACACTCTAAAGGGACCAATATTCATCAGCACCCTCTCAGATAAAAATTACGACAATATATATATATATATATATATATATATATATATATATATATATATATATATTATATATATATATATATATATATATATATATATATATATATATATATATATATATATATATATATATATAATAATAGCCCCTTCAGTCATAACTGACTATGGGAATGCGCCCCTGAGGTGACAGCCCTCAGCTGCTTTTTTTTCTGGTGCTCCTTTCGACGTTTTCTCCTCACCTCTGCTTCTTGTGTGAGCCTCTCTTCGCCCAATATATATATATATATATATATATATATATATATATATATATATATATATATATATATATATATATATATATATATATATATATATATATATATATATATATATATATATATATATATATATATATATATATATACCGTAAAATCTCGCGTATAATACGCACAATTTTTACTCATTTTTGCCCGCTAAAACTCGGGTGCGTATTATACGCGAGTACTAAAAAATATGTAATTTTCGATATTGAAAGTAACCTACATTGGAAAGTCTGTCAAGTTTTTATCACAATTTGACAGTGAAAATGGCGCAAAATTGAATGTGCCATGTGTTTTCTTATGTGTCAGCAGTGGCGGATCTATTATGAAACTAATGAAGCTTAAGCTTCAGGGCCCCTAATCCCGGAGGGGCCCCAAAAGCGACTTTAGTCCACATTGCTTAAAAATTTTGGGTCTACTGTATGAGAAGGTTTTTTTTAAAATAATAATATTAATAATATAGTGTAATTCAATAAACAATAATAGTTAAAATTAAAAGGTTATTAACGTATCATGTAGGCTAGCTGTAAACGAAAAAACGCTTTATCAGAAAGTACTACAGTTGAAACAACAAGCAAACACCATTGAAGCCACTGATAGAGCACAAACTGTGGGAGCTCTTTCTAGCAATATACCCAGATAATTGTTTAATACCGCGGAACAAGCAGAGACTGAAAGACAAAACAGGAAGGAATTCAGTGATTTTTTCGAAAAAATCAGTTGAAAACCAGATGATGTAGGATCAAAATCAAAAACCGAATCAAGCAGGGTTTACAAGGAGCAAAACAGAAGTTTCACAAACAAATATTTTGAAAAAAGATTGAAAAATGGCCAAACTGTGATGAGATCCAGGTTAGCTTACCCAAAGAGCAAAGGCTGTATATACTGTTGTGTATGCAAACTCTTTTCTAAATGTCAAACATCACTTACAACAGGTGGGTTTTTTGACTGGATGAATGTACTCAGAACATATTTACATAACAAATAAAAATACTGTGGAACAGCAACTTGAAGAACAGATGACAAAAACCATACAGTACTATTTTGAAGTACTGAAAAGAGTTGTAGCTGTTATAAAGTTTTTAAGTGAAAGAAGTTTGGCATTTGCAGAATTCGACCCATTTTTATATGAACATCTCGAGAAATGTAAAAATGAAAAAGTAAATGCTACTTACCTATCCAAAACCGTGTATGAGGAAGTGATAGAAATTATGGGAAAACATGCAAGATGAAATTGAATCAAATCAACAACCTAGACACCAAATACTACTCTATTATTGTTGACTCTACGCCTGACCTGACACATGTTGACCAGCTGGTAATTGTGGTTCGATACTGCTATAATGGAAAACCCTGTGAGAGATTTTTAACATTTTTACCGATAGAAAACCATTCATCCACGACCTTGTTCAACAAAATACAAGTCCTGGGTGAACATAAGCTTTCACCTGAAAATATCCGTGCTCAGTCCTACGATAATGCATCTAACATGAAGGGCTCGGAGAAAGGGCTGTAAGCACTCTTTAAAAACATTAACAGGTACGCAGACCATGTACCATGTCCAGCCCATTCACTTAACCTTGTTGGAGAAAAGGCAGTGTCTACTGTACCTGAAGTTGTTGACTATTTTGCAGCTGTATGTTTTCTTTTCTGGATCTCCACGAAGATGGGGGATTTTAAACACACAGGGCAATCTACATTTTTCTCTAAAGAGCTTAAGTGTAACTAGATGGTCCGCACACTATGAAGCAGTCCGGGCAATTAAAAATGTATATATGGGTATTTTACAAACTCTCAAACATATTTTTGAAGACTCAGAAGAGAAACCTGAATGTAAACGAGGTGCAAAGAATTTATACAACAAGTTGGTACAGCTGGAATATGCTATTTTAACAGTCGTTTGGGAAGAAGTGTTGGAGCGTTTCAACAAAACAAGTAAGAAACTCCAAACCCCAGGATTTGATGTATTTGAAGGTTATCTTCTGCTTTCATCTTTACTTTCGTTTGTTAAAGAACTCAGAGAAAATTCAGCCGATATGATTGCACACTATGAATCAGAAGCAAAAGGTTCGAGTGAAGATATCACTTCAAGTTATTCTGATGCTTCCAAACGCATTGTTACAAGGAAATTTACAGATGAAACAATTGGTATTGCTTCTTTGAGAGCAGCTGACAAATTTAGGATAGAAGTTCTTTATCAACTCTATGACTGCTTGATAATCCAGTTACGCAAGAGGATTGGCCCATATGAGCAGATTGCGAAAATGTTCAAGTTCCTCTCAGAATTGGTGAACAATTCTGAAATTGATGAGGGCAGTAGTAAACTTATAATATCGTATTACAAAGATGGAATTGACCACAAATTAGTAAACGAGTGTTACCAGTTCAAAGAATATTTGCACCTTAGGAAACCCCAGAACACAGAAGAAAACCCGCCATCTAAAATGCAATGCGCAGAAGTTCTTCAGCTTATTTGTGAGCAACACCTAATTGAAGTGTTCCCCAATATTACTACTGCGCTTAAGCCGTACTTAACAATGCCCATCACGAGCTGTGAAGCAGAAAGGAATTTTTCAAAGCTATCCTTTATTAAAAAAACAAATTTCGGTCTACCATGACTGAAGAGCACTTAAATTCTTTATGCATATTGTCTCTAGAAAATGACATTGCAAAGAAGCTCTCATACGACAAAACGTTAATATGTTGCTACAAAAAAAAAACAGAAATAAGAGTATTTTGTAAAATATGCTTCATGTAGTATGTTCTGGTAAGTTTAACTTTTCCTTCTGAGCACAAATCTCTTATGGATACACCCATTTTACATTTTCCTCAGTGCTAATTTTCTTATCTTATAATTTTCTTGGTATGTCTTCAACAAACTAATTCTAAATGATGGAGGCAATCATTAAAATAGTTAATATTTAAAGTCACATATACCAAGGTGGATAGTGGTTTAATGATCAGAACATATGCCTTCCAAGCAAATGTTCTGCATTCAACTCCCAGCAGAGTTGTTTCTTTTTTGAAAATTCATTCATTTGTCTTCAGTTTTTATATGTGTGTTGTTGTGGATCTACTATAAAACTTGAACTTCAGGTCCTCCAAGTCCATTTATCTCTATAATAGATTTCTTTCCCATCCTCACAATTTTTTTTTTTTTTAATAAAAGGGGCCCCTTCAAGAGTTCAAGCTTCAGGGCCCCCAAAATGTAGATCCGCCACTGTGTGTCAGACATTGTTGCAAAACGCATTTCGCACTCTTGGTCTTCAATCTGTTTTGATATTAAGCTTGGTTGTGAGATCTTCCAGACCTAGACAAAAACATTATTGGAGTGGGTAGTGGATAGAAGGCAACAAGGCATCGGTGTTTCATGCATTGAAATCCGACTTAAAGCTCTGGAACTTAAAAAATCTCGTACAGGCACAACAGCATTTAAAGCGTCATATGGATGGGCATTTCGTTTTATGAAGCGACATGGTCGTTCAGTTCGTCGAAGAACTACTATCGCGCAGCATCTTCCATCTTCTTTCAGTTTTTTAACAAATGTTTCATAAAATAAAATCTTGAAACATTATGGTGCGTATTATACACGAATTTCCATTTTACCAGAAAATTTTGGGCTAAATCAAGCATGCGTATTATACACGAGTGCGTATTATACGCGAGATTTTACGGTATATATAAATATATATATATATATATATATATATATATATATATATATATATATATATATATATATATATATATAGATATCTGTTGAGGATTGCTTCATGTCTGCAGCATGGCGCATTCCTCAAATGATTATATCTCCGCGACTGATGTCGATGATTGTTTCATGCTTACAGACATTTGGATTTGTGCTCGATCCGAATGGCTGTATCATGGAACACCTCAAACGAATAGAGATATATCTCATCGACCGATGTCGATGATTGTTGCATGTGTGCAGGCATTTGAGTTTAGCCAACTCGGATTGCTGCACCGTGGAACATCGCAATTGAATATATATTAATGACGTAGTATGCATATCACTATGCATGACGCGTATGTCTTTATAAGGTCATTCGACTTGTGGGTTTTTACCCGTACGGCAGTGTGTTTCAGAAGTGTGGCCATTGCCACTTATATTGTGTGGTATATCCACTTTTTAATTGTGTGGCTGGGAAGCCATTTGAGCAGTGTATTTCTTGAACCAAACGTAAGTCGTCGTATGAATAACGCAGTTTGCATAATTATGGCAGATTAGCCTGGCGTGGTATGCCAAAGGAACATTATTTTACTAGCAATAGTGTAAGACTAGTATAGATGGATATTGTACAGCTAGCGGCAAGCGTAAGCCTAGTGTAACGGATATTAAACGACTAGCAGTAGACGTAAGCCTAGCATAATAAGTGTATTGCAGAACTAGCAGGATAGTTAAGTCTAGTTAGCCTCTGAATTTATGCCAAAGGACATTGGCCGTTAAAAGGAACTGACCTCTAACCAGAACTCTAGATAGAGATTGTGAACATGTGCTTATGAACTAATGAGAACTCTTACAGATCGTACATGAATGTGATGTGACTTGTTCCCATGTAGTTGGTGTCTGCTCATGGTATGAAATTACTAATTAAATATTTTAAGTCGTCAAAATCACAGTCTTATCAACTGTCGTATTCGGAGTTGAGTTAAATTGCTATTTATCTTCAACTGATCATGACCAGTGATGATTAATGTCTTAACACGCTGCATCTCACACTGCCAATATAATCAATAAGACAAGAGACTAATACAGGTCAGTCAAGGGTCGAATATTTAATATGAAACATGTTCAGTACAGAATGTATCACAAGGGTTAAAGCAGACATTATCGATACCAACGGACAGTATTACGGAATCCTACAAAAGTGATAAGAACCCGAGGGACTTTGACTCTATAAACTGAATACGCATATAATAACTTGGTCATCCACAAATACTAGAAGTCATCGAAGCACCCAGAATATACTGGGGTCCCGGAAGAGCTCGTAACATACTGGTGTCAGAAGTTGTCTGGATTTCGTGAATACTGGATTTCCCCCTTCAAGTATCGAAGAAAGTTAAACTGATGATGAACGTTTTAAAGGCAAAATTATTCTTTCAAGCCTAACCGGCAACTGAAATGCGCAGGACAGAAAGTGACGTCACTACATCGATGCCGTCAACGTTAGCAGACAACATTGCCTGAGAATATCCGAATTTTCTTCCACCAAAGAGACTGATTCACGCAGATAGAACGGTAATCTTCCACTCGAGAACCTGAACCAGTGGAGAATGTATCTCTTCATCAAATTCATCTGAGGCTGCGACGCAGATCGATTGAAGAAACTACGTTCGAAGACCGAAGCAAGACTTTCAAACGGTTACCCTACTGCGAAGGTCAAGGTCTACCATCAATGGACTTCAGCTGTTGAAGACACGTTTCGGAACTTAGATTAGAATTACATGCATTCATGTATTTCTCAGAGGGACAACTAAACAGATAAGTTCTTGATTTTACTTGGGCGCTTGAACATTATCATATTGTCCTTGCATTAGCTTTGGTCTACAGTTCATCATCACTTTGCTTACTTTTTACTATCATCTGTGTTTCCCCATTCATGTTTTTCGTATATTCGTATATTCGTCGTGTTTAATATTGACTGGAATTTTCCCAGGAAAACTTCAGTGAATGTTAACTTCTATTAGATTTGCATGCTTATATTGGCCGACTGGGGATCTGACTGATTATATTTTTTCTTTGGAGTCAGGATATAAATGTTTCCTCAGTTCGCAATATAACCATATTTTGTGTACTTAGCAGTTTCGTCAAGTGAATTACGTCCTCTTTATTTACATAACCTACTTTCAGTACTGTTGACAATTGTTGTCGTGTGTGATCTAAAACTTCTTTGTCTACACGTTTGTCTAAGACGACTTGTCTTGTTATATTTTTGTGATGTAAATTCTTTTCTTTCTTTTACTGATTACTGTTTATAAGTCTCCTTTATTTACTTTATAAGTGTAAAGTGTTGTTGTATAACTGGAAAATCATTTCATTGTAAATCATTTGATTGTTTTCACTGTCTTTGTCACATGTTCTCCGAACTTGTTTGTTATTGATTAATATATTCATGTACATATTATAGTGAGTTCTATAAAAAGGTAAAGGAACCCGTTACACGCCCATTGAGGCATATTGGGAATATGGTGTTAGGCCCATATTATGAGTTCTATAAACCTGGTGTATATTATAGACTATTGAAGGTACTCAGAAACCTATTATCATGTCTACACTACAGGAATTCATTGATATTGGGAAAAGTTATGGAAAATCAGGGGCGGAACTACAAAGTTTTGCAGATACGAAATATGATGAATATTTATCGCGTCTGGAAAGAATGGAACAGCGCGAAATGACTAAACGAGCTGATGAGCTTAGGAGGTTTGAATTAACCCAAGAGAGGGAATTGAAGGAAAAAGAAATATCCATGAAATTGGAATTAGAACGTTTGACTATAGCTCAACAAGAGAAAGACAGAGAGCAGAAAGATAAAGAATTAGCTCAACAAGAAAAAGACAGAGAATTCGAGAGGGATAAAATGGCTCAACAAGAGAAAGACAGAGAGCAGAAAGATAAAGAATTAGCTCAACAAGAGAAAGACAGAGAATTCGAGAGGGATAAAATGGCTCAACAAGAAAAAGACAGAGAATTTGAGAAGGAAAGAATGGCACAACGAGATAAAGAAATGGAATTAAGGAAAATGGAACTTATGCAACTGGATCAAGCCCATAACAATGCCATGGAAATGGAAACATTAAAACTTCATGCAGAAAAAGAAAAAGCTTTAGAATTAGCTAAAGTGCAGTCTGAACAGACCAAGACTGCGGCTGGTACAAATATTTTCTATCCTAAGTTAAAAATGCCACATTTTGACCAAACTCGCGATTGTGTTGACTCTTTCATATCTAGATTCATCATGAAGGTCACAGCTCTGAACATACTCAAGGAAAGATGGAGCAGTCTTTTACTTGATTTTTTGACTGGTGACTCACTTAAATGTTTCATGAGTCTTGATGAAAAGAGCAGAAGCGATTTTGATGTCGTAAAAGAGGTATTACTAAGACGTTTCCAGTTAACTGAGTCTGGATTCAGAGATCGCTTTCATGCTGCTAAACCAAGCAAGGATGCAGATTTTGGTGAATTCATTGCATCTATTAAACATTTCCTTAGCAGATGGATTGATCTATCTGGTATAAATAAAACATATGAAGGTGTTATAGATCTCATGCTGCGAGATAAAGTTTTATCCGCATGCAGCACTGAATTAGAAGCATTTTTACAAGAAAGACATCCTAATTCTATCGATGAGTATGAAAAACTCGGAAGACAGTATCAAACCGCACATCAGAATAAAGATCTTCATAGATCGACTATTCGAGATCCTATGCCTGTGTGCGTGGCACAACATGATCATAGACCTCGATCGAAGAGCTTTGATGGACGTTGTCGTTCAGATTATTATCAATCCGACAGAGGTTTTTATAACTTCCGTCGTCATCGCTCTCCTTCGAATTCATATCGACGAGGTTATAGAGGATATTCACCTCATGATCGTGGGTATCACAGAGGCAGGGATTATGATGGTTCACATCAAAAAGGATACTATAAACAGAGATCATCTTATGGTAGAGATGCCAGAAAGGATGACTCTACTGATTTTTATTATAGCAATAAAAAGTCAGTCAATAATAACAAAGGTAATGCCAGATCTCCGTCGAGAGACAAAAAATAAACAGAGACATGCAAATAGTTGCAGTGTTAAAAAGGAAAAAGGTAATGATGATAATGATCATGCGAACGCATGTATGGTAATGAATGATACATGTTATGAGTGTCAGTCGAAAAACAAATTAAAGTCTACAATTACACTTGATTGTGGTCATTGTATGCCAACAATGTCGGCATGTGTAAATGTCGGTTATCTTACATTTCATCCCGGAATATTGGATGGTAAGGTAGTGAGAGTTTTGCGGGACACAGGGTCCTCAACGATAGGCATTAAGCACTCGCTTATCGAGCCCTCTGCTTTTACAGGCAAATCAGTTAAGTGTGTCACATTTGGTGGGAATATAGAAACTTTCCCTGTGGCACGAGTATACATTGATACTCCTTTTTACACAGGCACTGTCTATGCCTGCGGCTTGAGAGCACCCATAACTGAAATTATAATAGGAAACATACCAGGAGTTAAAGATTGCACTCCTGAGGAGATTGCAATGTGGGTTGAATCTCACCCACAGGTGGCAAATGCTGTTGTAACGAGAGCACAACAGTTAGCTACGGACATGGCTACACCACCTCCTCCTATAATGGATACAATTATGTCTCAAGTTGGCACTGTTTCACCTTCTGTTTTTGCAGAAAAACAGAAGAGTGACCCAACTTTACAAGGATTGTTTAGCCGAGCAGAACAAAAAACTATTAAATACACAAGAGGGGCTAAACAATGGTTCAAGATAAAGAAATCAATACTCACTAGATATTATGATGATGGCAAAACAATTATACATCAAGTGATAGTACCTAAAGAATACAGACCATTGGTCCTACAAACAGGTCATGACTCCCCTATGGCAGGGCATATGGGGATCAAAAGAACATTGTTTCGTGTTACGTCACAATTTTATTGGCCTGGGGTTAATAAAGATACAAAGTTATACTGCAAATCATGTACAACATGCCAAGGTATAGCACGTAAGGGCAGGTTCCATACGGCACCCTTACAGATTACAGACGTGCCTGAGAGACCTTTCAAAAAGATTGCAGTAGATATAGTGGGTCCGTTATCAATTGTTTCAAATAATGGATTTCGTTATATTTTAACTTGCGTAGATCTTTGCACGCGTTGGCCAGAGGCCATACCGTTGAAAACCATCACAACTGCATCCGTGTCTGATGCATTATTTTCGATATTTTGTCGAATCGGTTTTCCGGAGGATATATTGTCAGATCAAGGATCACAATTTACTTCCAACATTATGAGGGATTTAGAATCCATGCTATCTGTTCACCACTCGTTTTGTAGTGCGTATAGGCCTCAATCAAACGGTGTGTGCGAGCGCTACAATAGCACTCTAAAACAGATGTTATCTAAGATAACTGAAGAATGCCCTCGTGAATGGGATCGGCTTCTGCCGGCGGCCCTCTTCGCTTTTCGTGAAGTGCCTCACGAGAGCACGGGATGGTCTCCATTCGAATTGGTTTATGGTTCGAATCCTCGCGGACCAATGATGATACTCAAAGATTTGTTGATTGGAGCGTCAATTGATACAGCCACTCGAAACAGCTACGAGTTAGTGATTGATCTCCGACAACGAATCATCGATGCGTGCACTTATGCATCCCAGAGTATAAAATCAGCCACTCAACGATCAAGATTATTACATAATCAAAAGAGAATATTAAGATCATTCAAACCAGGGGAAAAAGTTTGGTTGTTGCTACCTCATAACGATAACAAATTACTGATATCATGGCAAGGTCCATTTGATGTTATCAAACAAGTCACAGATGTTGACTACTCGGTAAACGTTAGAGGTAAAATCAAAACCTTCCATGTCAACATGCTAAAATTAGCAGTTGAAAGACCACAGGAATTAATTCCTGTCATTAACTCTATTGATGATTCTTCACATCATACTGCTTCTTTTGCAGTTGTTCATGAAGAAGATACTACTTCGTCTATCCCTTTACAATTCCAACTACCTTCTTTGCAATCATCGGAATCTTGGAAAGACGTGACTATTTCTTCGTCACTATCTTCGTCACAACAAGATCAAGTTCGGGATATTCTTATTTCTTTCAATGATGTTCTCACCGACCTTCCAGGTCAGACATCGCTTATATCCCATGATATTACTCTTACTGATTATAAACCTATCAAACTTAGACCCTATCCTATATCTTTACACCACAAAGATAGGGTGGAGAAAGAGTTAAAAGAGATGATACGTTTAGGTGTGATATCTCCTTCGGAATCACCATATGCATTCCCAATGGTGATAGTTAAAAAGAAGGATGATTCTTTACGTATTTGTATTGATTTTAGGCGATTGAACAAAATTACAATCACAGACGGTGAGCCTATGCCACTTTTAGATGATCTTTTGTCAGAATTATCTAATGCTACGTTCTTTAGCAAACTAGATCTCTCTAAAGGCTACTGGCAAATTCCTCTTGCCGAAAAGGCCAAACCTTACACAGCTTTCACAACTCCTTTTGGGCTCTACCAATGGAATTATATGTGTTTTGGGTTGGTGAATGCGCCAGCGACGTTTGTGCGCATGATGCGCCGCCTTCTTGGCGATCGTAAAGATGTCATCACGTACATCGATGACATCTGCCTATTTCATGACTCGTGGGAAGACCATATTGATGGTTTAACTTCCCTTCTACATACATTACGTATGCATGGTTTGACTGTGCGACCTTCAAAGGTCCAAATTGGTTGTCAGGAAATTTCTTTTCTTGGTCACCGCATAGGTAACCACAAACTGTATCCTGACGACAATACAGTCAAAAGAATTCTAGAAATTTCTACCCCTTCAACTAAGAAACAAGTTAGAAGCCTTTTAGGCTTGATAAACTATTACCATAAGTTCATCCCGCATTTCGCACAACTATCTACACCTTTGTCCGCACTGTTGACCAAAGGTAGTCCTAATAAGGTACGTTGGGACAAAGATTGCGAAAGCGCTTTGGTAACAATTAAGAAATTATTTAGTAATGCACCTATTTTGTTATTACCGAATATACGTATTCCATTCATGCTTCAATCAGATGTCTCGAGTTACGCCATGGGTGGTTGTTTGCTGCAATGTTACAAGGAAACACTCCATCCATGTTTCTATGTGTCGAGGAAACTGACTCCGGCTGAACAGAAGTATGCGACAGGTGAACGTGAGCTCCTGTCTATCGTCTGGTGCCTGGAGAAGCTGTCAAGATATCTCATCGGCACGCACTTTTACATTATGACAGACCATAGTCCTCTTACTTACATAACAGCTAGAACTATGCGTAACGCTAGAATACACCGATGGTATTTGTTGATTCAAGAATTTTCATTTACGATCCTGCCTATTGCTGGATCAGACAATAACTTGGCAGATCTTTTATCGCGCAACGTCTCTGAGAAGAAATTGAATTAACTCTTTAGTCACCATGTTGACAAGTGCTATTATTAATGTTATAAAATTTAATGTGTCTACTTAAAGATTATCATAGTTATAAGTAGGTAGTACTAATATTGATATGTTCGGGAGACGGGCGTCTTCTCCATCACTATCATCCGTGCCACAAGTGTCACGTTTGGAAGTGAGGGGGATGATGTTGAGGATTGCTTCATGTCTGCAGCATGGCGCATTCCTCAAATGATTATATCTCCGCGACTGATGTCGATGATTGTTTCATGCTTACAGACATTTGGATTTGTGCTCGATCCGAATGGCTGTATCATGGAACACCTCAAACGAATAGAGATATATCTCATCGACCGATGTCGATGATTGTTGCATGTGTGCAGGCATTTGAGTTTAGCCAACTCGGATTGCTGCACCGTGGAACATCGCAATTGAATATATATTAATAACGTAGTATGCATATCACTATGCATGACGCGTATGTCTTTATAAGGTCATTCGACTTGTGGGTTTTTACCCGTACGGCAGTGTGTTTCAGAAGTGTGGCCATTGCCACTTATATTGTGTGGTATATCCACTTTTTAATTGTGTGGCTGGGAAGCCATTTGAGCAGTGTATTTCTTGAACCAAACGTAAGTCGTCGTATGAATAACGCAGTTTGCATAATTATGGCAGATTAGCCTGGCGTGGTATGCCAAAGGAACATTATGTTACTAGCAATAGTGTAAGACTAGTATAGATGGATATTGTACAGCTAGCGGCAAGCGTAAGCCTAGTGTAACGGATATTAAACGACTAGCAGTAGACGTAAGCCTAGCATAATAAGTGTATTGCAGAACTAGCAGGATAGTTAAGTCTAGTTAGCCTCTGAATTTATGCCAAAGGACATTGGCCGTTAAAAGGAACTGACCTCTAACCAGAACTCTAGATAGAGATTGTGAACATGTGCTTATGAACTAATGAGAACTCTTACAGATCGTACATGAATGTGATGTGACTTTTGTTCCCATGTAGTTGGTGTCTGCTCATGGTATGAAATTACTAATTAAATATTTTAAGTCGTCAAAATCACAGTCTTATCAACTGTCGTATTCGGAGTTGAGTTAAATTGCTATTTATCTTCAACTGATCATGACCAGTGATGATTAATGTCTTAACACGCTGCATCTCACACTGCCAATATAATCAATAAGACAAGAGACTAATACAGGTCAGTCAAGGGTCGAATATTTAATATGAAACATGTTCAGCACAGAATGTATCACAAGGGTTAAAGCAGACATTATCGATACCAACGGACAGTATTACGGAATCCTACAAAAGTGATAAGAACCCGAGGGACTTTGACTCTATAAACTGAATACGCATATAATAACTTGGTCATCCACAAATACTAGAAGTCATCGAAGCACCCAGAATATACTGGGGTCCCGGAAGAGCTCGTAACAATATATATATATATAACAGCTATCTCGGAAACCGTTCGGAATGCGACACATGTTCAAATGACCTTTTTTTTTTAGAATGACCGATACAATGACCTCCCAAAGTATTGACCTTTTCTCCTGGGGGGACACCCTATATCTGTATAGGTAGGTAGAGTGGCTAGCTGATAGTTTGTGGAGTAAGCTGGTAGGTAGGTGTCAGGAGGGAAGTTAAATGATAACAAATAATAATAAACAGACAAATAAGGAGGCAGGTCATAAATAGGTAAGTTACAAACAGACAGACACAGGCAGGTAAGTTGGTAAACAGTCAGACACACTGAACGAACGAACGAACTTTTTTTTCAAGTGCTTTGTGATGATAGGAAACTCTATACAGAGAGATACAACAGGAGGCAATCTGATCATTCGTCCCCCCGTCGATCAAATGTTTCGGCCCCTTAATCTCCTTTACACTCTAAGGGGGCGGGCCCACTTAGGTCATGACTCCCAAGTGTCAGCCTCCTGTTGTCTAGTGCAGAGAATTGAACCTTCTCCACCTTGGTTGCAGCTTTCAAATTCATTCCCAGTTTCTGCCAACTGGAGGCAATTGTGAAAGTAACCCCTGTGTTGAAAACAAATTATTGTCTCGAGTTCCATAGCCCGTTGCGGTTGTTCCACAGTCAGCACGATGCCTTTTCCGCAGTTTCGCTGAGCCTCTTAAGTGCCCTTGTTCTCGACTGTCCCCTCAGCCCCAACAGTTTCAGTAGATCATACACTGAGGCAGCCGCGAGACCTCTTGCACCCACCTCGACAGCCATATACTCGCAGGCTCGTTTGACATTCTGCCGTTCCTTTCTCTCGTCTTCATTACTGAATTTATTTATTTTCACACGCATTTTGAATATAAATTTTAAAATAAAACATTGTAACAATGTACCCACATAAGCTATCATAATCAAGAAGTAAAATATATTGAAAGGGCAAAAATCATCATTGAAACCTACATACGATTCTATATAGTGGCGTGGGAACATAACTAAATTACTGTGCCATGTAATATGCACTCATACTGTATTTGACAAGTCTGCAATTGTACAAATAGGGACTGAGCGTGTTTTTAAGGTTGTATGTATCTGTCTGATAGACATATATATGTACATAAATAGATATTTGGATAGACAGAGGAACAGCGAGACAGACTTACTGATCGAATGACAGATAAAGACCGATAGACATATATGCATATTACTTACCGTCAATTTGTGAAATGAGATAAGGGCAGTTGTTGACCATGAAGAACCTGTCTGATATCTTCTGCACCGAGTATGGGTCAGCAACGACGGTCATAACACCCGCGTGGACAGGATCTGCAACAGGGAGCATTATACAGAAACTGGTACATTCATGTGAGGATTACATGAGTATCATACAGGAACTGGTACAGTCATATGGGAATTACATGAGTGTCATACAGAAACTGGTACAGTTATATGTGGATTAAATGAGTATCATACAGAAACTGGTACATTCATATGTGGATTACATGAGTATCATATGGCATCACGTAAAACAACGTGTTATAGAAAACATCACTACACGACCACATGAGTGCTTTTGGTGAGAGCTTCCTATTGGGGATCAGAGGAAGTAAGGAAGACAACAGTAAGAAGGTGGTAAACGGTAGAGTGGATTGGGAAAAAGTAACATGTCTTACTTAGACAAAAGGCAAGAAAAAACCCTGACGAAGGCCTTGTGGCAGAAGCGTAGGTTTTTTTTTTCTCGTCTTTTATTCTAAAAAACGGTTTTATCTTTTTTTTTAAATCTACTATTTGGGATCAGCTGCAATGGTGGCTCCTTGCCGCCACTCCATAAAGAGCGAGAAGGAAAATAATAATCATGATGATGATGGTGATGATGATGATGATGACGATGACGACGACTGAAGTTCACATCTAAACAGAAAGCAGACGAACACTTAACACTAACGCAGACTCTTTCCTACATTCGCTGTTGATGTTTGTGACACTTACTGCTGTTGTTCTGGGAGGTAAAGTTGGCGATAAAAACAGCAGGCTGAACGAAACTTTGACCTTCGAGAAACTCTTTGGCGACAGTTACATTAATAGAGCCCGTCTGTTCGTAGACAGCAAAGATATACGTGTTGGCTCTGAGATGAGCATTCAGCGGTCCAAAGTAAGGTCGCACAGCCTGGGGAAAAAAGTGTACTCATTGACTTTGCAGCATGCTACATAGAATAAAGAACACTATATACCTAATATGCTATATACAATAAAGAAGACTATATAGCCAAATTATAACCCACACGGGGGTGAACCTGCTATAAGATAAACACCAGCTGTCCTGTGCAAAGACGAAAAGCCAAAACCAACCCATAACTCATGAGTATAATTCATTAAATGTATGAATAAACAATTAACATACATTATAGTTTTCTAAGAAGACTCTTCAACTCAAATGTCAAGTCAGTACTATTGTATGGCTCTGAAGCATGGAGAAAAACAAAAACAACAACCAAAAAGCTACAGACTTTCATAAATGGGTGCTTGCGTGGAATAGAAGGATCGGAATGGTATGACAAAGTTACCAACGTGGAACTGATGACAAGAACTAGACAAGTGCCAGTGGAACAAGAGATGAGAAGAAGACGATGGCGATGGATAGAACACACTGAGGAAACCTGTTGATAGCATTACAAGGCAGTCCTTGTTCTGGAACCCTTAGGGCGAGAGAGACAGAGGTAGACCAAGAAGCACATGGAGAAAATAGCTGGAAACAGATATGAAAATGATAAGGAGAACGTGGAGAGAACTTAAGATGATGGCACGTGACAGGAGGACTTGGCATGTGTTTGTTGAAGGCCTATGCTCCTTGGGAGCGGAGGGTAATGAATAAATGAATGAATAGTTTTCTAACGCGAGTTATGTTTTTATGGATACGTGCGTAAAATAGAAGGATCGAAGTGTTATGACAGGATCACCAACTTGGAACTGATGACAAGAACTAGGCAAGTGCCAGTGGAAAAAAAGATGTGATTGGTTGTAAGCACATTGAGGAAACCTGTTGCTAGCGTTACCAGCCAGTCATTGTTCTGGAATCGCCAAGGTAGCAGTGGTAGGGAAAGACCATAGAAGAGATCTGGAGACGGACGTGAAGTGAGTGAACATAGAACGACATTTAACTGGTGCCACAATACAGGAAAACTTGGTTTACGTCTGCTGAAGGCCTATGTTCCTTGGGGAGCTAAAGCGTGATGATAATGATGCTATGTTGTTCTGGTTTTTTTGTTTTTGTTTTTTATATTTCAGGCTTTAACGCGTTTTAAAGTTCTTAGCTCTAAACTGGTTTTCCCTGCTTCAATGGCGGGAAGTGTTGAGGGATTTTCCGCGTGCTGCACAGATGCCGGATGCGAAATATGACTTTTGAAAAACATTTTGTTTTTAAAAATACATTTTTCTCGTTCTGTACATTTTACCAACAAACAAAAATCCACTTAAACATTTAAGCTACATTTGTTTACAGCCACGTCACAATGATAATGGCAATCTGGCTCAAATATAATTGCATCTGTGACTACCTGGTTAAATGAGGAAAAAAAAACTTTGAGTTATTATTACATTACATTTCTGCTCCCCGTAAAGTAAGCCTTAATAAAAATACACGCCAAGGCCCCCTCTCCCCCCCTTTCCCGAATCCTGTGCTATCCGTCCAAGGTCTTTTCATATCGTCTTTATCCATTCATATCTTTGCTAAAATGTCTGTTTAATGTGAGTCCCTTGATCTCACTTACCCTGTGTTCTCCAGTACAAGAGCTATCTCGTAATGATAATGAAAACGATTTCAAATAAGCCAGGAAGCTGAGCTGGAGCAGAAGGGACTTCCTAGTTACACCAACCCTCCCTCTTTGTCTCATAATATTAAAATGAAATCGCACCAATTTTTTTCCCACATTTACTAGCTGTTTTAAAATATTCAAAAAACTTTACGTGAACAATCCTCATTCTTATCTTGTTAATCTTCTACCCCTGGAAGCTCACCTCTCCCGAGTCCAAAGAACCATTGACGCAGTTGATGTAGAGACCGTGGAGGTAGAAGTTGCCAGGGTCCCATATGACTAATATGTGCGATGTGTTCTGTGTCCTTGGATTCCACGTGACTTCTGGCGTGTGGCTCAGTGACCAGGAACTGACACGAGTGATATCCAAAGGGTCAACAAGATGGTCAATCAGAGCAGGTACCTGGTAGTCTTGCCCGCAGCCAGTATAATTTCCTAGTTGGGGATTGGTGGACAGAATAGACAATTATATATTGCGCTCTTAACTGAAAAACGTTATCTGATAGATGATATCCCAAAAAGAAGAAATAAACCAGTAAATATAATAGTAATAAAATTATTATTATTATTATGATAGGAAACTCTTTACAGAGCGATACAACAGGAAGCAATCTGATCATCAGAAGTAGTCCCCCCGTCCGACAAGTGTTTCGGCCCGATATACTCCTTTAGACTCTAAGGGGGGGCGGGCCCACTTGGGTCATGACTCCCAAGCGTCTCAGCCTCCTGTTGTCTTGTATCGAGTATAAAGTAGTTAGGCCTACCTACATAATTTTCCCTGTGTAATTCTCTGGGGGTTCCCTGGTGAGACAAAGAAAGAATATGCCGATTGACCCTGAGATGTGTCGTACAAGGCGACAAATTTGATGTTGTCCGTGTGGCTGGCAACCACATCATGTAAACTAAGTTGCTACAGAAACAGTCGCTGCACGAGCATGCGAATGCTTGGGGCATGGCTCTTGCTAACGGACCAAATGCAATGGTGGCTCCGTGTTCCATAAGACGCAGAAAGAACAGGATGATGATGACTTTCCTAATGTTAGTAAGCTTTAAGAATGTCCTAGTTCGAAATGAATCCTGGACAATGGGCACACACACACACACAATTGTAACAATCAATGTAACCAACGGGGGGAGAATTCTGAATAATAATATTAATCATCATATTGATAATAATAACTAGAATAACAATAATAGCAGTGTTAATAATAATCTGAATAATAAATATTAATCATCATATTGAGTAATAATAGTACTGTACTCGAAATCCCCCTTGTTTTCTCCTTCGTCTGCAAATTGTAACGTTTCACGTTGATAGTAAAAGCCTTCTGCAGCATACACGCGTTTCCCCAACTCAATAAAATGTGTACTCCATTTCTAAGAAAAACCTTGAGATACGCAAGATGACCTAGATTTAAAATTCCATTCATGTCATTTTATACACTACGTTACCAAAAAAAAAAAACGAAAGACAGATGGACTAAAGATAGAAAGAAAGGGAGAGGCTGAAAGCCGGAACGCAGGCAATACTACCACAGTCGCGCGATACACAATTACTACCATCACGCGTGTAAGGCCACATGCACTAGCTTTTTTTCAAATCGACAGTGATAAACAACACTACCCATACGAGAGTTAGTTTTTAAAAACCTGAAAATTCTTATTAGGAAATATGACATTATACTGGTTTACGTTTGAAAACATTACAGTACCCAGACACCACATCGTATTCGAAGTGAACAGGAGGTAGTAGAAAATGCATATTTTGAACGAAGCCACTTAGCTCCTTTAAATTTGTATATTTGGGTTCCTTAGGACTTGCTGACAAATAATATGTTAAACGTTACGCAAATAGTCTAGGAATTACCAAATTATAGCCAAAAGAAATAGTGAGGGATGTCAGACAACACCCAAATCAGAATCGCTCAGTGGCAGATTTTCACCCCACCATTGTACGGGAAATGGGTCTCCATGTTACCTCCTATTTGATTGGCGGAAAGTAAATGTAAGGCTAAACACGATTAGTCGGACTATAAATACTACTTCTTTGTTGTTAGGGGAAACGTGAGTAGGAGTACTTTTTTGAAAAGCTGTGTAAACATGGCATGATTGGTTAGACCTGCCAATATAGTCAATCAGAGGCGTCAGGTCAGCACCACATTTGCAAATAAACTTACTACAGAACCAGTGCGTTGAGCACCAGTGCATATTTTTCTAAATAAAAGCCTGGGACATCGGCAGATCGAAATTGTGCTATATTCATTGCCAGTCAACGTAATTCTGTATTATTTCCATGAATTGTGGTAAGCTTGAAATATTTGATATCTTTTTAATGAAAATTGAATGCAAATTGATAATTTATGTCTGTGTATATGTGTGGTTCAGTAGCGAACATGAGGTAAAGCCTATATAGTGCTCCAGCCTGAACAGAAGGTGTCGGAGGAAAGTGAAACTAAATGGAATTGCCAAACAGTACACTGACACCTATTTTATTGACTAGAAAGAAATAATGCTGGAATTGCAGAGGCGTGGTAACCATTAGGGAGGAATATACTGGTGAAAATTGTTTCAGATGAAGATAGCAGTTGGCCTACCGCTCTGAACTCAGTGTTTGTTATGTATTGTGCTCAGTGTAGAAATAGAGTATAAATTGGTTCTGAAATAGGAGATACAACCTTCTTGTTTCAGGGACTGTGGTCCTAAAGTTATTGAGCAGCACCTGGTCAGAGCTTTGCTGAATCCAGAGGCGGACAGCATACTCCTTGGTCCATATAGCAAACAGTGAGGTGTCTCCAGAACACAGGGGAGCAATCGAGCAGAGGAGTCTTTTCCTGCCGCCATCACGAAAGATAAGCCTATGTGGCCAGCGGAGCTCAACATTATGTAACCCCATCTTAAACTGACATTGTATAAAAATAAGAGGGGAAATTAATTGTTTTAATGAACGGAACTGAGAACATCTCCAATACTAGTTCCAACAGAAACAAACACTTGAAGTCATGATGACAAATAACAACATAGCTTGAAAAAACAAAACCAGTATTACCTCATATTACTACTACACAACTGACACACATAGGATAATATTAATAAGATATGTCACTACCAGATTCATATTGATAAATTCTGTACATATAACTTGTAATTAAAATTGATTGTGATTCCTGGTTCACTTTGTATTTGAATCAGGACACATATATATTAGTGACAGTAATTAATACATATTTATATTTGAAAATTTACCAGTGCCTCATTTAAGAATAGTCTTATAGAGTGTTAAATGTGTGTGAGTGTCACAGTGTTGTCACGTGTGGTAGAATAAATTAAATTGTTTATCTGTCTGTTGTCGTTGTGACTTACACTTCATCATATACATACCCTAGACATTCAACGTAGTCATCACAATATTCCAGAATAATTCTGACTGAGGTATAAATATGTGGTAGCAAGTAAGGTCATCTGTAATACACTACCCTTATTAGATACAGATACCTTCACAGCTGATCTCAGTCAGTACACTAAGTCCCCTATAAATATTTATAATATCGCACTTTACCACAGTAGTAGTAGTGGTAAAAGTAATAGTGGTAGTAGTAGTAAAATCAGAAGTTGTAGTTCAAAATTTTTCTCTTGAAAATATTTCATGTATACGGGAGATTTTAAATCCCTTGATTAGGAGGACCGTGAAATGACAAAAAAAGGGATTAGTAATAAAATAGGACACGTGATCTAACCTGCTGGGGCGCTGAACATGATGTCTGCTAAAGAAATCATCTGAGCAGTCTCGTTCAACCTGGCCATGTCTGCAGTGTCATTTAGACCAAGTAATCTAGACAGAATTGACTTTTTATTGGTGTCTGGATTACCACAAGCTGGTGAACTCTGAGGCTGGAAATGAAGAGACATAGATTGTTAGGTGAATACAGCGAATACTGCTTCGTTACTAGTTAACTTTGCCACAAATGTCATGTCACTGTCATCAAAGCTATCATTCGTACACTCTAGTTATCATCCTTATTCTAATGATTCATTTTTATCAAATGGCCTCATGGAGGACAAGAATGGTAAAACTGCTTTGCAAAATAGAAGAGCAGATGAAGAGATGGACGGAGTTGAAGAGATGGGCAGAGTTGAAGAGATGGGCGGAGTTGAAAAGTTGCGCAGAGTTGAAGAGATGGGCGGAGTTGAAAAGTTGGGCGGAGTTGAAGAGATGGGCGGAGTTGAAAAGTTGGGCGGAGTTGAACAGATGGGCGGAGATGAAGACATGGGAGGAGTTGAAGATATGGACGGAGTGTTTTGAAGAACTTCGAAACAGGTCAGCTCCAGGAAAGGAATTACAAGTTCAGAACCGAGAAAAGAAGAAATAAAGAACACCACATAGCTTCTAAGAGTTGGGAAAGCTGCCGGCTCCGATAATATTTCACCAGAGGTCATCCATGCAGAGAGAGGTGTCATACAAATTACGTGTACTTGGTAAAGACTGAGAGACAGACGAAATACCAGCAGAATCAAACTCAAGATCACATGATATCTTCTGCATAAACGAGGAAGGAAATGGTTGGTATAAATATGATATAAATAAATTATACTTACATTGTACTGCAATAAATCAACTTTAAAAATCAGCTATTACACAATTATCCACTTCAAAAACATTTAAATATTAAATGCACGAAAAATGACCACGAGGCTACTAATGTTAACAATAATGGAAACTACAAAACGTCTTGTCTAGCACGTCTTAACTTCCACAGTTTCAAAATATTCAAATTCCACTTCGGCTAGTTAGGAATGTTCTCAACATAAACGACACAGAGGTGTAAACTGGGGTAACCTCAATGTAGAACAATCGGTGAGAAGGGCAATAAATCCAGGCAAACGTTTTCAATACAGAAATGAGTTTGCAGAACACGTATACAATTACAAATCTTCTGTCCACTTTTATTTATTTATTTTTTTTTTTTCTGGAACCAGTGGTTCTTGAATTGATGATGTTATTTTATTGTCGTTATTTGTTTCAGTTAGCAATATTTTCATTTTTTCCAATAATATTTGTCAGAAACGAAAGCAACTTTGAAAATACGTTCCCGGTGTTGAAAATATCTCAGAAGTTCTCCAAAACTTCCCGCGAAAAGCTCGGGCATTTTGGTCACTTAAAAAAAAATATTTGTGTTGGTGGTCTAATTGGCATTGTGTTTGTTATCCAAGTATCTTAATAGTAAACAGATATGTCAGTTGATTGCAATGTTTTCGTGTGCTGTATTATTTTTTCATATGGCAGGCAAGCAATCTTTGAATTATTTCGTAAGCTGCAGGTCTAATAAACTAAACCATTTAATCTTCTACTGCAGTACGTTGTTACTTTCTTTGACACACAGGTTTAGTGACTCCACACTTAACAGCAGCTTCAGTAACATAACCCACATCAGACTTTCGATTCCAGAATGCTTGCTTGTTCCATGATGGTGTCTCTCTGTATTAAGGTTCAATTATCTATTTTATTTTATTTTCTGGGATAGTAAACGGAAAAACTTGAGACCGGTTAGATATTTATCGCAGATAAAACCTATTAAAATAACTAAACATGTCCATGACTGAAACCAAGAGGGAAGAAAAGACAGGTAATGGCCAAGTGGAGAGCAGTGAAGGAAACGGGAATGGAACCTAGGGACAGAGCTAAACATTAACAACATTATCTTTAACGTTTTACCATTCAGTGAGGTGGTAAATGTCATCATCGTAAATATTTCCATTTTCGCTCCAATATGGCGCATGAATGCGGACTTAAGCTTCACAGTGAACAAAATAAGATTGATGTTGCTCATAACTGATTTCCAGCATTAACATTTTTTTTACAGTAAGGACGCGCTATATCTATCTAACCAGGACATCTCAATTTATTTCTTCCATAAATTGCTCCCGTTTAAAAAAAAAAAAAACGGATATTACGCTGCAGTTTTCAGAAGCACGTTTTCGACGCAAATTGAGATGTTCCTGTAACTGGATATATGTATTTTTGTCTAAATAAACATAAATAAATGAGTAACTTACCCGTAACAGATGCTGCCAACATGACAGAACACGCCAGAAGAAGTAGCTCGCCCGACATTCTCATTACAAACGTACGACTTGGTGAGGAAGAATGAACTCTGTGTGCCCACTGCAAAAGATAATAAAAATAAAGGTCGATGTAAACTGCCAGCTGATTTTGACAATGTCCAAGTTCACTCAATTTATTTATTTATTCATTACCTTTGAACCTTACATGGGGCGCAGGCAATCAGTAATTATACGTCATGCCTCCCGGTCATTGTCTGTCCATTCAAAGTCTTTCCATCTCTTCTGCATCCCTTCATGTTTATGTCTGATTCCCTTCACCGTATGTTATTTAACCCCCTATTTCTTTTTACTAGGGATTTCAGAACAAGGACTGCTTTGTATTGCTAAGAACTTGTTTTGTCACTGTGTTTCCTATCCAACGCCAGCGTCTTCAAATAACATTTTGTCCCATTGGCATATGTCTGTTCTTGTCATTAGTTGCACATTGGCGGTCTTGTCAAACCATTTCAATCCTTTATTCTGCGCAGTCACCCATTTATGAGTGTCTACGTCTTTCAGGTTGTCATTTTTGTTTTGTTCTCCATGTTTCACAGCCATACAGTAAGACTGCCTTGACGTCTGAGTTGAAGATTCTGATTCTTGGGTTGGATCTGATTCTTGTAATGTCTGTCTATATATGGTCTGTACGCAATGAATGTCCTCTTGCCCATTTGTATTCTTGTTTTGGATGGATGGATAGATCGATCAACGGATGGATGGATGGATCGATGGATGGATGGATGATAGATCTATCGATGGATGGATGGATAGATGGATGGATCGATCAATTGCCGGACGATAGGATAGACGGACTGACCGACGGACGGATAGATAGACAAACAAACAAATAGACATGTATAATGACTCACATCTTGTTCTTGTGTGTGTACTCTCCCCACTTAGCTACTGACGTTTGTTCATTGCTGAAAATTACTTCTATGTCATGACATACTCTTCCTTGAGGTTATTTGATGATAATAATTATTAATATTATTATTTACATCATTACTGCAGGAATTTCCTTGTTTACCTGACTCTGCTCTTGAATTAGGGAAGGCAGAAGCAGCGAGGAACGGAACTGGCAATCCCTTTCGAAGCTGGACCTAGTATAGTAAAGTCTCTAACACTTCACTCCCCTACGGAAGTATCTGTTACGGGTCTACCTTTACCTTTTTATGTCACATGGGGGAGGGCGAAGGATGAGGCCAACCGGAGGCAGCTTGGCAGAGGGTTATGGGGTCAGGGTGCTGAAAATGGACTAGAGCTAAGGCACTGCGCGACGTGTGGCCGCCAACTGGGCAAGGTGGAAGCTGTTTGTTGCTGCCATACAAGACGGCACCAAACGTGATGGCCACTGACTGCTTTGACAGTCGGCGGCTAAGGATTAACGAAGAAGAAGGGTCTGAAAACTGTCAGTCTGATACTTTGCACACTGTTATTTAACCAATCTCAGGTCGTTAACGGTCAAGGTCGAAGAAAACGATAAAACATGGATTGGATATGCGTAGTCTTGTGACTTGTTGACTATCGTCTTTACTATGTCAATGACATTGAAATGTCACTACCAGGCCGTGTATTTCTTACACATCAAATCTGAGATAAAAACATCTCTTGGCAAGAACTTTTGAACTGTCCAACTGTGGTTATATGCGCACACGCACACACAATTTCTTTTTGGGACGGTCTCAAGAATTAAGACACAAAGATCTACACTTACTGAACAGAACAATTACGCGTGTAAATAAACACCCGATTCTGACTACTTGAAAAAAATATGCACGAAATGGAAGAAAAAAAAAGTAATGACCATAATTTCGTGTATAATTTCTTCATGAATAGTCTCATATGAATGCGCTTTCATAAGACACGAGCAGCATGAAATGGCTAATATCGGTGCATATAGAATTGAGATCCAGTAATAAGTTGCATAATTTGAAATAAGGATTCAGCTAGCTAACGTATATTTTTATCTCTTTTCGCTGGTTATGGAACTTGAAGTTTTCACTACAGCTGGCCCAATGCAGTATAAACCTGCGCCAAATAATTCATGTCCTCTTGCAGAAGTGGTTTCTATAGCAACTTGTTTTACATGATGATGTTGCCGTGCACAACCTCATAATAGTCGCCTCTTACGACATACAGGAGGAAGCAGTATAAGTATTCTTTGTCTGCTCAGAGACCCCCGGATCTACACACGGCACGGGTCTGATGTTAAGCGCCGCGTCATATTTTGGTGGGTGAAGAATAAGATAGAGTTGGCCACTCGAAAAGCAGCAGCTGGGAGACTTTTTCAGGCCATAAATCGAGGATTCCTCAGCAAGAGAGAGGTTGGTAAGAAAACGAAGATGGCTGTATACCGCTCCACCTATGTCCCAGTCTTGACATATGGATGCGAGTCATGGGCAATGACTACAACCCACAAAAGCCAGATCCAAACCTCAGAAATGAGGTATCTGAGGAAGGTGGTTGAAGTAACAAGAAGAGACATGTTACGCAACCAGACGATACGTCAAGGCCTTAAATCCCACCCCCTGCAGACCCAAATAGAACAGTCCCAACTAAGATGGTTTGGCCATGTCTGCAGAATGGGAGAAGATCGGCAACCACGACAAGCATGGGAAACAAAGAGCCAAGGATCCAGACCCCCAGGACGACCCAGTCCGCTGGGAGGACAACATTAGACAATCTTTGAAGGACTGAGGACTAGAATGGAACCAGGCCAGGAGGAAGACAGCCGATAGGATAGTCTGGCGCTCTCTCTTCCAAACCTCTACACCTCACGGTAGAAGGGGAACGACTAAGTAAGTAAGTAAGAAGAATATGATCACGACGCAGTTAAATGTATGCCGTATAAGATGACATAGGAGGATTTTGCATGAGGATAGAAATCTCATCATATAAAACAAAGCGCTACAGGAGAAACCTTCATTTCAAAAGCACATTAAGTGCTTTGGCACAAGCTTCCTGCAGTAGTGGTTCTGTATTCTTTAATAAAATGTCAATCAATCAATCAATCAATCAATCAATCAATCAATCAATACCCTTTAGCTCCTCAATGAGAATAAGCCTTCTAAAAACACACGCAGTCCTCCTGTCACGTGCCATCAGCTCAAGCTCGTGCCACGTTTTCCTCATCATTTTCAATTCTGTCTCCAGTTCTCTTCTCCGTGTGTTTCTTATTCTACCTCAGCCTCTGTCCTTAACTGACCTGTCAATTTTTGTTGAAGTTTTTGTGGTTTGACATTTTTTACAGGATGGGAGAACTCGTTCCGTGCCCAACCCTCCTTAGTCGCTTTTACGACAATCTTGGTAGGTGACAGTGTTACTATTCTTTGCTTCACTTTCGAGCCGCGATAACACACGAAGGTTTTATGAAATATAAGAGACGATAATAAAGGTAAAGGTAAAGGAACCCGTTACACGCCCATTTGAGGCATATTGGGAATATGGTGTTAGGCCCATATTATATTGACCGTCGACACACTAGGGGTGATGTAGTCGGCATCACGCCGGCCGCCTTAACCTTCCCAGAGTTGCTCTGGTACCCATTTGGGGCTGGGTCGACCCAGGAGCCGCTTGTGGCCTAAAAAATTCCCACCTCATCTGGGGATCGAACCATAGATCACTGCGCTAGGAAGCCAGTGCACTAACCACTATGCTACCGCGGCTCCCAAGAGACGATAATAGTAGAATATAAAATCAGAGCTCAAAGGATATGACAAAAAAGTGGGCCGGCCAACGTCTATCTTAATGTGTTTTTTTTTTTAAAGTTACCCTGTAAATGCAACCAAAGTCAACTGCTCAAACAAGTTACCTAGCAACAGCAAACAATAAACACAATATAACACGCGCCACACAATGCGCAGATAACGAGTATAACACAGACACAAAAAAGGCCATCCCAACAGCCAACCCGCTTCTACTTTTCATGTTAACAATAACATTGTTCAGCCCGCGTAGTTCCCGGAAAAAGGGGGGGGGGGGGGGGTCTCTGATGAGACAAAGACAAAATATGGTGGTAATGATTATGATGATGATGATTATAATGATTATGATAATGATGACGATGATTATGATGATGATGAATCGCCGTGTTAATCCTGTAAGTTTCCAGGGTCTTTGAGGAGACAACGAAAGAATATGACTATTCTTCCTCCAGGCATGTCGTAAAATGAGACCAATATTTGGTTGTCATGTAGTAATATGAGACCAATATTTGGTTGTGCGAGGGGCTGGCAACATTATCACGTAAGACAAAGTGTTACAACAACCACAGCTGCAGGAGCACATACATGTTTCGGTGCAGTCTTCATGCAATTGTGGGTCCATGCTCCGTAGGGACCAAACACAATCAAGCGTTATGGCATCGGTAGATTCTACAACTTTGTGTATATGATGTGGCTGCAAATCTTCATTAGTCGCCGGTTACAAACGCCTGAGGGAGATGTATTTTTTTTTTCTGCCTGTGTGTCCCCTGAAAACCTCCGGGACGTATACAGGACGGCGCTTAAAAACACATGTAATTTTTAGGTCTATTATATACGAGTGTCTTAAACATCGTCTTCTAGAAAAGATAAAACCAAGATATCACCAGGATATTACCAGTTCAAAAAAGAAACATTTTTATTAATGCATCCCATCTCTTCTGACGTCTGTATACATTTAATCTGGGTGTAATGACAAAGCAATTGTAACAACAGTTCAAAAACATGAGACAAATGAAGGGACAATAAATGTGACTTGGGGACACAAGATACGTAGATATTATTTACGTTGTTGGGGTTACGTTAACTATTGCTTAAGACGTGGGAGGTGGCAGGTTGGGCTGTTTACTGCATTCTGATTTAAGCCAGGTGTAGTACTGCTACCTGATGTCACCATCGTTGTTAGCCTTGAGTTCCATGTGGAGCATATGCCTTCAATAAATTAATAACAATTATTTCTGTCCTGTCTACAGAGATATTATACAAACTACTTGGCAAAGTCTGGGAGAGAGAGGAAATACCAGCAGAATGGAAGGAAGGTTATCTGGTCAAGTTGCCTAAGAAGGGAAATTTACAAGAGTGCACAAATTATAGAGGAATAATGTTACTATCAGTGCCAGGAAAAGTATTAAACAGAATCATCCTTGATAGATTAAAAGAGTCCATAGACAAGCAACTGAGAGACGAACAAGCAGATTTTCGACAAAACAGATCCTGTACAGACCAGATAGCCACTTTGAGAATAATAGTTGAACAAAGTCTGGAATGGAATTCACCGCTATACATCGGATTCGTGGACTAAGAAAAGGCATTTGACAGTGTAGACAGAGAATCGCTTTGGAAATTGATGAAGCATTATGTAGTTCCCATGAAGATCATTAACTTAATAAAGAAGACCTATGAAGACATGACATGCAGAGTTCTTCATGAAGGACAACTTACGGAACCGTTTAGGATTAGAACGGGAGTGAGACAGGGATGCCTCTTGTCTCCATTTCTTTTCTTACTAGCAATAGATTGGGTTATGAAAACATCGACATCACACAACATAAATGGAATCCAGTGGAATCTGACTAAACAGCTTGATGATCTGGATTTTGCAGATGACTTGGCTCTTCTGTCCCATAACCATAATCAGATGCAAGAGAAAATGAAAATTCTCGATGAGAGGTCACAACAAGTGGGCCTGAAAATACACAGGGAAAAGACAAAGATTATGAGAATAAATGCAAGAAATGATAACAAGGTTGAACTTGAAGAAACACCACTAAAAGATGTAGAATCGTACACATATCTTGGAAGTAATATAGACAATGTTGGAGGGACAGACAGTGATATCAAAATAAGAATACAAAAAGCAAGAAGAGCTTTCATTGCATTGGGAAACATATGGAGAATAAGAGAAATCAAGTCCAACACAAAAATAAGAATCGTCAACTCAAATGTGAAGCCAGTCCTATTGTATGGCTCTGAGACACGGAGAACAACAAAGACAACAACCAAAAAGCTACAGACTTTTATAAACGGGTGCTTGCCATTTTCTAGAAGGACTGAAATGGTATGACAAAGTCACAAATGTGGAATTGATGACAAGAACCAGACAAGTGCCAGTGGAACAAGAGTTGAGAAGAAGACGCTGGCAATGGATAGGACACACATTGAGGAAACCTGTTGATAGAATTACAAGGCAGTCCTTGTTCTGGAATCCACAGGGAAAGATAGGCAGAGGTAGACCAAAAAACACACGGAGAAGAGAGCTGGAAACAGAGGTGAAAATGATGAGGAAAACATGGAAAGAACTTGAGCTGATGGCACAAGACAGGAAGATTTGGCATGTGTTTGTTGAAGGCCTATGCTCCTTGGGGAGCTAAAGGGCATTGATTGATTTCTGTCCTGTGTGACCCGCTCAAATGTTTTCCATCTCCTCGTTATACCTTTCATGTCAGTGTCCAGTTCTTGTCTCCCTGTGTTTGAAGGTCTCCAGTTATTTCTCTAGAACTGGGTGAAAGGTAAAGGTAGTCACATAACACTGCCGCAGGGGGAGGGGTGAAGTGTTAGAGACTTCACTATACTAGATCCAGCAATCGTGATGTGTGATGACCAGTTCCCTTCCTAGCTGCCTTTTCCTTCCCTAACTCAAGAGCAAAGTCAGGTAGCCATTTACAGCTGGGTAGACTGGAGCGTGTCGATGCCGTGAATCGAACTCAGCACCTTTGCCGCGAGAGACCAGCGCTCTGGGATTCCCGGAATAATGACTGCCGTGTAATGCTATCAGTCGGTATCCTCACTGAGCTAGGGTCCTTACCACACATCATGGAGCGTCCTTACCACACATCATGGAGCGTCCTTACCACACATCATGGAGCGTCATTCACACATAATATATGTGGAACTTCCATCTTAATTGAACGTATAATATTCAAGGTTTAAGTTGCTATTACATAGGATTCTACGTTGTCTACGCCACATCTTTTGTACTTCATGGAACGAGATAGTGACAAATAAGGTGCTGTCACATGCTAGCATCTGTGCTTAGACAGCGCAGACTTGGCCAGATCCGCCGCATGAAATATGGTTGCATCCACAAAGATAGTTTCTATTGAACAACGGGCAGATGGCAAAAGAACAGTCGGGCGACTGCAGCTGAGGTTCAAAGATATGTGAATGAGAGACACTGCACACAAATCCAGCCACCTGGGACGATGAAGCTGGTGATCGCACTATGAGGCGATGCTCCCTAAGGCGCTATCTCAGATTGGGCGAAAAGAAGCTCTCACAACAAGCAGAAGACATAAGTGTAGTGGTTTTTGATGTTATAGTATGGTTGTTATGTTACCTAGTGTACTGTATGAGATCAGCTGTGAAAGCTCCTGAGATAAAAGCTTATGTGAGTTACAGAAGGCCCTTCTGCTACCACTTACGACCTCAAACAGACCTATTCTCCTATAATGAGTGTTAGCTACGTTAAAAGTCTAGGGTACTGAAATGTAATGTGTAGGTAATAAAATACACAGACACACACATGTAAATAATAAGTATAATAATACTATACTCTATAATACACTGAACTAACTCTGGCTGTTATAGTTTAAGTTTAAAATTTTTTTTAATTTATTAGTCCTGAACCAATTGTTTCTTTTGGTCAGAACATATGAAATGATAGGTATTTATCAATGAAATGCATATATATATATTGCATAATCAAATATAACTTTTGTACATAGGTATATTATTACAATGGTTAATATTAATGGTATCTACACTGTCCTGGGAACACTAGCACTGGATGGTTAGTTGGGGTGGCGTCATCATGCCCAATCTATGGCTACAAAGTTCATTGTCCTTGACATATGGACTGATGTTAATGTTTTTATGATACGATTTATTTATTTCTTAATGGTGGAAATAGTTTATGAATCTCCAGCAGGCCAGGTTTGCACTTTACTGGCCTGTAATGATGTAGTACAGAATTCTTGTGGCCCACTCCTCTCAGTAGCTGGAGTAAAATGTTAGGCTGCACAGACACCCGCTTTTGTACTTCTACAAAAGCATCTGGCACAATCGTAGTGCCAGATCAGAAACTCTGAAACAAAATTTGTGCCATGTATCAGTACTCTATTTACTGCGCCACTCTTACACACAACACCACAAAACAACAGTACATAGATTGGGTCAGATCTCTCTGACCAACTTAGCACATCTTACCCAGTTGTTATCAAATAGTACCAGTTTCCCAAGACTGCATTGCATCCAAAATATGTTCAATAGTTTCCTCCTCCATTCTATAAGGTGGGTGTTATGTTCCCACTGATCTCAATTATAGATCCGCCTTCCATAGTCTTAGATAGGTTTTCATATATTATTAGTTTGTCTCTAGGCCCTGGACTGCGGCTGGGGACCTAGAGCAAGCACTTACTTGTCGTAATCATTTTTCATGATATGGCAGTATCAATCACTCAAAATATTAAAATTAAACAAGATAAATGATTTTTCCTTACCACAATTCAGAATTGAGAACACAGTTACTTAGGACTAGCAAAACTCAGCTGAGCTGCTGGCTAGATTATGGCGTCCCACTGAATTTTATTTATTTATTCCGGGAATTCACCTCTAGCAGTCAAGAACTGTGTTAATGGACAGTCTTATATCAAATGGTACAAGTGTGCGTCTCTTTCTCAATAATATGAATGCTTTTGTCCAATCAGCGGACTTCCCCTCTAACTTTTTTCAAATATTCAAACCAAAAGTCAAATTTCAGTCAAATCTCAGTCAAGTGTGTATTATTTTCTGTTGGTCCGTCTGTCTCTACTTGGTTTTTCACAAAAATACACTTGTTTTTTGGACTAACTACATGCAAAAACTGCACAAACCTGCCCCCCTAAGTTATTTTTAGCTACTATCCTCCGACTTTTCCCTCTAGTTCATTGCAGTTTGGGTTTATGTGTTTTGTTCAAGGACGCGTCAAAAGTAACTTTAGTGAAATATGCACAAAAAACTGTTCGCTAGTCTGATTGGAACAATACGGTCTTTCGTCAATATCTTCCGTGTTATCTGTCCGTCTGTGTAATTAAAAGTATATTATTTCTCTGCTCAAGATGGGCTATCACACTAGTTAGGTTTTATTTTCATAACTTTATTATTAAAGAAAAACCTACTTTTCTCAAGGTTAGTTTTTGAAATTTGTTTTTGAACCTTCGTCCACTGCGTTTGCCGCTATATTCAAATAAAACACCCAAGTACCGTAAAACGTCCAAGATACGACTGTTTCTAACAAGAACTAAGGTCGCTTTTTGTCCATTTCCTTACATTGTGTCAACTAGTGGCGTAATTTTTTTTCCTTTAAACTACAAATTGCGTCTTTTTGCCTTTTAGGTTCAAACACGTGTTCAGTCATATTTTTTTCCTTTTATCTCCGTTTCCCCTCCCGTCTAAAAGGGTAAACCGTTTCGTCTGCATGTCTAACTAGTTAGTTTCAATGGCGGTAGAAAGCGCGGGCGTGGGCGAGAATGTATCCTCGTATCTTACGTATAATTTTATCCCTACATGTTATTTTACCCGTTATCTTTATAATTGGAGATATTTTAACGTTGTATCACGGTAATTTCACCACAATAAGTACACGCCGAAAGGAACACTAGGTTAAAAAGCTGAGGGCTGTCAACTTAAAGGCGCTTTCCCAGAGTTATGACTGAAGGGGGTTACTACAAATGATTGTTTTAATTGCTCAATATCGATTTTGACCTTCACCCCATCTTCTGGGTCATTCGTTCTATCTCCACTAATGTTTGTGCCGAGGTAGACGTAGTGGTTTCATTCATTAATTTCCTTTAGTCGCTCCCCACGGAGCATAGGGGCTATCACTTACGTTGGCCCCCTAGCAGGAAGCCCGTGTCAAAGCCCCTGCGCCCTTGCACTGGTAGTTTATGCAGCACATTATTGTACACGATGAGGTTGTCAGTCCGTATGTACAACCTGATATTAATCGTCTTGTACGACTTGCAAGAGAGAACAGTCCGCCTTTTTCTTTCTTTGTCTGCCCAATGAGCCCAGGGATCAACACGGGGCAACTGATTGGTTGTCCAAAATGTCTTTACTTAGCTTCTAATTCCCTAACACGGTTTATCTTCTATTTGGGACCAAAAGATGCAGCAATAGAGAATGCAGACAGCGACCCATAGCTTGACTGCTTGCATCAGGGTCAGCGAACCAGAGCTGATCAAGACCGTACTCCACCTCCACGTGGTGGTCCTGGAAACAGTCTGCAGCAGTGCAGTCTGGCTGAGCGAGTACGGATCGAAGAGGAAAGGCAAACCCGGTCCCAAAAAATGCCGTGCTGAAGTCGGATGTGTCGACCGAAAGGTGCAGATATTACAGCTACGGCGTAAACAGGCACAACGCAACCACCGTCCTTTTCAGGGCGAACGAGGAAGAAGAAGAAGATCTTCTATTTATTCATCATAATCATATACTTTATGTTTTATTTAAATGTTTATCTTAATTCCATCCGCATTCCTTTTAATTTATTTCTTTGAAAGTTTCCAGCAGTGCCTTTTCTCTTTTTTACCTATCCAAACGAGATTTCATGCAAATTATGCAGCTCTCTCCAAGCAGTACCTATATACTTTTGTTACAGAGCCATGAAACTCGGATTTATTTATTCATTATTTTTTTCTATTTAATCATCTTTGCATAAATACTGAACAACCCGGAGATAGCTTGGATCATTGGCCATCCCAGTTTCCCTGTGAATCTTTTTACTTGACAATCCTTTTTCCGGTGTTTTTTTTTCCCCAACAAATAGTCTGTTCTGTAAATAGTACGGATATCCTATTTGCCATTGTCAAATTCCTTTATGAATGAACGACTGTCCGTGTTTGCACTTTTTCAAGAGGTGCTCATAGTTGCCGGATGGCCCCAGTACAGAACTAATTGTTTAATTGGTTTGACATATTTTATCCTGATATAATCTTAATTTTGTGCTTGTGCTGTACTGAGAGGACTTCCAGATGTTGTTTAGACTAAAAGAGGCTGTTCTTGCTTTGTTCATTCTGTTGTTGATTGTCTTTGCTTTCTCCGCCGTCTGGTGTTACTATGCATCCTAGGTATGTGAAGGTGTCTGTCTGTTCCAGTTGCTGATTCCTTACTGATATGGGCTCAGGGTTGCTCACATTGAGCGTCATGACCTCTGTCTTCTTTAGATTGATGTTCAAGCCCACCTGCTGGCTAAACTTATTAAGTCTATCCGTTTTTTCCTGGATGTGTTGATGTGAATGTGCTAGTAGTGCAATGTCCTCTGCATATTCCAGATCTTCCAATGTAGAAAATGTAGTCCATCTTATTCCTCTTGGACTGCCCTCTGTTGTCTGGCGCATCACCCAGTCTATGACTGTTAAAAATAAAGTGGTTGATAAGGGGCATCCCTGTCGTACTCCTGTCTTCACCTCAAAGGTTAGGTTGCTCTGCCCAACGCTACACGTAAAGTTGGCATAGAGGCTTTTTATGATTGACACTATGCAGCTTGGAATTCCATAAGCCTCAGTATTTTCCATAAACTGTCCCTATGTATACTGTCAAAAGCCTTTTCAAAATCAACGAAATTAATGTGCAGCTGTCTTTGCCATTCTGAGCACTGCTCTATGATTTTCTTGGGGGTAAATATATGATCTACACATCTTCTGTTCTTTCTAAATCCTGCTTGTTCTTTCCTCAGTTTGTGGTCTACTGTTGAGATTCTCTGTATAATTATACTGCCTAGAATTTTGCTGGGAACTGAGAGAAGAGTTATTCCTCTCCAATTATTGCAGTCTGCAAGATCTCCCTTCTTGGGCAATTTGACAATTATTCCTTTGTTCCACTCCGTTGGTGTTGTCCCTGTTTTCCAGAGTTGTGCAAATAGTAGTTCTAATAGTTCTGCTGCTAGCTCAGGGTCTGCCTTAAATAGCTCTGCATTTAAGTTATCATGGCCAGGAGCTTTTCCATTCTGTAACCCTTTGATTGCTGTGATGATTTCTTCTTTTCGTGGAATGTCTGTATTAACATCTAGATTATTTTCAGCCTCAGGAACATTCAATTGTGTCTCCGGTGGTTCCTTGTTCAGAGTTTCTTTGAAATGCTCTGCCCATCGTGTTTCCTGCCCCGCTGCTGTCGTGATGAGATTTCCTTGCTTATCTCTTACTAATGTAATATTGGTTGCACCTCGTTTTCCGCTGATGATTTTAGTTATTTTGTATACTGTGCTTTGTTCATTTCTCAGTGCTGCCTCTTCTGCCTGTCTTGCAAGATCGTCTAGGAAATTCCTTTTGTTGGCTCGGGTGTCGTGAAGTCTGATTCACAAGTCATTCTTACCACAATGGTACGCCATACTTTCTAAATAAAGGATGCAAGACGAACCAATGAGGCAGCACCTTCATGCAGTGTTTACAAAAAGTATTAACCTAACAATGTCCGAGCTCTCAATCTGTGTAACAGCTTAACTCAAATAGAGTTAAGCTACAGACTTATGAGCAAAGTACAGCATGGCAGAGGTCAAGAATTCACGGATAGGAAGGTTCATTTAATAGTGTGTGCAAAAATTTCCACGGGAAGTGATATAATAATGGAGAAATCTCGAGTGGAATGCATCAAGACATCAGGCAAGTCCAAAATTGTGTTGTTTAGGCTACGCGTAGGAAAAGATGGAAATATAAAAGTAAAAGACCATTATGTAGAAAGATGAAAAATAATCCAGGGCGTATTTTAAGCCTAAGATGAAGGAAATCGGTCCAGGAATAAGGAAGCTATGTAGATTACTAGTTTTTCATATTTGCACATCTGGACAAATGTATGCCTGTATTTCGGAACGCAAACACACTTTAGCAGTAAAGCTCCCTCTGTCGTTCGGCCCTGACCTATATAAGCAATTGCCCTAAATGGAAAGCAGGCCATAAAATTTTCAAAATACAGCGAGAGCGGCAGTCTGTCAGAGAAAGACTTCCTTTGCCTTCTGCACCTGAGAGCAGACTGTATGACCATTATCAGCTCGACTGTATGTACTTGAGGGTAAGAAAGAATGTATATATATATATATATATATATATATATATATATATATATATATATATATATATATATATATATATATATATATATATATATATATATATATATATATATATATATATATATAGTTTAATTAATTAATCAAATTGTGCGTTAGGAAGTGTGTAAAAATGTGTTATAAAACGATTGTGTAATTTCTGGAGGCAAAACCAAGCCTGTGTATATTCAAATAAATTTAGAATGGAAGCGGAAATTGAGTTCATAGTTATAGAAAAGCATTTAAAGAATTATTTCTTGAAGGAATGGACCACACACCAGGAACAAAGGAAAGGATGAAAGGAATTGTATTAATGTATTGTTTAAGATATTACTTAGTATTTTACACAAGACCTAATAATTGTATGGAGGCAAATCATGGACAAATAGCTATAACAAAGGATTTGGAGAAAGATTATATTCACAGTGAACTGGATTGTGTTATTACTAAGTTAATATGCCCTATGCGTCTACTTGCACATTGTCTGAACTGTCTCTCACCTCCTCCATTTGTGATAAGGAGATAGAGATATACAATATAGTGGTTAATCAAATATGTTTCAGGTTATATCCTGTCATCCCAGTACACGTTAAAGAGTCAGCCACTAGTGAAGGAACTAGTGGTGCGAGCGCCCTTTGAGTTCAGAGGGACAGCCACCCAGTGCCTACTGCCTGGAGGAATCTCATTTGATCTTTCCTTCCATGACAGAAGTGTGACAGGCTTCAATACAACAGATAAGTGGCAAAACAAGGCTACTGTCCAGAGTACACCAGCATAACCACAATTAAAAGACAGAAATATCTAATGATGACATCTGGATGGGCATAGTTACAGCCAGTGATTGACTAAAATTCAATAACTGTGAACTAATATTGAGCATAAAATATAGACAGTCTACAACCAGATTTACAGCCAAGAAAGAAGAACTATTTCTATAAAATTCAATGACTGTAATTATTTGTGAATACTTAACAAAGACTTTTATTAATTGTGTTTTAATCAATTTTAAGTTCTATGAAAAATTTTTACAAAGAAAACAAATTTGTACAAAATAAATAGTAAATTTTACTAGCAGACTTATTTGGATTATTTAAGTTAAGTTACAGTTCTTGTTGGTAAAATAGTTAATACCCCTAGCAGAGCTAAAAATATTAACAGAAGAGGATCTTGAGAGGAGCAAGTAGGGACCTAGGATAAAATACTATCATCATTCCTAGGAACTTATACAGCTTGATCTTACCTTTGATGTCTATACACCCTTACTCTTTTCAGAGAAGGGGGTATTACTTATAAGACCAGTCTCTTATCTGACACTATCCTGGTATCACCTGATACAACTTTGTGTCCAGGATATCTTATATTTCAAACAATATACTATATACTCTACCCACTCGTGACATCGGGTTTGGCGTTTAACTTCCTTGTCCAGCTAACTGTACTGCTCGCTATATAGTTGCTTTAACCTGGGGGACTTCGCTTCTGTTTTCTTTCTTTTCATTTCCTTTCTCATCGTTATGGTGTTTAATGTTTCTGGTGTTATCCAGTCTTGCTTCTTCCTTTCCTGGAATCCCAAGCATGATTTGCTGCTTTCCTTACATATTGTTGAAATGGTGTTGAATTTCGGGTCTATATCATCAGTCAATGTCTTTTCCTGACTTTTGGCAAATTGATATCGCTTCTTTATATCAGCCGCAAAAGCTTTTCTGGTAAGGGGTCCTTCAATTTGCTGGTGTCAAACCTTTTCTGTGTAGTTGGTCCAGCCGTTCTTGGTTTCACTTTCAGTTTTGCTACTACTAAATGGTGATCACTTCCCACACCGCACCTCTTCTTACCTTCACATCTTGTAATGCATGTCTCCATCTACCGTTAATCGTAATGTGGTCTATCTGGTTTCTGTCCCGACCATTTGGTGATTCCCATGTTAATTTGTGAATTTCTTTGTGTGGGAAAAGTGTTCCTCCAATGACCAGGTTGTTAATGCTACAGAAACTGTGTGCTTTCCGTGCTTCTCTATGGTGCGGAATGCTGGAGAGTTACAGAGAAGGAAATGTCAAAACTGTCCTCCTTCCACACAACATGTCTAAGAAAAATTCTCCGAATCTTTTGGCCGAATACCATCACCAACCAAGATCTGCTTACTCGGAGCAAGCAAGAGGACATGCACACCATCATAGCTGGCAGACGCTGGAGCTGGGTTGGCCATGTCCTCAGAAGAGACCCCGATGCCATCACAAGAACAGCTATGCTATGGACCCCTAAAGGAAAACGAAAGAGAGGCCGACCAAAAACAACTTGGCGGAGGACTGTGGAGGCTGTGATGCAAAGAATGAACCAGAGTTGGGGCACTGTACGAAGGATGGCCACCGACCGAGCAAAGTGGAATCAATTTGTTGTTGCCCTACAAGACGCCACCAGGCGTGATGACCACTGACTGCTTTGACGGTCGGCGGCTAAAGATCAAAGAAGAAGAAGATATTTTATCCTATTTTCTTGTAGGGGGGTGCAAAATAGTGAAGAAAATAGAAAAGTTCAGACATAAATAAGTCAGGCAGAAGGGAGGGATGGAGGAAGGAAGGAAGGGAGGATGGATAGAGGAAGGAAGTACGGTAGGAAGGCAGGAAGAGAGGAAGGAAGGAAACAAATAAACAAACAAAAGAAGACATTTTAATGCTACGAAAGCAAACACACACACATACACATGCGCACAACTTTCTAGATAAAAGTATTATCATTTTCCTATTTTAGACATTTGATAAGAGAAACGTTAATTATAAATCTGATGTTAGAAACTCTAATTGTGCACTCTATCCCTCCTTTTCATCGGCTTTTGAACCCAAGATTTATCAGCTGAAAATCAGATTACTACATATAACCCACAGGCATAAACCAGCAATAAAGCCAGTCTTGCGTGATTGAAAAAAATAACGATAAGAAAAAAAAATCAATTAATCGACTAGTGACTGCACAAGATTTTTAGATAGTGTTTGAAACGAGAAACAGGGAAATAATGGGAAATCTTTGCATATTGATTCCTAGACCGTGGACCATAACGGGCTTTTTTTTACGCCACAAACGTCACAGCACTTCCTGGTTATTCCCCACATCTGCCACTTGCCCACGTGGTTTCTGTTATTTGTTATCGGGATTATGTGTTATTTTTCTAGTGAAGTGCCATCTGGCTTAGGTGACCACTGCTGTCTACAATGTTGGGTAGGATATTTCCTCCAGAAACGTCGGCTCCCAAGACGGGAGAAGATTCCAAGTACGGCTTTCATCAACTCTTGGAAGAGAAACCGTATAACAAGGAGAGAAGCTTGGGACAGATCGCCATCTTGTTGAGAGAAATAGATGTGGTTTGAAAAGAGAGCCAACGAAAAAGAAGAAAGACGAAGAAGAAGAAAGAAGAACTGCCATCAATACTTAGCAGGTCAACAAAAGGTAACGGTTGTCATTTACCAGACACTGCCGAAGGGGAGAGAAATGTTAGAGACTACACTATACTAGGGTTCCCATAATGTTTTGTTTAAAAACCGGGACATTTCCAAATTTTTACCTAAAAACCCGGGACATTTTGTAAAAAAACGGGACATGTTAAAAATTAAGGTAAAGCACAAATAAATCTATTATATATTATATGTTGCACTTAAAATAAGATACTGGTATTAAAATGTTGTTCGTCCATCACGGGTGATGAAGACCACTCTGTTCATCCAATTATTTAGGAATATGTTAGGTTAGTCTATGGGTACGAAGGTGACTGATGAGCCCGATGCGGGCCTGGAAAGATCTCGGACAGTGTGGGCAGGGAATGTTTGCTTCATGTGAAGGTTTTATTACACGGCCCTTTCTAGCTTGTCTCCGCTGTTCCGCTGCTGCTCTTCTGGATGATTCGCATGCCGCTGCACCTTTACGAAGAGATGTGCGCCAGGCAGTTCGGTCTTGCGCAGCAGCTTCCCATGTGTCAGGGTTTATGTCAAAGGTTTTCAATGACGTCTTTAACGTGTCTTTGAAGCGCTTCTTTTGGCCACCATGGGAGCGTTTACCCTTCTGTATCTCCCCATAAAAGAGTATCTTTGGCAGTCGATGGTCTGGCATGCGGACTACATGACCTGCCCAGCGAATCTGTGACTGCATCAGAATAGTATCAATACTAGGGATACCAGCTCTGTCAAGAACGGCGGTATCCGGGATCTTGTCTTGCCATTTGATGTTCATTATCTTCCTGAGACAGACTGTATTGAAGTGGTTTAGCTTCTTTACGTGGCGCCTGTATACAGTCCATGTTTCACTTGCATATAGCAGCACTGGAAGCACCGCAGCTCTGTACACCTTCAGCTTTGTCTGTAGACTAATGCCATTTCGATGCCAAACGTTGGTGTATAATCTGCCAAATGTGCTGCTGGCTTTGGAGATCCTGGTGTTCACCTCATCATCAATGACAATGTTCTGGGATAGTGTGCTACCAAGGTACACCAATACCTCGACTTTCGTCGCTTCGACTTTCGTCGCTTCGCTCTTTCGTCGGTTTTCAATTCTAACCACGTTTCCTAATTTCGTCGCTCGCTTCGCTCTTTCGTCGCATTTGGTCACAACTGCGCGTCATCTTGATTCTTTCGTCGTTCTGTCTTTGAACAGAAATCGTTCGGTGTGCACTGTTTTTTTTTTAAGTTGTCCGCATTGAATCTCTTATATTTGTCATTAAACATATTAATACTACTTATTTTTGTGATTAAAATAACAAAACTATTCATACTATATTATTTTTGTGATTATACTGTAAACAGTTCATAGTTATTTTAGTGATAACAGTCTAATGACAGTGTTCATATCGTGATTATACGACACGTGTACAGTTTTCATACTGTACTTTTTTGTGTGATTAGGCCTTATACAGTACTACTTATTTTTCTGCTTTAATATATTCATAATGGGTCCTAAGTGTAGTGACAAAGTTAAAAGAACCCATAAGGTTCTCAATTTGCAAGAAAAGCTTAAGCAAATCAAGCTTAATGAACAAGGCTTCTTAAATGCTGAAATAGGCCGCAGGCTAGGTGTACCAAGCACTACAGTTAGCACAATTGTAAAGAACAGAACTAAAGTGTTAGAGGAAATTAAAAACGCTACGCCAGTGCATACCAAACTTATTAGAAAGCGGCACCATTTAATTGGTGAGATGGAGAAAGTGTTAAATGTGTGGATTGAAGACCAAGTCAGCTACAACATTCCTCTAAGCCAAGATCTTATCCAGGCTAAAGCACAAACTTTATTTAATGCAATGAAGGCTGAACAAGGAGAGACATCAGCTGAAGAGACATTTGGAGCTAGCAGGGGCTGGTTTGAGAAATTTAAGAAAAGGTCAAATTTGCATAATATAGCAGTGAAGGGAGAATCAGCTAGTGCAGATATCGCAGCTGCAGGAGCTTTTCAAGTGGAGCTTGAAAAAATTATAGAAGTTGGCTACACAAAGCAGCAGATCTTCAACGTAGAATAAATTTCGACAGAAGTTCAAAAGTAAATAGTGGGCTAGAACACCAAATAGCCTGTTACAGAGAACTTCTTAGGGCAAGGAAGAAGACATCAATGAGGTAAACGTCTTTGCTCTCCTTTTTCAAGACGCAACCGCCACAACCAACTTCAGTCACCCCTCCCTCTAACCCTTCAGATTCCGAGCCATCAACATCAGCCCCAGCCCCAGTTAGATCTCCTTCAAAGTGCCCTTCTCCTAAAAGAATTAGATCGAAATCCTCCAGTTCTGAAGATGAGCCACCTCAATTTTCTCCATCTGGTTTTCTAAGTCTAGAATCCCCCTAAATTACCAACATTCAAAACTGTACATACTGTATATATTCATCGTCTACTTGCTCAAGAATGATTTTAAGGTAAGATGCTATTTACGTATTTTTTTTATTTATTACTGTATTTTCTTTACTCTTATGTTTATTTCTGTTTATCTAGGTGTTGCACGCATTCGCAGGTGTTATATAGTTAGTTATTTTCGTTTTTTGGCGGCCCTAATGCATTTGTAAGCTAAATAAAGGCTATGCTTCGACTTTCGTCGATTTTCGACTTTCGTAATAGCTCTGGTCCCTAACCTGTTGAAAGAGCGAGGTATTGGTGTATGTGAATCTGTTCACAACATTCAGTTTCTCACCATTAACCTTGATGATTGGCTCAGTATAAACTGTGCCAGGAGCTGGTTGGTACATGATTTCTGTTTTCTTCGTGTTGATGGTAAGCCCAAAGTTGGCGCAGGCTTCGGAGAATCTATCCACACTATGCTGCAGATCAGCCTCTGAGCCAGCATTGAGGGCACAATCATCAGCAAACAGAAGATCTCTGATGGTGTGTGATTTGACCTTGGTTTTTGCTTGAAGCCTCCTAAGGTTAAACAATTTTCTATCAATACGATAACTAATGTCGATTCCTGTGTCACCGTCTCTAAAAGCATCAGTCAGCATAGCAGAAAACATGATACTGAACAGACTCGGTGCAAGTACGCACCCTTGTTTAACTCCATTTGAGACGGGGAAAGGCTCTGATAGCTCACCGTTTCCCTGAACTCTAGCCTGCATTCCATCATGCAGTTGCTGCACTATTGTGATAAATTTCTTTGGGCAGCCATATTTTGCCATGATCTTCCATAGACCCTCTCTACTGACCGTGTCGAACGCCTTTGTCAAGTCGATGAACGCTGTGTACAGGTCACAGTGCTGTTCTTGGCATTTTTCTTGTAGCTGTCTTGCAGCGAACACCATATCTGTGGTTCCACTTTCTTTCCGGAATCCACACTGACTTTCAGGTAAAAGACCTTTGTCAAGATGAGCCGTAAGGCGATTCAAAAGGATTCTGGCGAATATCTTCCCAGCGATTGATAAAAGAGAGATGCCTCGATGATTGTTACAGTCTTGGCGATTACCTTTACGTTTATATAGATGTATAATTGACGCATCTTTGAGATCGTGTGGGATGGTTTCACTCTGCCACATTTGCTGGAAGATCATGTGAAGTTTCTCTATCAGAACTGCACCGCCATCTTTATAAACCTCAACAGGAATTGAATCGGAGCCGGGGGCCTTTCCACTAGACAGTTGACGAATCGCTTTCTTAGTTTCCTCCAGAGTTGGTACATCATCAAATGCTTCATTCATAGGAATTTGGGGCAGGCGGATGATGGCTTCGTCGTTAATAGATGATGGCTGGTTCAGAATATTATTAAAATGTTCAGCCCAGCGTTGGAGCATTTTTTCCTTGTCTGTAATTAGTGTTTTTCCATATGCATTAAGGAGGGGAAATGATCCTGATGATGTTGGACCATAGACCGCTTTGAGTGCAAGGTAAAAAATTTTCAAGTCATGGCTGTCAGCAAAGCCTTGGAGCTCATCTGCTTTATTACTCAGCCATGAATCCCGCATCTGGCGTAGTTTATGTTGGACGATTCTACGCATGTTGTTGAAAGCGTCTTTCTTGGATGTAGATTTTGGATCATTTAAATATGCTTTATGGAGATGGTGTTTCTCAGCCAACATCTGCTTTATATCATCTGAGTTCTCATCAAACCAGTCATTTTGTTTCTTGATGGAAGGACCCAGGACCTCTGTAGCAGTGTTGTAGATCTGCTCACTTAGGGCTGCCCAATTTGTTTCCACACTTTGGCCGTCTAGCGAGATAGATTTGAGACGGTCTTCTAAGGTGTTAGTAAATGACTGTTTGATTTTTGTCTTCTTTAGTTTGGTGACATCCAGCCTCTTTTGAGTTTTCTTCCCCTGAGGGCGCCTGGCTGGTTGGATACGAATTTTAAGTTTAGATACAATGAGGCGATGATCAGTCCAACATTCGGCACCACACATGGACTTGGTCACCCGGACATCTTGCCTGTCCTTCTTCCTAACAATTACATAGTCAATTAAGTGCCAATGCTTTGAGCGAGGGTGCATCCAGGAGGTCCTGTTGCGGGTAGGAAGTCGAAAAATGGTGTTGGTGACAAGGAGGTCATGTTCTGCGCAAGTCTGGAGGAGAAGAAGTCCATTGCTGTTACAGCGACCCACGCCGTACCTTCCAATAGTGCCATTCCAAGAGATGTTATCTGAGCCTACTCTTGCATTAAAGTCACCAAGAATGATGAGCTTATCTGCTTTAGGAACTGATGCAATGACTGCATGTAGTTCTTCGTAAAACTTATCTTTGACGTCATCCTGGTTTGTCATAGTTGGTGCATACGCGCTAATGATGGTGGCATGTTTTCTTCCATAGAACAGGGGGATCTTGACCGTCATCAGTCGGTCATTTATTCCCTTTGGGGGCCCCGCTAACTTGCTGACAATTGCTGTTTTGATTGCAAATGGTATTAAAATACACACATTAACTAACACAACTTCCACTTTAAAAAAGAATTCTAAATTACAAACATACTTAATTAGAAAAATCGCACCTTTAAAAAATACACAATAGTCAAGTTTATATTTCAGATTCATCAGAATATTTATCAGATTGATGGGCACGTTCAAGAAGTTTTTCTTCTTCTGATATTTGGACATAGAACTCAGCACAAGAGAAATCCTTAAAATGGGTCTTTATAATGGTTAAAGCTTTCACTGTCTCAATTTTAAGTCTGTTTTTTTCGTCTGTCCAAAGCGCATTTATTAATGAAAAAACATGTTCAACAGCTGCATTGGATCCTGGCAGTGCCAAACAAAAACTAACTAGGCATTTCAGGTTCTCAGCATTTATATCCTGCTTTGTAAAATGAGCGAACATCTCACACCATTTTCACTGACACTTTGATCCTTCAGTTCACTCCACACATCAAATTTGCTTTCACAATATTTTTTCACACATGCAAACTCATCAAATAAGTCCTCTTCACTCACAGTAAAATTTGGTGACACTGTCTTCATGAATATGTAGCTTTCTTGGATGTTCTTCCAAGTCACAGACTCCTTTCCCTTCAAATTGATCCAATCTATAGACTGAAGAGGCGTAAGAAATGGTGTACACCACTCCTGAATATATTTAATGCAGGTGTCATAGAAATCTACTGCATAGCTTTGAAACTTTTCAACTGTTATGTGTCCTTCTTTTTCTAATTCTTGCAACTGATTTCTCACAGTAGTGGTAAGAAACTTTTCTGCCTTCCTGTAGTTTAATTTTTCCACCAGTTTGTTTACTTCATCTATCACTTCAATTACTGTTGTCTCTTGCTTTTCAACACTGACTGGTAGGACATTTGTGAATGGAAAAGAAATATGACTTCAATGCAGGGAAAATGTCAATAACTCTCTGGACTGCAGGCAAGAGAGAGAGCAATCTTGTCTTGCTGTTACCCAAAACAGTTTTATATTCTGTATTGGTGAATTCGCAAAATAATTTGAGTTCCTCAACTCGTACACAATAAATGTGGAAATGCTGGTAAATCTTGTTAATTATTAACTGAACATCAATAGGTAGGAATCCGCAGCAGTCTGCACAGCATTATGTATCACATGTGCAGGACAACCAATACCAATTAAATTGTTCACAGTGTTTTCTTGCATTTTGAAGTACAGATTATTCTGTCCCTTTCTCTTCTTTCCACCAAAGTTTGTATTTGTATTATCTGCTGATATAGCAATAACCTTTTTAAGGAGATCTGACTTCTGTAACACTTCCACTGTAACCGGAAATTGATAAAGTAACATCCGTTACCCAAAGATTTTTTTTTCAGGAAGGACCCTTAAAAAGCGGGACATTTGGAATAAATTCGGGACACCGGGACATTTTATCAAAAAACGGGACTGTCCCGGGAAAAACGGGACGAATGGGAACCCTACATACTCATTCTCAGCTTAGGTGGGGTGATCAGTTCTCTTCCTCGCTGTCTTTGCCTTCTTTAACTCACGAGCAAAGTCAGGCACGCACTTACAGCTGGGTAAACTGGAGCGTGACGCAACCTGTTATCAATCCTGGTAACCTCTGCTGCAAGAAGCATTCTTTATAACCGCTCCATTCTGTCAAATAGTACTCATTAAAAGACTGACCCCAATCAACAAGTAACACAGACATATAACCTGAAAATTGAAGCCAACAGGAGAAAGAGGATGATCTAGGAGAAGATAAATCGAGTGGGTCAAAGAAACGTCTACTTAGCGGCCACAAGGTCATCGCCGGGGACAACCGGTACAAAACAGTTAAGAAGAAAATATAATCTAAATGAAAACAAACAAACACGATAATAGAGATTGATGTCGTCATGCGCTGGTTAATCTCAGTTAGGAGGAATCAATGAGAAATGCACATAAACTAAACTATACTTGTTCATAAGGACAATCGCTAGACTATACTTGTTCAAAGAGACAATTATTACACTATACTTGCTAACAACGGCAATTATTGGACTATACTTTTTTGTAACGAAAATCGCTTGTTCATAACGGCAATATTTATTAGACAGCACTTGTTCGCAACGGCAACTATTAGACTATACCTGTTCACAACGGCAATTATTTGACTATACGTGTTCACAACGGCAATTATTAGACTATACGTGTTCACTACGGCAATTATTAGACAATACGTGTTCACTGTGTCAGTTAACAAATCTAAGTGCTATTTAAAACTTTTACATAAAAAATTTAATATAAGGGAACAAACAAAATAAGAATTTTTTAAGAACTGGTGGCAACAAACGTATGAAAGAAATACACAGAGTAACAATGTTATGCAAGGATTGGTCTGAATTCGTGATCAGACTGACCAAACAATAATCCAGACCACACGGTTTTCTATCTTTAGACATGCGCGCTAATATAACAACAGGCCCTGTGTCTAGGTTGAAAGGATAGCCTCGCTCAAACGAGGCAAAACTTTATTTTAATTTTAAAAAAAACAACAAAAACTGACCAAACCAGCCTGCATATTCAATTGGCGGAAAATATGATACAAGACAAACTTGGATAGCTAGGGATCAAAGGGGGTATTCAAAGGTTCTAGAAGCAGATTATATCATACAGGTCACAAAAAACGCCGTAATAGGCAGTACTTTCTCCTCACGACTCTTATTTAAGTGAACAAAACTAAAACAAAACATACATGAACAAAACTATAATGTCGCACTGTGCGTACATGGCGATAATTTCAAACTTGACTAACAAGTACTTCATTCGATAACTTACCTGACCAGTTGCAAGGTATGATATGAATTGACATCCCCAAAATTCTCCTATTTACAGGTCTAGGCGGCCACGCCCACAATGACTGGGTAAAATTGTCGTACGCATCAGATGCGGATATCCTTAACTGTGTCAGCAATAGGAAACTTCGATATCACACAAAACAGATGTCACGGAATTGTAGCGCTGTCAATAGATAGAAATTTAGATACACACATATTCAGACAAATAAAGAGATAGGTACATAGGTAGGTACCTACGTAGACAGGCATACAGTAGACAGGAAAACAGACAGACGCGTTGCAGAGACTACAGGCATAGTGATAATTTAAGTTTAGAAATACGACATAATGTAACGAACTTAACTTTCTGTCTGGGTTGAGCAGGTCTTTTCCCGTTTTGACGAAGGAAAACTCGTCATTTACAAAAAATGCATAGATGTGTTCAGGCAGGAAGGCAGACGGGCAGATTGACAGGTAGATATATAGACGGAAAGAGAAACAGGAAGATGGGTAGATGAACGTACAGACAGGCAGATAGCCAAACACAGACATACAGGCAGGCATCCAGATGGTAGTAAAACTATAGGCATAGTGATCGTTTAAGTTTGGAAATACGCCCTAATGTAACCGAGATAATTTTTGTTTAGACTGAGCAGGTCTTACTTCGTCAAAATGGGGGAAATATTTAAGAAAACAAAATACAAAGAGATATACATGTAGGTAGGCTGACGGGCAGGGAGACAAGTAGATGGACAGAATGACATACAGACAATGGATAGACTAACAGGGAGATAGTGAGATAGTCAGAAACAGACAAATGGGCAGGCAGGCAGACATGGACAGATAAACATAGACATAGTGAAACATAAATAGACAGATAGACAGACTGACTGACAGACAGATAGACAGACAGACTGACGGGCAGGCAGGCAGACATGGACAGATAAACATAGACATAGTGAAACATAAATAGACAGATAGACAGACTGACTGACAGACAGATAGACAGACAGACTGACAGGCAGACAGGCGATAGACAGAAAAACATGGACATAGTCAGACATAACTAGACAGACAGACGGATTGATTAGATCAGTATAGATCAGGTAGGTAGGCAGGCGGACAGAACCGATAGAAAGTCAGACGGACTTACGGATAGATAGATAGATAGATAGATAGATAGATAGATAGATAGATAGATAGATAGATAGATAGATAGATAGATAGATAGATAAATAGATAGAAAGATAGATAGATAGATAGATAGATAGATAGATAGATAGATAGATAGATAGATAGATAGATAGATAGATAGATAGATAGATAGATAGATAGATAGATAGATAGATAGATAGATAGATAGATAGATAGATAGATAGATAGATAGATAGATAGATAGATAGATAGATAGATAGATAGATAGATATTTTATTCCCCACACCCTCGTCTTGTTTCAAACGTGCCTACTTATTCTGTTTGTTCACCCTTCTACTTAATCATTCTTCCGGTTTATTTTTCCCACTGTCTTCTCGCGGTATTTCTGGCGGATTTACTAGAATAACAAATGCAATCCTCCTTAGCGATTTGTATCCTTGTGTTCAAGATCTTCTGTGAGGTGTATCTAGTTATCTGCATTTACAGGGAGTATAGCTTCTCAATGTCGAGTGTGAATATATATTAAAAATATTGAAAATATGAACGGACTGCTTAGCGTTATATCGACGACTGCATATAATATGCGATTTGTATATTGGCCTGAACTGTATTGAATTTGGAGCAGCGTTACAGTCTTAATAAAAATGTATACCGACTTTGTCTGTTGTGGCTCAAATAAGTGTGTTTGATGTTGGCTTGTTTCGGTGTCTGATACGTCTACTACCCTAGAAGTGATCTTTGCCACAGGAACCACCCTGTCACTAAATATTAACATTAACAATATAAAATACACGTAACACATCTTTTACTTGAGATCTTTGCTCGCTTCTGGGCGCAGCACTCAAGAAGCGACAGATGAACATATACGCTAAAGTTACAAAATCTGACTCATACACCACTTGCGTCAGTAATTATCTGAAAATTCGCCAGTTTAAACTGCAGTTGAATAATCATTTAATCGGCTGGAGGATCAACTGTACCAGCCTTCGTTCAGATAAGATCAGACGAGAGGATTAATTATTAAAATATGCACCATAAACATCTCTCTCTCTCTCCCTACCTTTGTCGTTACGTGTAGGTCACCGAATTAAGTTCCTAAGCGTATCCTGTCTTGGTAATGTTCTTTTTTTTTTCTTTTTATTCAGCATAATCCTTGTAAAATGTATACCTGGATACAAGTTCGTCATCCGCGTGGAGTTGTATTGCTTTTACCTGAAGATCCTTTCGCATTTAAGTGCGGTTATGATGTTTCCGATACGACGAATGTCAGGCCTGTGAATTGACGGGCTGCAACCTCGGGGTTGGCGTTCTGTCTGTGTGTGTGTGTGGGGGGGGAAATAAGATCACAACACCGAAAAAAAAATGCTTACATACATAACCATTCCGCTTGGCCACGCACCTGGTAAATTATTGTGGTTAGACGTGGCTGTTGCTGATACTACGCCCAGCACCGTCATGTTTCTCTCAATTTGCCAAAATGAGAATACACAACTCGCTGTTCTTTTGCAGTCAATATCAGGTTTAAAAATGTTGACATGTTCTGTAAGCTGTAGATGTAGTGTTGTATAGAATGTTGTCTATAGGTTGAAAGTGTTCGCTAGTTGGCAGGTCATCATCATTATTGCTTGTTAGCTCCCAAAAAGCACATGTCGTCAACAAATTCATACCTAGCCTTCCTGCACTATGCTATTCGTTAAATATCTTTTCGTGTCTTCTTCACCACATTCATGTCTACTTTCAGTTCATTTCTTCATCACTTTCACGTCTACCTTCAGTTCCCTTCTTCATCACTTTCATGTCTACCTTCAGTTCCCTACCTTCATCACTTTCATGTCTACCTTCAGTTCGATTCTTCATCACTTTCATGTCTACCTTGTTCCATTCTTCATCACTTTCATGTCTTCCTTGTTTTCCTTCTTCATCACTTTCATGTGTACCTTCAGTTCCCTTCTTCATCACTTTCATGTATACCTACAGTTCCCTTCTTCATCACTTTCATGTATACCTTCAGTTCCCTTCTTCATCACTTTCATGTATACCTACAGTTCACTTTTTCATCACTTTCGTGTATACCTTCAGTTCCCTTCTTCATCACTTTCATGTATACCTTCAGTTCCCTTCTTCATCACTTTCATGTCTACCTTGAGTTCGATTCTTCACCACTTTCATGTCTACAGTGTTCCCTTCATCATTTTCATGTCTACCTTGTTAGCTTCTTCATCACTTTCATGTCTACCTTGTTCCCTTCTTCATCACTTTCATGTCTACCTTGTTCGCTTCTTCACCACTTTCACGTCTACCTCCAGTTCACTTCTTCACCACTTTCATGTCTACCTTCAGTTCACTTCTTCACCACTTTCATGTCTACCTCCAGTTCACTTCTTCACCACTTTCATGTCTACCTCCAGTTCACTTCTTCACCACTTTCATGTCTAACTTCAGTTCCCTTCTTCACCACTTCCATGTCTTTCAGTTCCCTTCTTCATCACTTTCATGTCTACTTTGTTCCCTTCTTCATCATTTTCATGTCTATCTTGTTCCCTTCTTCATCACTTTCATATCTACATTGTTCCCTTCTTCATCACTGTCATATCTACCTTATTCCCTACTTCATCACTTTCAAATCTACTTCCAGTTCACTTCTTCACCACTTTCATGACTACCTTTAGTTCCCTTCTTCACCTCTTTCATGTCTACATTGTTCCCTTCTTCATCACTTTCATGTTTACCTCCAGTTTCTTTCTTCACCACATTCATGTCTACCTTGTTCCCTTCTTCATCACGTTCATGTCTACCTCCAGTTCACTTCTTCGTCACTTTCATGTCTACCTTCATTTCACTTCTTCACCACTTTCACGTCTACCTTGTTCCTTTCTTCATCACTTTCGTGTCTACTTCCAGTTCCCTTCTTCATCACTTTCATGTCTACTTGCAGTTCTCTTCTTCAACATTTTCATGTCTATCTTCAGTTCCCTTCTTCATCACTTTCCTGTCTACCTGCAGTTCCCTTTTTCATCATTTTCATGTCTATCTTCAGTTCCCTTCTTCATCACTTTCATGTCTACCTTCAGTTCTCTTCTTCATCACTTTCATGTCTACCTTCAGTTTCCATCTTCATCACTTTCATTTCTACCTGCAGTTTCCTTCTTCCCCATTTTCATGTCTATCTTCAGTTCACTTCTTCATCACTTTCATGTCTACCTTGTTCCATTCTTCACCACTTTCATGTCTATCTTCAGTTCCTTTTTTTCATCACTTTCACGTCTACATTGTTTCTTTCTTCATCACTTTCATGTCTACCTTCAGTTCCCTTCTTCATCATTTTCATGTCTACCTTCAGTTCCCTTCTTCACCACTTTCATGTCTACCTTCAGTTCTCTTCTTCATCATTTTTATGTCTATCTTCAGTTCCCTTCTTCATCATTTTCATGTCTACCTACAGTTCCCTTCGTCATCACTTTCATGTCTTCCTTCAGTTCACTTCTTCACCATTTTCATGTCTACTTTCAGTTCACTTCTTCATCGCTTTAATGTCTACCTTCAGTTCATTTCTTCACCATATTCATGTCTACCTGCAGTTCACATCTTCATCACTTTCATGTCTACCTTCAGTTCACTTCTTCATCATTTTCATGGATACCTTCAGTTCCCTTCTTCATCACATTCATGTCGAATGTTACGACATGTTTAATTATGTTGGCCACTACAATATGTTAGCATTTTAAAGTTACGCGTTAACATATTGGTGTGCTATAAACAAAGGATGTTTTATGCTTAAAGATATTTTTATTGAACGCGAATTTGTATGGTTGTCTATGGTTAAACATGATGTGGGGCGTCGTTATGCTACCGCATGACAACGATCTTTCTAGACCCTTCATATTTTATTTTGGAATCCGTCAAATGCAGACGTGTTCTTCAACGCTCCATATATATTGTAGTCGTGCAGATGTCCTTATTGAAGATAGGCCAAGGGGTCGGCCATATTATTAATGAATGCAATGAAGGAGCAATTTATTTGATGCATATTTTCCCTTGGACTGGGAATAGCAGGGAGTAAATTATTATTATTAATTAATCGTTCGCCACACCTCTAGGTATCATTATCGGATGTTCCGTTCATCGGCATCGCGTTTATACAGCCTAGTTTTGTTGACGATACAGATATTAATCTAAAGGACTGCACTGGACTTTAATGGACTACACAGATTGAATGTATCATATTTATGCCATGATGTCTTGAAGATGTATTCGTAAATAAATGTGAATAATTGTGGACTCTGAATACGTACATTGTTGAAAACTCAATTCGCATTGAATGTTTGAATAATGAAATTGTTCACCATTTGCACACACCACCTATCAGCATGATTGCCTGATTAAAGAGATTACAATAGAAAGGCGCAAGCAAGGAACAATAACATGGAACCTCTTTTATTTCTCACTTCGACAATTCCGACTTTAACAACTGGTGGCCTTAGTGATGGGGATCGATTTTTTCTATGAAGTACTACAGACTTTGTTCCAGAACGAAAGTTCGAATTTTCTGTAACTTTTACCTTTTCCTTACGTTTCACAAGACTTGAAAAAAAAAATTGAATCACTGCGCATGTGTACCAGAGGTCAAAATGACGTAATAACCTTCTCCAGCGAAAATGTCTGGCCGTTTGAAAATCTACAAGCAAAGTCAAATTTCAAGGACGCCAAAGTCCAAAGGGCTCAAATTATCAAGAAACCAAGTTCTATCAAGGCCTGAACTATTTTTCCAGATATCAAATCGTTTCTGTTGGTGCATGCCAGCACTGGTCGAAGAGATACTTAATCGCGCCAGATAAGTACCAGTTTGCGGTTTTTATGCAAATTTTAGTCCATGTTAATTTGCAGGCATGTCTCTCGAATTTATTACATGTATTTTCTTTTGTTATAATATGAATGTGTATTGTCGTTGTCCATATTTGTGGGAGGTAGGCGGGAATTCTGGATATATCTGTAATGTCGCTTCGCTGACCGCAGAATCCAGAATCGTTCTGTAGGGAATAGTTTGACTATTTTCGACTTACGAAAGATCCATTGAGATTTGTTAATGGCATACTCTGTTCGTAATCGAATTTATTCAACATTAGTTGTTTAGCTGTAAAGTTTTGTATATACACGTAGTATTTTTCTTGTCGTCAGTTTTATTTTACTTAATTTTGTCAGTTGTTTGTCAAATGTCCGTAAACCTAACCTTGCTATCTTTCAGTTCTACATGTAAAATTGTAACGTCTACTATAGAGTCCATGTTTAGTCAAATGTTTTAGATTTCCGTGACCTGACCGACTTTTAATTTCTGTACACTTTGTCACTTTTGGACTTTTATTTAGTTCTTATATATCATTTTAATGTTTGTAAATCGAAATTGTGTCGTGATATCGTACTTGTAATTCTTCTGTTTAATATTTCTCTTTTAATTCTTCACAAATTATAATAATATGATGATAAGAATTTAATACTAATAAGTATTTAATTGAAAATATTGGAAGCCGGAAATATTTTCAATGTTTAACGCTAGTAGGTCATGTAACCACTAGTTATTTAGCCTGAGTAAGGCATGGTGTTATAAATATTTAGTAAAAAAATAATTTTCAGCTTACAATTGATTTGAAGAGCATATAATAGGTATTAACTAGGTAAGTAACAATACCATATTAGCTATTAGGCTTGAAGATATATATATATATATATATATATATATATATATATATATATATATATATATATATATATATATATATATATATATATATATATATATATATACAGTAGAACCTCTATAAGTTGACCACCCAAGGGACTGTAGTAAACTGGTCAACATACGGAGGTGGTCAACATACGGAACGAGGCCTATTGTTCTGATACTTTACTTCCTTGAACAGCTTATATTGGAGAATACAGTATCATACGAAATCATACATAATCACAACATCAAATCAAATCATCAACATCTGTTTTATCATGTTTTAATCATTCTTTCTGAAAAAAAGGAGTCAATCTTGTTCTGTGTCTTATTCTTATTACAAACATAAGTGGAGAAAGCACTCTCAACGCTGGCTACACCACTCAACATACCTGGGCATTTTTCCACAGCAAATGACTTCAAATGCATTATCAGATGCCTGACAGCCTCTTCTTTTGGAGTCTCTGCAATTTCTGTGTCATCGTCACTTGCTTCTTCAATTCACCAGCTGCTTCATGCACTGTTATGCTTGTCTGTACTTCGGTCAATATCGCTTGGAAAATTCCTTCTGGGTCAGGTTCATTACAGGTTGCCTCCTCATCATCCATTGCAACAAAACCTTCAAAATCTACTCCTTCGAATTCTGCCATTGGCGATGGACTGTCCGATGGGGCTAAAACGTCATGCTCTTGGGTTGTGACAAATCCACATTTCTTGAAACACTTCTGTATCGTTTCCGGCTGAACTTTATTCCAAGCAGAACTGATCCAGAGGACAGCATCCAGAGCGTTAACTGATGCAGCGGATGAAGTTGCTTCCACAGGCAGACCACAGATCTGTGTTTTAGTAATGACCCACTGCAGGAGCTGGGCCCGGTAGTGCATTTTAAATGTTTTGATGATGCCTTGGTCAAGAGGTTGGGTTTTTGAGGTCGTGTTTGGAGGCAGAAATTTCAGCATCATGTTTGTGAGATGTTCCACTTGTGGGTGGTCAGGACAGTTGTCTACTGTCAGTAGAATAGACCATTTCTTCTTCTTCATTTCTCGGTCGATGCCCCTTACCCACTCCTCAAATAGGGCGCCAGTCATCCATGCGGATTTGTTTGACCTCCAAGTGACGGGGAGGTCTTCGTGCTTTAGGTTCTTGAATGCGCGTGGCTTTGCCGATTTACCAATCACCAAGGGCTTTAGTTTCTCTCCGGTTGAGCTAGCGGAAAGCAAAACTGTGAAACGTTCTTTGGAAAGTTTTCCGCTCTTACATTTGTCACCCTTCATGGCGAGGCTCCTGTCAGGCATCGCCTTGAAAAAGAATCCGCACTCGTCAGCATTAAAGATGTCGTCGTCTTTGAAGCCTCTGGCAAAGTAAGGAAACTTTTTTTGTTGAACTCTTCCACAGCTTCTACTGGAACTTCATTGGATTCACCACACAACACTTTCTGGGAGATCGCGCGTGTCGCAGTTTAAATTTCTCGAGCCAACCACTTGATGCTTGGAAATCTTCTGCCACCCCGAATTCCCTTGCGAATTTTTTAGCAACTTCTTGAATCATCGGCCCGGAGATTCGGGCGTTAACTGTCCTCATTTGTTTGAACCAGTTTAATGTGGCTTCATTGACTTCATCTAGGGGAGTTTTCCTCCTTTTCCGCTGTAGATCTCCGCTTTCCATACCACATCTCTCCAAGTACTCATGTTTACGTTTTTGGATGTTGCTAACTGTGGTCTTGCTAACCCCAAAATGTTCTGTCGTCTTTCTTTGGCTGCTGCTTTCCAGAAAATGTAGAAGATCAACCTTTTCCTTCATTGTCAGCTCCTTGAGTTCTTTCCTTTGGGCCATCAAAAAGGTTAGGTTAATTTTGTCAACGATAAAGCGTAAAAAACACAGTCTGAGAGAGAACTTACAGTTTAGTAGATGAATTACTATCAACCGACAGGGCAGTCATAGCAAGAATGAAGATTTTTTTTTTTTTTAAGTTTTGCCTCGTTTTGGCGAGGCGCGTCTCGTTCAACCCAGTCGGTTATATTAGGGCGCATGTCCAAATATAAAAGACCCTTAGGTCTAAGGTATATAATGAAGATTTTGCTTAAAAGTTGGACTTTTTATACTGCATGTGTGCGAAAAAATCAAAGAGGTTAAGTTAATTTTCTTTGTCGGCAAGCATCATTCGAAAAGCGGTCAGAAAGCCTGTGCCGACAAAATTCAAAGACACTATTTTTAAAACTGGTCAAGTAATAGAGGGTAAATTACTATTGTGTGTTATAGTCCAAGTGGTCAAGATACAACTTACAGAGGTGGTCAACTTATAGAGGTCGTCTTCCATTGAGTACATGTGGTGCGTGTCCGGTCTATGAAAATGTGGTCAACTTCGGGAGGTGGTCAACTTCGGGAGGTGGTCAACTATGGAGGTTCTACTGTATATATATATATATATATATATATATATATATATATATATATATATATATATATATATATATATATATATATATATATATATATATATATATATTGACTAAGTAAGTATCTTAGTTATTTAACATGGCGACTTTGGAACATTTCATGAAAATCGGTAAAGAATTTGCTTACAAAGGAGAAGCACTTAGAGATTTTGCAGTGGCGGAACTAGCCAAAGAAAGGAGAAAGGAGGAATTAAAGCGAGAATTAGATGAACAAAAAGCAATAGCGAAACAAGAGGAAGCTGAGAAAAAAGCAATAGCAAAGCAAGAAGAGGCAGAACGTAAAGCCAAGGAGGAGAAGAAGAAAGCTGAATTGAAACAGGAATTGGCTGAACAAGATAAGAGGAGAAAAGAACAGGAGGCTAGGGATGAAATGAAACGTATAGAAGAAGAAAGGAAAATGCAACAAGAAAAAGAATTAAGGCAACAAGAAAAAGAGTTAGCGCTTATACGAATAGAAGAATTGAAATTAAAAGCTCAACTTGCTACAAATATCAATAATGGTGATTCACCTACTACTTCTTCATCCAACCAGACTAGAAGTAATTACATGTTTAAACTGCCAGTTTTTAAACATAATTTTGACGATTTGTCATGCTACCTGATAAGGTTTGAAGAGGTATGTAAGGCAAACAAAATTGATAAATCCGTGTGGTTTTAAAACTCAGTGAATTTTTGGATGGTGAACCATTGAATGCTATAAAGACTATGGATCAGGCAGTTATAAATGACTATGAAGCTGCAAAAGCGTTACTATTAAGACGATTTCAACTGGTAGAAGGGTATAGAATGAAGTTTTAAAATATTCTCCCAGATTCAAGCAAATATTTCGTGGAGTTTATTGCTACGATACGCATTACATTTACTAGATGGGTTGAACTCGCGGGGGTTGATAAATCTTATGATAAACTAGTAGATTTATTGCTTAGGGATAAAGTTCTATCCTCCGTCAGCACACCATTTTTGTCGTTTCTACATGAACGCAAACCACCAACTATATATGTTTTAGAAGACATCGCAGTCAATTACTGCACTGCACATCCAGGTGCTTGTATAGCTAATTCTCACTTGAGAGAAGCGTTACCAGTAGCTTCAGCTGCGACATGGCACGGTAATAATAGAACAAGAGCCCAAAGTCTTGACAGAAATTTTACTCATAAGAGATATAATGACAATAAGTATTATAAACATAATAATTACAACAAGACTGATAATTTCAATCGAGGTAGACAACAATTCAGGCATCAGTCACCTCAACATAGAAATAACAACAACTTTCAACAAAATTCAAACTGGAAGAAACCATATAACTTCACTTCGAATAATAATGGTAACAATAACTGGAATAATAATAATCAAAATTATAGATCCAGAAACAATAGTTATAATGGTAGACAACTAAATAATTCCGGTGATCGTCACCGACAACGGTCTAATTCACGTGGACCACAACGGTTCGAACACAACGCAGGGGCGGCACTGACTAGCAGTACACTCTCGTGTAATCAAGACAATACTAATCTGGTTCATTCGTCTTCCTGTTGTACGGTTGATGTTGATGTGGCAAATCGTTGCCAAAAATGCCTAACTATTTTTCAGAAAGACATCCCTACGGTGTTGAAGTGTGTACATCCTCTTCCAGCAGTTAGTCTCGCCGCGAACGACGGTACAGGCACGTTAATCTTCAACAGAGGATTGGTCAACAGTTCAATGGTATCAGTTTTGAGAGATTCCGGATCAACCACCATAGGCTGAAGACAGTCATTAGTACATCCTAGTTACTCCACTAATGAATGTGTTAAATGTATCACATTCGGTGGTACGATTGAGCACTACCCTACTGCCATAATAGATATACATACACCTTTTTTTTCAGGTAAAGTCAGAGTATGTATGTTGCAAAATCCAGTTGCTGATCTTACGGTGGGTCGCATCCATGGTAGTAAGGATTGTACACCAGAGGAAATTATTGAATGGGAAAAAAAGAACTTATTTATAGCCAATGCAGTGACAACACGAGCTCATGCTCAAACATTGGAGAAAGATAATACTTCAGAACCTGAAACAGTTCTCCAGAATGACACTAATGTTCATTCCACAATAGATAGAGTGTCATTTGCAACAAAGCAAAGAGAAGACAATTCGTTAAAAAATGTTTTTGCTTTAGTACATAATTATGATAATGTTACTTCTAATAACAAGTGTAAACATTGGTTTAAAATCAAAAACGACATTTTAATCAGATGTTATATGGACCAATCTCAGGTGAAACAACAGGTTATGGTGCCCTTATCATTAAGACCTTATATCCTACGACATGCACATGACTCCCAATGCGCGGGTCATATGGGATACACTCGCACACGTTCTCGAGTGTTGTCTTCATTTTTTTGGCCAGGTATCTCACGTGACGTATCATTATATGTACGTTCATGCGTCACCTGCCAGGAGGTTAAGTCTCGAGGAGCGCTTCATACTGCTCCCATCCAGGCATGTGACATTTCTGTACGTCCATTTGATAAGATGGCCATAGATATTATTGGTCTTATTTTACCTTCTGCCAGAGGTCATAGATTTGTACTCACATGTATTGACCTGTGCACACGATGGCCAGAAGCCATCCCTCTAAAGAATTCCACTACATCAGATGTATCGGATGCACTTTTGCTTATTTTTTCCAGATTAGGATTTCCTAGGAAAATACTGTCAGATCATGGTTCTCAATTTGTCTCTGACACCATGACTGAAGTGATGAAGACCCTTGACATCGGAAGAAGCCTCAGTAGTACATATCACCCGATAAGCAATGGTGCAGTGGAATTGCTCAACCGCACCATTAAACAACTACTGCACAAGGTTACTGTTAAGTACCCTCAAGACTGGGACAGAGTGTTACCAGCCGTGCTGTTTGCATACCGAGAGGTACCGCATGAACAAACCGGCTTCTCTCCGTTTGAATTGGTGTTTGGTGCTCCACCAAGGGTTCAATGGGACTGATAAAGGATCTTCTGCTCGACTCTGAGATGACTCAGGACACCCAGTCACCGTATGAGTACGTCATCAACCTGCGTAAAAAAATTATGGACGCTTGTCAGTTGGCAACAGCTTCGTCAGAAGCTGCTAAATGTAAAGCGCATTTATTCCAAAATAAAAATAGACGCTTACGCCAACTATTTCCAGGTAATGAGGCTTTCGTATTACTTCCGCGAAAAGATAATAAGCTATTAATCGCATGGAATGGTCCATTCAACGTATTAGACCGAATTTCAGACGTTGACTATATTTTAGACATTAAAGGTCATAAGAAAATATACCACATTAACATGCTTAAGGAGTTTCACACTCATCCAGAACACAATCTCTTTTTCATGATCTAGATGACAAATCAGTTGGTTCTTGTTAATATTCTAGTCTATCAGTAATTCAGGAGGAAGAATCTTATTTTCCTGAAATACATATGTCTCTACCTGTACCTGCATTACAGGCTACAGAATCTTGGCGAGATGTGTCCGTTTCTCCTTCGGTTACACCTCAACAACATCGCCAAATTTCTAAACTGTTAGAATCTTTTTCTGATGTGTTGACTGATTTGCCTGGTCGTACATCAGTTATCTGTCATGACATCATACTTAAAGATAATAAACCTATCCGATTACGTCCGTATTCAGTTCCGGTTCATTACCAGAGTAAGACAGCTCAGGAACTTGAACAGATGTTAACTTTAGGGATCATAGAGAATAGTAATTCTCCATTTTCTTCACCTTTAGTTATTGTCAGAAAGAAAGACAATAATATTCGTTTATGTGTTGACTATAGAAAATTGAATGCTCAGACAGTCGCTGACAGTGAACCACATCCACTTCTTGACGACTTATTTACTCGTCTATCGACAGCTAAATTTTTCACCAAAATAGATCTTCTTCTTCGTACACTCTCAGACGTCCACTTGCATGTTCTCAAAGAAAGCAGTAGTCAGTTTGAGGCTATTTGAATCCCCGTAAAGCTTTTCCATGAAAGGAGCTGGCGTCGGCCATATGCACTTTCTCTGTACCACATATAATGGGCAACTTTGAAGCAGATGTTCAGCAGTCATTTTATCAGTGCCACGGTTACACTGATCGGTAGTTCCTATCTTTAGCTTGTTGAATAGATGGTATCTCAATCTGTGTGGCCAGTGCGGAGTCTGAAGATTACCACTTGTTCTCTTCTGTGGAGCTGGTAGAAAGCATCATTCTGTGTGTGCCCTGGATGTTCTACATTCCATTTGTTTCTGTAACTGATTCTGATAAAACTCTTTGCCTCCTCAAAAGTTATGCTTGCATCAGGCTGAGGTAGATGTGAACCTTCTTTTGCCATTCTGTCAGCCTCTTCATTGCCGGCGATGTTACAATGAGATGGGATCCACTGGATCACAACACTTTTGAATCGTTGACAAAGTTTGTGGAGCACTACTCTGAGATCATCCAGGTCTGTATTATTTTGTCTTTTCAACGTTGCAATTACTGACTGTGCATCAGTAAAGAAAGCAACTTGTCTCTCTGCCGTTTCTTCTGTCAATATAACCTCTGCTGCAGTTTTCAAGGCCTCTGCCTCTGCTCTGAAGTTGCTGGAGAATCGTCCTGTCGCCACTGACAGCCTTTTTTCTGCACCAGTGCTTAAGGTCAGAAAGACACCCCCACCTCCATTATCTGATCTGATTAAGGGATACTGGCAGATTCCCTTAACAGAACAATCCAAATGTCTTACTGCGTTTTCGACTCCACAAGGTCTATACCAGTGGAACGTCATGCCTTTTGGGCTTATGAACGCACCGGCAACATTTATTCGCATGATGCGAAAAATTTTATCACATAGACCAGACATTATTACATACATAGACGATATATGTTTGTTCAGTTCGTCATTTGATGAACATTTTTCAAGACTTAGTTCCTTGTTAGGTATTTTGAGATCAAATAATTTGCCTGCTAAACCTACTAAGATCCAAATTGCATTCCATGAAATAACTTTTCTAGGTCATATCGTAGGGGCTGGTTGTATCCAAACCATTCCCCAGAATGTCTCTAAAATTTTGAATTTATCTGTCCCTCAAACAAAAAAAACAAGTTAGAAGTTTACTAGGTCTCGTCCAATATTACAGTAGATTCATCCCTAATTTATCATCTATCACAGCTGTCTTGTCTTCCCTCTTAAGGAAAGGCATGCCTGTGAAGGTTAAATGGACTGAAGACTGCGACAAAACATTTAATAAAATATCACCATTTTTTCAAGGCCACCGATTTTAAGGTTGCCAGATATTTAAAAAAATGTATTTTCTTAGTACAGATTCCAGCAACTACGGGTTAGGCGCTAGTCTTCTCCAAGATCATGAGGGCGGACTCCACCTAACTTTATTCATATCACGAAAACTCACCGAGACCGAACGAAACTATTCCGTGATCGACAAAGAATTATTAGCGTCGTTTGGGCGATTCAAAAATTCGAGAAATTTCTGCTCGGAGCTCCTTTCATAGTGCAGACAGATCAGAAATCGGTAGCTGCACTCAGACGAGCCAACCATAAAAGCCCGAAACTGGCCAGATTTTCGATACTACTACAACCTTTCCAGTTCACCATTGAATCCATTCCAGGTTCGGAGAACGTCGTAGCGGACTTATTGTCTCGCCACCCTTCATCATCATCAGACGATAATTGATGACACAATTTTACTAAACCACGAACATTTATGTACTTTTTCTCCAGTCGATGATTGTATGGACAATTCATACGTTATCTACCTTCAATTTCGAAGTGGTTTATGATAAAATCACGATACTTACCTCCAATGAAATTATAGATAATCTACTAACATTGATGAGATACTAATTCATCTCGATTAACAAATCCGTTCGTATACAATATTATACGGACCTTCGACTCGTAACTATGAACTCAAATCTGTTGTCTACAGACGTTTGGACATTTATGGACATCAATACGTATTCATTGTGCATACTATGCTTACGCTATCATTGGATTTTTTCAAAAATCGAATCGTATGCTCAACTTTCAGCAGAAGTCAAGCCAGTCATCATGCTATGCATCTCCTTATATGACAAAGTCAGATTAAAGTAATGATCCCGAATCAGTTTCATGTAAAGAAACGGGTAGGATATGAACACACTTGCCAATTGACTCACTCATCTCTCAGTGATTCGCATGTAACTTTCAAATATACGTCAAGTTGCTTCAATACCCATTGCCGATTGTTTTGATTACAAGATTATGGACATATGGACAATCTTTACTAGCAACCAATACATGATAATTATGACTTCACATGAGGTTTCATTGAATATATCGACGAACATTAATAATCATCTGCATCCTTTCGATCGTCGATTCGGTTTTCAATATGTACAGGCCATTCTTCCACATTGTGTTTTGGAACCTTGACTAACAAAGACGTATTGCAATATTGATATCTTCTCCTATCCAAGGACATAGATACGTCTCTTCATCGGTACAGGTTACCACAATCATGATTCAATTACCCAAAGGTACAGGATACCTTCTTCGATGAATATATACCAAGATTTCAAATATTATCCAACACTTCGTCATTGACATTTGAAGTGATCAAATCCACTTTCGTACCTTATATCCATTGGTACGTAATTGACTATCGGCTCAACAATCGTTACATTATACGTCCGGAATTACCGGTTAATTCGAGGCCCTTTATTGGTTCTCCATATTTACTACGATGGACTTTGGTTGGTGTCCATAGCGATCTACCACTTTTTCCAGTACGATCTACCAGCACTATACGCTTGAACTTTGTGGGAATGTTTACGGGATACACATTCCATATCGTCTTTGAACACTTATGTTCTACTTCTTCAGAATAAACATTTGATGCTAATTCCATATCAGATACATTGGATATATTTATGGAACGTACCAGGATAGCTATCATGATCGACACTAGGTGTTCTCTAAAATATTATACGAGGGTATACGTTGAAATAAACATTAGTAAACAATAAGTAACATATTTACGATAATTAGATTGTAATTAAGACATATACTAATTGCATATTATTATTAGTTTCATTATTCAATTTAACTTAACATGTATGTCTCACATTAGATGTAATGTATAATTTATTTTTATTAGTATGTTAATTAATTTCGTTTAGATAATTATTATTTATTTAATGATACACATGATCCTAAATTACTTTTATTCCCTACTACTTCCTTTCATTTCTTTTCTTTCATTTCTATTTTTTCGTATGCTCTTTGTGTTTTCTTTGTCTTGTTTTCTCTGAAAACAACACTTTAGTAGTTTAATTAAATAGAATTACATCTTAAGTTAGTAACACACATTTAGTTAATTAGATAATAATTCACTATCCTTTCTTGACTGTTGACGTTTCTTTCGTTAACTTATTTATTAGTTACATTTATTATATGACATTGTTAGTACATTGACGACGACCTTCGACACTGTGTTATTCAAAACATCGCGGGCCGTATGTCGTAAATTTTTTAACTTTGATAGAATTAATTGCGTTAATATTAGTTAAAAAAATCTATTTAACAGATTTTTTAAAAACCCGGTCGGTTGGGGGAATGTTACGACATGTTTAACCACTACGATATGTTAGCATTTTAAAGTTATGCGTTAACATATTGGTGTGCTATAAACAAAGGATGTTTTATGCTTAAAGATATTTTTATTGAACGCGAATTTGTATGGTTGTCTATGGTTAGACATGACGTGGGGCGTTGTTATGCTACCGCATGACAACGATCTTTCTAGACCCTTCATATTTTGGAATCCGTCAAATGCAGACGTGTTCTTCAACGCTCCATATATATTGTAGTCGTGCTGATGTCCTTATTGAAGATAGGCCAAGGGGTCGGCCATATTATTAATGAATGCAATGAAGGAGCAACTTATTTGATGCATATTTTCCCTTGGATTGGGAATAGCAGGGAGTAAATTATTATTATTAATTAATCGTTCGCCACATCTCTAGGTATCATTATCGGATGTTCCGTTCATCGGCATCGCGTATATACAGCCTAGTTTTGTTGACGATACAGATATTAATCTAAAGGACAGCACTGAACTGTAATGGACTACATAGATTGAATGTATCATATTTATGCCATGATGTCTTGAAGATGTATTCGTAAATAAATGTGAATAATTGTGGACTCTGAATACGTACATTGTTGGAAATTCAATTCGCATTGAATGTTTGAATAATGAGATTGCTCACCATTTGCACACACCCCCTATCAGCATGATTGCCTGATTAAAGAGATTACAATAGAAAGGCGCAAGCAAGGAACAATAACATGGAACCCCTTTTATTTCTCACTTCGACAATTCCGACTTTAACATCTACCTTCAGTTCACTCCTTCATCATGTTCATGTTTACCTGCAGTTCATTTCTTCATCACTTTCATGTCTTCCTTCAGTTCCCTTCTTCATCATTTTCATGTGTACTTTCAGTTCCCTTCTTCATCACGTCTACCTTCAGTTAACTTCTTCACCATTTTCATGTCTACCTTTAGTTCCCTTCTTCATTGCTTTAATGTCTACCTTCAGTTCACTTCTTCACCATTTTCATGTCTACCTGTAGTTTACTTCTTCATCACTTTCATGTCTACCTTCAGTTCCCTTCTTCATCACTTTAATGTCTAACTTCATTTCACTTCTTCACCATTTTCATGTCTACCTTCAGTTCCCTTCTTCATAATTTTCATGTCTACCTTCAGTTCCCTTCTTCATCACTTTAATGTCTACCTTCAGTTCACTTCTTCACCATTTTCATGTCTACATCAGGAGCCGCGCTAGCGTAGTGGTTACAACACCGCTCTGGCGACCGGGTGATTCAGGATCAAACCCGGGCGACGGCATTTGAGGATTTTTCGTCGACCGAGATTTGGACTGGATTAACTCGAGACCTGGCGAGAACATTTGAAGGAGTGTCGTCGACCAGGGATTGGCGGCTCCTGAGCCGACCCAGCTCTAATGGGTACCTCCGAAATCGGAGAGTATCTGCCTGAATGGCGAGGGACACCTGTCTCTGTACAAGATAAAAAGGGATACTCACGTAAAATCAATGTCAGGTTAGACATTAAAATAATAACCTGAGATTTCGCCTCGAGTATTAGCGGGCGTACGAAAAAAAAAATGTCTACATTCAATTCCCTTCTTCATCATTTTCATGTCTACCTTCAGTTCTCTTCTTTATTTGGTTGACGGTCTCCATCTGCATCTCATAACCTACACATTCCAAAACAAGAACTATCAGTGTGATTCTTCAAAGTGGATCCTAAACAACGCTAGCGTATTCTTCTCACCTCTTGTTCTGCTGGCATGTGTTTGGTTCTTGCCATTAGTTCCACATTAGCCACCTCGATGTATCGTGTCAATCATTCGAGAGGTAGAGATAGACTGAAAACCACGTGGAGAAGCAACTGGAGATAGATATTGAAATGGATAAAGACATTGAAGGAACAGCACAGAATTGGTGGACCTGGCATGCACTTATTGTGGGCATGTGGTCCTTGGAGAGTTGAAGAATATTTATAATATTATCGGATACTGCTTGTTCCTTTATGTGGTGTGCCCTGAACATGCTAATAAAACATGTTGGACCGTACCTTATTTACGAGCAGTGTTGCGGCATTAGGCTCATATGACGGTTTTAATTTATTTAAGTTTTGTTGAGTCTAACGAGTTCCGTTCTTACTTATAAGACTACTTCCACATCTCTTTATTGCTTGCTTTGTTCTTAACGAAATGACTAAACTAATTGTGTTTTTCTGTACGAATTAGATATTGTACTTTGTTTATTTGTGCCTGACACATTTTGAGGTCCATATTTTTGTGCTCTCGCTCTAACACCCATGATTTCTAACAGTTCGTGCGTGATTCAGGGAGATATTTTTTGTAGTTTCACGAAAACGTCTTTAACCGACGCTTATTTACTTACTTATTTAGTCGTTCCCCTTCCACCGTGAGGTTGGGAAGAGCACGCTTATTAAACACACAATGTAACATCCGTGTCCAAAATGCGATGGTGTCGTCAGGATATGGGAGCTGGTTAAACTAGGGCAAAAGGCGCAGAGTGCAAGTCATTCAAAAATAATTCCGGGTTGAAATTCTTGAAATCTCAGATTTCAATATTTACACGTGTGTGGCTTTTTTCTTTCAATTAGGGACTTTTATATCCCGGAATGGAGCGCATCTCATGGAAAGAGAGAGAAAAAATAAAAAGGCCCTAGAAAGCTAGGAATGAAAATAAAATTAAAGGAGATAGATGATGAGGGACAGCTAAAATATTTTGGCCCTAGAAAAGGATATACAACTTTGCTGAAGACCATAATGGAAGGTAGAGTTCAACACAAGCGTGCAAGGGGAAGACATAGGGAAGATAACACCAAGAGATGCACAGGATAGAGTCTATCAGAGAGCACCATAAAAATATCAAATACATCATTGTACATAATGATATCCTATTGTACACGTATTCTGATAATTAATAATTGTGGGCAGATGTTGTTTCTGATCTTGCAAACATTATTGATTTTACCACTTCCTCTTGGCCAGCGAGACTTAAAATATGTACTGTCCCTAAATAAGTGTTGCCGGCCACTGATATGATATAATATAACTAATATAATGTAGTGTAGTGTTGGTTTTGTTTTGTTTTAAGGACTATCTTCATTGCACACGGAAGACTCCATCAGATAATGACTAGGACACACATTTAAAAAAAAAACCTGTTGATAGCATTACATGGCAGGTCATGTTCTGGAATCCCAGGGTAAAAGAGATAGAGAGATATCAAAAACACAAGGAGAAGAGAAGTAGAGACAGAAATGACAGAGTTAGAGAAGACTTGGACAAATCATGAGCTGATGGTACAATACATGAAGATCTGGAATACATTTTTGAAGTCAAAAGCTACTGCGAGAGCTGAAGGGTATTGATGGTGATGATGATGATGATGATGATGATGATGATGATGATGATGATGATGATGATGATGATGATATCTGTCTTTATTTTTCTGCTCGAATCTCGCCACATAATTTTAAACTCATTTAGCTCAATATCATCATCTGTCATTTTGTCATTTAAAAAACTGTCTTACATGTGCAGAAGTACGGAGAGTTGGAAGCGCAGCACAGAAAATACACAAAATCTATATACGCATGTGGTAAAGTGGGATGTTATAAATATTTATAGGGGACTTAGTGTACTGACTGAGATCAGCTGTGAAGGTATCTATATCTAATAAGAGTAGTGTATTATAGATAACCTTACTTACTGCCACATATGTATACCTCAGTCAGAATTATTCTGGAATAGTGTGATGACTACGTTATATGTCTAGGGTATGTGTATGATGAAGTGTAAGTCATAACAACAACAGACAGATAAACAATTTAATTTATTCCACCACACTTGACAACACTGTGACACTCACATACATATAACACTCTAAGAGGATATCTTAAAGGAGTCACTGATAACTTTTCAAATAACAATATGTATTCAGTGCTGTCATGAATGTATATGTGTCCTGATTCAAATACAAAGGGAACCAAGAATCACAATCAATTTTAATTACAAGTTATATGTACAGAATTTATTAATATGATTATTATAGTGACATATATTATTAATGGTATCCTATGTGTGTCAGTTGTGTAGTGGTAACATGAGGTAATACTGGTTTTGTTTTGTTCAAGCTCTGTTGGTATTTGTCATCATGACTTCAATAGTTTGTTTCTATGGGAACTAGTATTGGAGATGTTCTCAGTTCCTGGTATTAAAACAATTTAATTCCCCTCTTAATTTTAGTTTATAATGTCATTTTAAGATGGGGTACATAATGTTGAGCTCCATGGCCACACTCTCTTATCTTGCGTGATGACTGCAGTAAGAGACTCCTCTGCTTGAGTACTTTAATGAGTTCTGGAGCCACCCCACTGGTTGCTATATGGACCAAGGAGTATGCTGTCCACCTCTGGCTTCAGCAAAGCTCTGACCAGGTGCTGCTCAATAACTTTAAGACCACGGTCCCTGAAACAAGAAGGTTGTACCTTCTACGTCAGAACTAATTTATACTCCATTTCTACACTGAGCACAATACATCACAAACATTGAGTTCAGAGCGTTAGGCCAACTGTCAGCTTCATCTGAAATACTTTATACCAGTATTTCCCTCCCTAATGGTTACCACGCCTCTGCAATTCCAGCATTATTTCTTTCTAGTTAATAATCTAGGTGTCAGTGTACTGTTTGGCCATTCCATGCAGTTTTACTTTCCTCCGACACCTTCTGTTCAGGCTGGAGCACTATAGGCTTTACATCATGTTCGCTACTGAACCACACATATATACAGACATAAATTATCAATTTACATTCAATTTTCATTAAAAGATATTGAATATTTCAAGCTTACCACAATTCATGGAAATAATAATAAACAGTTTCGTTGACTGGCAATGAATATAGCACAACTCCGATCTGCCGATGTCCCAGGCTTTATTTTATAAAAAATATACACTGGTGCTCAACGCACTGCTTCTTAGTAGGTTTATTACAAGATGTGGCAATGAACAGACGCTCTGAATTGTGTATATTCGCAGCTCTACCCAATCACACCACGTCTACACATCTTTTCAAAAAAGTACCCCTTTCTCACGTTTCCCCTGACAACACAAGATAGTATTTATAGTCCGACCAATCGTGTTTAGTCTTTCATTTGTTGCGCTCCAATCACATAGGAGTTAACATGGTAGGCTATTTCCGTAACGTAATGTTTTTTCAAACACGTTATAAAAAAATTTTATGAGCAGAAACGATTTCATGCTGTCAGGCACCCCCACTATTTTATTTTGGCCATAACTTGGTAATTCCTAGACTATTTGCGTAACGTTTTACATATTCTTTGTCAGCAAACCCTAAGGAACCCAAATATACGAATTTAAGGGAGCTAGGTGGCTGCGTTCAAAATGTGCATTTTCTACCACCTCCTGTTTACTTCAATCCCCATGTGGTGTCTGGGTACTGTCATGTTTTCAAACGTAAACCCATCTAATGTCATCTTTCCCAATAAGCGTTTTTTTCAGGATTTTAAAACCTAACTCTGGGAAGGGTAGTGAATTTTATCACTGTCGAATTGAAATAAAGTTAGTGCATGTGGCCTTACACGCGTGATGGCAGCAATTGTGTATCGCGCGACGCGGGTTTAGTGTTGCACGTGTCCCTGCTTTTCTGCCTCTCCCTTCTCGCTATCCTTTAGTCCATCTGTCTTTTAGTTACGCCGTGTATAAAATGGAATGAATGAAATATTAAATTTAGGTCATTGATCAGCTTGCGTATCTCAATGTTTTTCCAAGAAATACAGCACACGTTTCATTGAAGAAAGCGGGTAATAATACAGTAGGCTTTTACTATCAACGTGAAAGCGTTACAATTTGCCGACGAAGTAGAAAACAAGGGGGATTTCGAGTACAGTCATTGTGACAGCACTGTTCTTTACCATTCTTCTTTCCTTTTATTAAATTTATTTGTTAGGCTTTGCATTTACGTTTTAATTTATATATGGGGATTAGAATAATTCACGACATCTCCCCTCTTAAAACAGACATTATATGTCAGTCCTTTATTCTATATACACATAGAGAAATTTATTATTATTTCTGGGGTTTACGGTGATTCTCATCACACGGATGGCGGCTTAAAAAATCCGCTCCCAAATTTGTTTTTCCAGATATATACTCAATGCTAAAATTATAGGGAGCCAAAAGCAAGGACCATCGGAGTAACCTAGAGTTCTCATGCCTAGCCTTGGGCTAGAAACGATAAAGGTTTGTGGTCCGTTTGCAACTTAAATGCCTTCCCATACAGATAAATATTGAATTTCTTTATTGCCCATATTACTGCAAGACATTCTTTTTCGCTAGTTGAGTAGTTGATTTCAGCTTTATTCAACTTTCTGCTAGCATATGCCACTGGGCTTAATTCCCCATCCAATGCATCTGATTTCTGTAGTAGAGTTGCACCCAACCCAATATTACTGGCATCCGTCCTTACTATGAATTCTTGACTTAAGTCAGGTAATTTCAAAATAGGTTTACTTGTGAGCTTTTCCTTCAATTCTTGGTAAGCCATTTCACATTGTGGTGTCCATGTAATGCGATCTGGATGTCCTTTACGTGTCAAATCAGTTAACGGTGCACATATGGAATTAAAGTTTTTGATATACTTCTGGTAGAAACCACATAATGAGACAAAGGATCTCACGTCCTTCTTGGTTTGTGGTCTCGGGGCTTTCTTTAGTTTCTCTAAATTCTTTGGGTCAGGGGTCATGTTTCCCTGATAAACTGTGTGTCCCAAAAATTCCAATTCTTTACATCCAACGCAACATTTGGTTGGTCGGGCTGTTAAATTTGCTTCCCTAAGTCGATCAAACAGCATCTTCAGAGAGTCAATGTGTTCCTCAAATGTTTCTGTTGCTATAAGGATATCATCCATGAAATTTGTTATATATGGATTATTCAGAGGGTCCAATAATTTTCTCATCATTCTAGAGAAGACACTAGGCGCATTCTTCAATCCAAATGGCAATCTATTAAACTCATAGTGTCCTTCTGAGGTACTAAAAGCTAGGTATGGTCTAACCTCAGGCTTTACTGGAATCTGATAGTATCCTTTACTCAGATCCACTTTTGAGAAATATTTAGCTTTATTTAGTCTGGCAAACAGCTGATTTGTATCCGGCAATGGATCCACCTGTCCTTCTGTAATAGCATTCAATCTCCTGTAATCTATACAGAGTCTATGTTCTCCAGAGGGCTTCCTTAAGAGTACAACACCGGAACTATATGAGGATTCACTGTGTGAAATAATTCCTTCTTTCAACAGATAGTCTATCTCTTCCTTCAAAGCTTTCTCCTTAGCAAACGGAATCGAATATGGTTTCATACAGACAGGTGTGGGGTCTATCAGTTTCATATCATATTCCAATGGGTTTGTATGCCCTGGTCGGTCTGTTAACACCTCTGCATGATTATTTAGAACCTGTTGCACTCTCTCTTTCTGAGTTTTCGTTAAATGTGTACTGATTTTCACCTGTGCTGCTGTCTCACAGGGGTGTAATGGATATTCAAATGATGAAAGTGGTTCCTTTTTCATCTCCATGGCGATGGACAAGGTCAACAAGTGTGTCTCTTCCTGATGTTCTCTTTCCAAATATTTCTTCAGGAGATTCACATGATAGATTTTTTTCTTTCCCCTTCTTATCTATCTTATAATTTGTTCTAGACACCTTCTCTAAAACTGTATATGGACCTTGCCATCCAATCTGTAACTTATTCTGACTCCCGGGGAGAAGAAGCAGTACCTTCTCTCCCACAGCCAAATCTCTGTCTTTCGCCTTCCTGTTATAATAGGCAGCATGTTTCTTCCTGGCTTGTTTCAAATTTTCATTGGCAAGTTTCCAGCCAGTTTTTAAACGAGTGGTCAGCTCATTCACATATTGGTATGAAGATGTAATGTTTTCCTCTGCCTTTTCATCAGTCCACGTTCTTAACAAAGCTACATATGGACCTTTAATTGTGTGGACCTATTTGTCCATGCACCGGTATGGTCTCTTTTTCTAATCTTCTTTCTTCCCGTTCAATATATTTGTCACATTCAGCAGTGACATAAGAAATCATAATTTGCCCGTCCATTCCTAACTCTTTCGCAGTCTGTACAGCAGCAGATCGAAATTTTGCCATGTCGGCCATTGTCTAACAGATAAATGTCTAAAATAATCAACTAAACAATTGTATCTATGACTAATTAACTTAGGACAACACAGGCACTGTGAGCTCAACCTTATTTATTTTCACCCAAGGATACCCTTTAATTCTTATTATTCCCTGAAGTGAATTACCCCCAATATTTTTAATAGGGAAAGATTCAAAATCCCGAGAGCGAGCCCCCAATATATGTGGTAAAGTGGGATGTTATAAATATTTATAGGGGACTTAGTGTACTGACTGAGATCAGCTGTGAAGGTATCTATATCTAATAAGAGTAGTGTATTATAGATAACCTTACTTACTGCCACATATGTATACCTCAGTCAGAATTATTCTGGAATAGTGTGATGACTACGTTATATGTCTAGGGTATGTGTATGATGAAGTGTAAGTCATAACAACAACAGACAGATAAACAATTTAATTTATTCCACCACACTTGACAACACTGTGACACTCACATACATATAACACTCTAAGAGGATATCTTAAAGGAGTCACTGATAACTTTTCAAATAACAATATGTATTCAGTGCTGTCATGAATGTATATGTGTCCTGATTCAAATACAAAGGGAACCAAGAATCACAATCAATTTTAATTACAAGTTATATGTACAGAATTTATTAATATGATTATTATAGTGACATATATTATTAATGGTATCCTATGTGTGTCAGTTGTGTAGTGGTAACATGAGGTAATACTGGTTTTGTTTCGTTCAAGCTCTGTTGGTATTTGTCATCATGACTTCAATAGTTTGTTTCTATGGGAACTAGTATTGGAGATGTTCTCAGTTCCTGGTATTAAAACAATTTAATTCCCCTCTTAATTTTAGTTTATAATGTCATTTTAAGATGGGGTACATAATGTTGAGCTCCATGGCCACACTCTCTTATCTTGCGTGATGACTGCAGTAAGAGACTCCTCTGCTTGAGTACTTTAATGAGTTCTGGAGCCACCCCACTGGTTGCTATATGGACCAAGGAGTATGCTGTCCACCTCTGGCTTCAGCAAAGCTCTGACCAGGTGCTGCTCAATAACTTTAAGACCACGGTCCCTGAAACAAGAAGGTTGTACCTTCTACGTCAGAACTAATTTATACTCCATTTCTACACTGAGCACAATACATCACAAACATTGAGTTCAGAGCGTTAGGCCAACTGTCAGCTTCATCTGAAATACTTTATACCAGTATTTCCCTACCTAATGGTTACCACGCCTCTGCAATTCCAGCATTATTTCTTTCTAGTTAATAATCTAGGTGTCAGTGTACTGTTTGGCCATTCCATGCAGTTTTACTTTCCTCTGACACCTTCTGTTCAGGCTGGAGCACTATAGGCTTTACATCATGTTCGCTACTGAACCACACATATATACAGACATAAATTATCAATTTACATTCAATTTTCATTAAAAGATATTGAATATTTCAAGCTTACCACAATTCATGGAAATAATAATAAACAGTTTCGTTGACTGGCAATGAATATAGCACAACTCCGATCTGCCGATGTCCCAGGCTTTATTTTATAAAAAAATATACACTGGTGCTCAACGCACTGCTTCTTAGTAGGTTTATTACAAGATGTGGCAATGAACAGACGCTCTGAATTGTGTATATTCGCAGCTCTACCCAATCACACCACGTCTACACATCTTTTCAAAAAAGTACCCCTTTCTCACGTTTCCCCTGACAACACAAGATAGTATTTATAGTCCGACCAATCGTGTTTAGTCTTTCATTTGTTGCGCTCCAATCACATAGGAGTTAACATGGTAGGCTATTTCCGTAACGTAATGTTTTTTCAAACACGTTATAAAAAAATTTTATGAGCAGAAACGATTTCATGCTGTCAGGCACCCCCGCTATTTTATTTTGGCCATAACTTGGTAATTCCTAGACTATTTGCGTAACGTTTTACATATTCTTTGTCAGCAAACCCTAAGGAACCCAAATATACGAATTTAAGGGAGCTAGGTGGCTGCGTTCAAAATGTGCATTTTCTACCACCTCCTGTTTACTTCAATCCCCATGTGGTGTCTGGGTACTGTCATGTTTTCAAACGTAAACCCATCTAATGTCATCTTTCCCAATAAGCGTTTTTCAGGATTTTAAAACCTAACTCTGGGAAGGGTAGTGAATTTTATCACTGTCGAATTGAAATAAAGTTAGTGCATGTGGCCTTACACGCGTGATGGCAGCAATTGTGTATCGCGCGACGCGGGTTTAGTGTTGCACGTGTCCCTGCTTTTCTGCCTCTCCCTTCTCGCTATCCTTTAGTCCATCTGTCTTTTAGTTACGCCGTGTATAAAATGGAATGAATGAAATATTAAATTTAGGTCATTGATCAGCTTGCGTATCTCAATGTTTTTCCAAGAAATACAGCACACGTTTCATTGAAGAAAGCGGGTAATAATACAGTAGGCTTTTACTATCAACGTGAAAGCGTTACAATTTGCCGACGAAGTAGAAAACAAGGGGGATTTCGAGTACAGTCATTGTGACAGCACTGTTCTTTACCATTCTTCTTTCCTTTTATTAAATTTATTTGTTAGGCTTTGCATTTACGTTTTAATTTATATATGGGGATTAGAATAATTCACGACAACGCACAAATAAATTAGTTAATAGGCAGCAGGACACAAAAGAGGCACTGGCTGTTTGAAATCAAATGAAGGTACATTATTAATGGATCGTGAGAACATAATAGAAAGATGGACATAACACATAAAGGAACTCTATGATGATGAAAGATTGTCGTGAATTATTCTAATCCCCATATATAAATTAAAACGTAAATGCAAAGCCTAACAAATAAATTTAATAAAAGGAAAGAAGAATGGTAAAGAACAGTGCTGTCACAATGACTGTACTCGAAATCCCCCTTGTTTTCTACTTCGTCTGCAAATTGTAACGCTTTCACGTTGATAGTAAAAGCCTACTGTATTATTACCCGCTTTCTTCAATGAAACGTGTACTGTATTTCTTGGAAAAACCTTGAGATACGCAAGCTGATCAATGACCTAAATTTAATATTTCATTCATTCCATTTTATACACGGCGTAACTAAAAGACAGATGGACTAAAGGATAGAGAGAAGGGAGAGGCAGAAAGCAGGACACGTGCAACACTAAACACGCGTCGCGCGATACACAATTGCTGCCATCACGCGTGTAAGGCCACATGCACTAACTTTATTTCAATTCGACAGTGATAAAATTCACTACCCATACCAGAGTTAGGTTTTAAAATCCTGAAAAACGCTTATTGGGAATTATGACATTATACCGGTTTACGTTTGAAAACATGACAGCACGACTATCCTAGAAGAAAATGCATATTGGCTCCATTAAATTCGTATATTTGGGTTCCTTAGGGTTTGCTGACAAAGAATATGTAAAACGTTACGCAAATAGTCTAGGAATTACCAAGTTATGGCCAAAATAAAATAGTGGGGGTGCCTGACAGCATGAAATCATTTCTGCTCATAAAATTTTTTTATAACGTGTTTGAAGAAACATTACGTACGGAAATAGCCTACCATGTTAACTCCTATGTGATTGGAGCGCAACAAATGAAAGACTAAACACGATTGGTCGGACTATAAATACTATCTTGTGTTGTCAGGGGAAACGTGAGAAAGGGGTACTTTTTTGAAAAGATGTGTAGACGTGGTGTGATTGGGTAGAGCTGCGAATATACTCCATTCAGAGCGTCTGTTCATTGCCACATCTTGTAATAAACCTACTAAGAAGCAGTGCGTTGAGCACCAGTGTATATTTTTTATAAAATAAAGCCTGGGACATCGGCAGATCGGAGTTGTGCTATATTCATTGCCAGTCAACGAAACTGTTTATTATTATTTCCATGAATTGTGGTAAGCTTGAAATATTCAATATCTTTTAATGAAAATTGAATGTAAATTGATAATTTATGTCTGTATATATGTGTGGTTCAGTAGCGAACATGATGTAAAGCCTATCGTGCTCCAGCCTGAACAGAAGGTGTCGGAGGAAAGTAAAACTGCATGGATGGCCAAACAGTACACTGACACCTAGATTATTAACTAGAAAGAAATAATGCTGGAATTGCAGAGGCGTAGTAACCATTAGGGAGGGAAATACTGGTATAAAGTGTTTCAGATGAAGCTGACAGTTGGCCTAACGCTCTGAACTCAATGTTTGTGATGTATTGTGCTCAGTGTAAAAATAGAGTATAAATTAGTTCTGACGTAGAAGGTACAACCTTCTTGTTTCAGGGACCGTGGTCTTAAAGTTATTGAGCAGCACCTGGTCAGAGCTTTGCTGAAGCCAGAGGTGGACAGCATACTCCTTGGTCCATATAGCAACCAGTGGGGGGGCTCCAGAACTCATTACAGTAATCAAGCAGAGGAGTCTTTTACTGCAGTCATCACGCAAGATAAGAGAGTGTGGCCATGGAGCTCAACATTATGTACCCCCATCTTAAAATGACAGTGTAAAATTAAATTAAGAGGGGAATTTAATTGTTTTAATACCAGGAACTGAGAACATCTCCAATACTAGTTCCAATAGAAACAAACTATTGAAGTCATGATGACAAATACCAACAGAGCTTGAACAAAACCAAACCAGTATTACCTCATATTAACACTACACAACTGACACACATAGGATACCAGTAATAATATATGTCACTACAAGAATCATATTAATAAATTATGTACATATAACTTGTAATTAAAATTGATTGTGATTCCTGGTTCCCTTTGTATTTGAATCAGGACACATATACATTCATGACAGCACTGAATACATATTGTTATTTGAAAAGTTACACTGACAAACAACATTTTTCTTTCTTATATAAGAATAAGTGTTCTTAGGTCAGTTTCTTGCGCTGATTTCAAATCTGAAATCCGTTTATCTCTATCACGTCGGGTTCTTAAGATATTTGTGAATAAATATATTTTTGGGAAACCGTTATTTGCTCCGTTTCATTTTTACTATATAACTTATTAAAAATTAATAAAAAGCAACATAATTCTACTTTTTATACTGCTAAAAGATGCATGACATATGTTACGCGATTTTTCAAATAGTTACTGTATTTTGAAATAATTCTGAGCAAAATATGGCTTCTAGAAGTTGTAGAAATTCGGCTGATCTGTTCTGTTACGTGTGCAGATATTTTACCGATCGTGTTGACCAGAAAAACTTTACACCATTACTAAAGAAAGCATATGAACTTTATTTCGATTCGAAAGTTGATGATGCAAATAAATCTTGGTAGCCAAATGCAGTTTGTTCGATACATTGGCAGGTTGGTTACGAAAATCGCCGAAGCATAAGTCGATGCCTTTTGGAGTGCCAGTAATATGGCGTGAACATGCAAATCACACTACTGATTGTACTTCTGCTTGACAAATATCCATGGTTTCACTTTTAAAACTAGAAAGTCTGTGGTTTATTCAAATATTGAATTGGTTTTGAAACCAGTGCCTCATGATCCAATCACGTGTCCGATCCAAGTACCACCAGAACATAATCCGTTGGACGTGAATGAACCATCAGAAAGTGATAGTTTACCTGGATTAGAAACTAATTCTGACTCAGATTACATACCGGTGAATGATAGTGTTTACTTAATTAAACATTCAGGACTTTCAGATCTAATACGTGATCTCGCTCTTACCAAAGGACAAGCGGAATTACTCGGTTCGCGACTCAAAGAATGGAATCTTTTAGCGCCCAATACTCCGATATCTAAATTTCGTCATAGACACAGAGAACTTGTTCAATACTTTGAGATGGATGATGACATTTTCTATTGCAAAGATGTAAACGGTCTAATGGTGCACCACGGTCATGAGCACATAGTCAACGAATGGCGACTTTTCATCGATTCTTCCAAGACTAGTCTAAAAGCCGTGTTATTGCATAACAGAAATTTATTTTCATCAATTCCAGTCACCTACTCTGTTCATATGAAAGAAACTTATGACAATATGGCTATACGTTTGGAAAAAATAAAGTACAATGACTACCAATGGCGGATTTGTGGAGACCTAAGGTCATTGCAATTCTCACGGGCATGCAGACTGGGTATACTAAATTTTGTTGCTTCCGATGTGAATGGGACAGCCGCAACAGACAGGAACATTATGCAAGAAAGGTGTGGCCTTTCCGGGATCGTATGCAGCTCGGGCATAAAAATGTAATACACGAGCCATTAGTTAACAAAGACAGCTTCATTTTACCACTGTTACATATAAAGTTGGGGCTCATGAAGAATTTTATAAAAGCGTTAGATAAAACGAGCAAAGCTTTCACTTATCTTCGAGAAAAGTTTCCCCAATTTAGCGATGCAAAGATAAAGGAAGGTATCTTTGTAGGACCTCAGATTAGGAAAGTTATTGCAGACAAACAATTCGAGAACTTGTTACATGGTAGTGAACTTCGCGCATGGATGGCATTCAAATCGATCGTCGATAACTTTCTGGGAAATCACAAATCTGTTGACTATGTTGCATATTGTTAAGCAGTGCATAGATGCATACAGAATTATAGGCTGTAACATGTCCCTCAAAATCCATTTGCTCGATTCACATCTTGACTTTTTCCCTGACAACCTTGGCGAAGTCAGCGATGAACATGGAGAACGATTCCATCAAGATATCGCCGTAATGGAGTCACGTTATCAAGGACGGTGGAGTATGACCATGCTTGCCGATTATTGTTGGATGCTTCATCGCGATGTACGCCATGCCATTCACCGACGAAAGTCGACTGCAAAGAAATTCAAGCCTACATAACTGTTATACTTCTTGTACGAATGATGTTGTAATACTGTATGCGTTGTTAAAAAACTTCAATTGCGTATTTCTAGAGATCCCGACCTGATAGAGAAAAACGGTTTGCAGATTTAAAAACAGCGCATTAAAATTGACCAGAAAAACATAGAAATGTTAGAGAAAGAAAAAAAAAGTTTTTTTTTGTTAGTCAGTGTTATCAGTGACTCCTTTAAGATATCCTCTTAGAGTGTTTTATGTATGTGAGTGTCACAGTGTTGTCAAGTGTGGTGGAATAAATTAAATTGTTTATCTGTCTGTTGTTGTTATGACTTACACTTCATCATACACATACCCTAGACATTTAACGTAGTCATCACATTATTCCAGAATAATTCTGACTGAGGTATACATATGTGGCAGTAAGTAAGGTTATCTATAATACACTACTCTTATTAGATATAGATACCTTCACAGCTGATCTCAGTCAGTACACTAAGTCCCCTATAAATATTTATAACATCCCACTTTACCACAAAGATCAGAACTCAACGTCCAAAGCATCTGTAAAGGGCCACCACTACTTGTGGCAGGATAGCATGCGCCACATGAATAAAGACAAAGCACATGGACCAGATAATAACAGTAAAGGAAATGGGGGCTTTGTCAGAATTTGGGGTAGATATGATTTAAAAAAAACTGTTGAATGACATCTACAACAGGGTCACATACCTGATCATCTACTAAAATCCATATTCATAGCTTTGCCAAAGAAACCAGGAGCCATGGAATGCGAAGAACACCCGCACCGTTAATCTCGCGAGTCATGTGACCAAAACATTGTTAAGAATTGTGACGAGAAGAGTGAGAAATAGAATAAAAACCAGAAACTGGTGATGAACAGTATAGATTTGTAGAAAGTAAAGGCACGAACAACGCCATATATATTATAAGAACATTAAAAGAAAGAGCTATAGAAGTAAAAACAGATCTATATTTGTGATTTATAGACTATACTAAAGCATTTGACAGAATAAAACATGAGGAAATTATCAAAATAATAGAAAACATTAGCATCGATGGTAAAGACCTGAGAATAATAAAGAACATGTTCTGGCAACATACAGCAGCTGAAAGAATTAGCAGCCAATTAGGAACATTTTAGCACGTAAAAAAGAGTTGCTAGACAAGGATGTGTGCTTTCACCGGATCTGTTCAATCTGTACAGTGAAAATATGAGATGCACAGAGGACGTGTCAGGAATATCTGTTGGCTGACAAATTATATAACAGCTTTAGATACGCTGATGACAAAGTCTTATTGCAACACAGTGAAATGGAGTTGCACGAAATGATTGATACAATTGTGACAGAGAGTGAAAATAGAGATCTTAGCCTTATAAGTAAAACGACAGAAGTAATGGTCATCTCAAAGAAAATGAACATCAAAACAAATGCAACAGTTTTAAAACAAGTCTTCCTTACTTACTTAGTCGTTCCTCTTCTGCCGTGAGGTGTAGAGGTTTGGAAGACAGAGCGCAATACTATCCTATCGGCTGTCTTCCTCCTGGTTTCATTCTATTCATAGGTCCTTCATCATCATCATCATCAGTTGCCATCTCCACAACGGAGGTTGGCTGTAATGGATCTCCAACGTCTTCTGTCTCTTGTCTTGGTGGTACACTCTGATAGACTCTTTCCCGTCCATCTCTTGATGTTATCTTCCCACTTATAGCGCTGTCTTCCCCTTGCACGTTTACCTTCAACTCTCCCTTCTGTTATGGTCTTCTGCAAGGTGTTATGCCTTTTTATGTGGCCAAAGTATTTTAGCTGCCGAACTTTGACCTCTCTCATTAGTTCTCTTTTCATACCTAGATTTTCTAGGACCTCCTTATTTGTTTTCATCTCTTTCCATGAGATACGCCCCATTCTTCTATATATCCACATTTCAAGAGCCTCAATTCTTTCTTCCAAATGCTTATTCATCGTCCATGTTTCTGCACCATACAGAAATGCAGAATATATATAACACTTTATGATTCTCAGTTTTAATTTATGAGATAACTGTTTGGATGTCAGTATATGTTTCATGTTGTTGAATGTAGCTTTGGCCATTCCTATTCTCTTCTTGATAGGTCCTTCAGAGATTGTCTAATTCTGTCCTCCCAGCAGACTCTGGGTCGTCCTGGAGGTCTGGATCCCTGGCTCTTAGCCTCCCTACTTGTCAGCTAATCTTCTCCCATTCTGCAGACACGGCCAAACTATCTTAGCTGGGACTGTTCTACTTAAGTCTGCAGGGGTTGAGTTTTTAGAACTTGACGTTTCGTATGGTTGAGGGCCATGTCTCTTCTTGTGATTTCAACCACCTTTCTCAGATACCTCATTTCTGAGGTTTCGATCTGACTTTTGTGGGTTGTAGTCATTGCCCATGACTCGCATCCATACGTCAAGATTGGGACATAGGTGGAGCGGTATATAGCCATCTTTGTTTTCTTGCCAACTTCTCTTTATAGTAAGTCAGTAGATTCAAATACCTAAGCATGTTAAAAACATCGAATGGAAGATGCATCTCAGAGGTGGAAAGTAGAATAGCCCAGGCACATACAGCATTCTATAAGTGAAATAATATTTTATATAACAACATTTTGTCAATGGAAGTAAGAAATAGAGTTCTTCAGTGTTATATAGAACTAATCCTCACGGAAGTGAGTCATGGACAATTAGCAACCAAGCAGGAAAAGCACTAGGGGCCACAGAGATGTGGTTTTGTAGAAGAAAGTTAAAAATAGTAACAAGGATGCCCTGATAAAGGCCATTGCCCAAATGAAGCATATATCATGTTAGAAAGAATCAATCCACTTTCTCTAAGCGTGTTACAAGAAGACGAAATCTGGAATATATGGGAGAAAACAGGAACGACTGAAGGAAACAGAGATAGCTGACGACAAAGAGAGAAGTTGCTGGACATCACAACATGAAAAAAAGGTCAACAATAGAATTGATATCATGAGGTATAGCAAACTCAAATACTCTGGTTTCAGACTGCATGGACAACAGGTTGACCTCTTTATTCAAGTGCCCAACCTTGTGCCACCGAGACTATGTTTCGGGGGTACGCTCCTGTAATCAGAAATGACTGAAAAGGAAGATAGAGAATTGATAAACAATACTGGATACAGGAAGTTGTGGAAGAGACATGATCGCCTACGTCACTGGGCATGGTACTTGAAGTACAAGTAGTTTATAGGCCAAAACTATGAAAAATTGTATTTAAATCTTGTATGAATCCTGAAAGTTTACATAAAAGATGATAAGTGTTCAAATGGGCAACGATCCAAAAGAACGACGTTGGTAATCGTTCCGCACAGAATATTCATTTGCAGTGATTTCCCTTTAGCAGTGTTTCGTGGACTGTTACTCTATTTGAACGTGCAAAACGTATAGACTGCCACTGTTTTCTCTTTCCTCTTGAACCCTAGCTTTACCTCGTGTTCTAATCTTACAAGCTGGTCTACTGTACTTCTGTCTGCTCTAAACCCTGACGGGGTTGGGCTATATAACTGATTTTTTTCCAGGTAGAATTTAACTCTTTTGTTAACAACAGTTTCCAGTATTTTGCCTAGTTGTGCTGTTAAGGCAATAGGTCTATATGAACGTACATCATGGGCTTCCTTATTGGGTTTTAGGATGGGTACTATCATAGCTACTTTCCATGCTTTTGGTATCTTTCCTAAGCTCCAGATTTAGTTATAAAGGGAAGTTATTATGTTTATAGTTTTTTTTCGGGGGTGTGGGGGGGGTGGGTGTGGGGTGGGGGGGGGGGGGGGGGGGGGGGGCGTGCGGCGGGGGGGGGGGGGGTACTTTCTTAAGGATTTCATAACTAAGTCATGCCCTGAGGCAGTATTAGATTTCTCTTTTATTGCACTAGTTACTTTACTTCTTCCTCTGTTATATCAGCATCTAAATAGTTTGTTTCATCTATCTGGTCTGGTAGTTCCTTTAAAAACTGTATCCTAAGTCTTTCTCTTCTCTCATTTTCTTCCTGTCCTAGACTGACTTTATAGAAATACTCAGCAAGGGCATTAGCTTTCTCTTTATCTGTTTCTGCTCTCTTTGGGAGTTTGATTGTTGGCATTATTGTTTTCTTATTGTTCCTTTTGATTGCCTTAAGTTTTTTCCATACTTCTTTAATTTGAGTGCTAGGTTTAAGTGACTGACAAAACTCCTTTCAGTTGGTTTCTTTGGCTTTAAATATTATTCTGTTAGATTCATTCCTAATACGTTTATCCTCATCATAGTTTTCTTCTGTTCTGTTATTTCTATATTTTTGGAACGCCCTTTTTCTTCTCTCATGAATTTCTGCACAGCTTTTATTCCACCAGGCAACTGGTTCTTTATTCCACTGAGTTTTTCTTTTCTTATTAATGTTATTTATTGGTTTTAGGTGCTGTGGCATATTTTTATTAGGTATATATTTTATTGCTATTTTAAGAATTTCATTGGTCAGTGTTTCTGCCCACAAATCAGTATCATCTGATTCCATGTCTTTATATTCCATCACCTCCAGCTCTGATTGGAAGGCTTCCCAGTTTGCTTTTTTATAGTTGAAAGTCGGTTTCTCTGGTCCTGGGTTTGGAATGACGTTTTCATGCATGGTTATTACAATGGGCAGATCATCTGAGTTTGTGCCTTGTAACACTTCCCAATTTACATTCCCTAGGTTGTTAGTTGCTATACTTATGTCTATTGCTGAGTCTGCCCCGTTAGCTTGTGGATTAATTCTAGTTGCAGTTCCATCATTTAGTATTAGTAGTGTGATAGGGTGGGCGAGATGATGATGATATTGGGATATTTGATCACTCTCTTTTCACACTCGCACCGACCCGATCAACAATAAAACTCTTGATTCTAGAGGCAGAGGCTGTATTTATTTTTACAACCCATTCAGTGACTAAGCAAACATTAAACAAATAAACCAACGAACATAACAAAACACCCAGCTAGTGCTCATTTGGTAATGTGTCATGTCTTCGTTCCTCTTCTACCGACACAGGGCTAGCCTAACTTCGTTTCTCCTCTCTGGGCGGTTCTTGCAAAATCGGCCCGTCCGCCGGCCGCTATTTCTTTTATAAGCCCAGGTCGAATCACTCAACTTACTGCGCGCTAGGCGTATTGATTTGGCCGCATACATAACACTTGCGATATTGCTTTAGAAGGCCCGAAAACAAAAATATACACAACTATTTCTAGAGCGAAAACACAATTCTACACCACAACTTAATTTTTAGGCATTATTATGGCCTTTTCATCAATCTTGAAGACTTTTTACATCCCAGCATGCTTCGCGCACATCGAAAATATGGGCGATGAATGTGCCACTCACAATGAAGGGGGAAGCTGGGGTGTCTTCCCGTGAAGGGGTAAGCCGGGTGTCTTTCCGGCCCTATCACATATCTCCCTCCTGATTTTGTTGTCGTCCCGACAACATCACTGCCTCTGGCGCTTCAGTTGTAACCTCTCAGATCGTCTCGGGGCAGGACCCTCTATCGGCTGCAGGGCATACCAGCCTGGTTCGGGCATTAGACCATGCACGTCCTCCCCAGGGTCTGTCTCATCTGGCGAAGCTGGTGCCTCAGGTAGGCCTAGTGTAGCATCTACCAGATTCGGAGAATCATCGTTGTCCTCACTTCGTCTCAGTTCGTGCGCCGCAACCCTCATCTTCAGATCTTCGTTGCCTGCTGGCCTTATCACATAAGGACCACCGCTTGCTTCTGGAATTGATGATACAATGAATTCATCGTTGGACCACACGTCTTGTATTTTGGCCCTGTCAGTGTAGTGCACTCTTTTCCGCACTCTTTCACCCACTCGCAATGGTGTGGGACCTGGAAGCTGATTACTTCTCTCCCTCCTGTCAGCGGCCATTTTCTGCATTCTCTCTGCAGCTTTTTTGGTGTGCTATGTGCAACCTCTCTAGGTGACCTTGCAGCCACTCATCAGTTGTCTCCGGCTCTTCATCTGGGCGCGTGCCTATCATGAAGTCTAGAGGAAGCTTTGGCTCTCTGCCGAAGAGGAGGTAGTATGGTGAGTACCCTGTCGAAGAATGGGGGGTGGAGTTGTAGACCATAACCACCTCCGCTAGATGCTCAGACCACCTTCGCTTCTGGTCGGCTGTCATGGGTCTCAGCAAATCATGCAACGTCTTGTTGAAGCGCTCGCACTGCCCGTTGTCTTTAGGATTGTAAGCTGTAGTGCGGTTCTTGTGGACTCCATATACCTTGCACAGCTCTGCGACTATCGCTGACTCGAAGTTCCGGCCCTGATCAGAGTGTATCCTCTGAGGAGCTCCGAGATACTGGAACCACTTTTCCACCAGAGCCTTGGTGACTGTTGTTGTTCTTTGGTCTCTTGTTGGTATAGCAATGGTGTACTTGCTGAACACATCTGTCAGCACTAATACATTCTCAATCTCCCTATTACCTGGAGAAACAGGCCCTTTCCTTCCATTTACATTCTTCCTCATGCCAACCTGTAATTGTCTGCCACCTCTACCTGTACTCTTTCTATTTGAGTCACAAAGCTCCCCTTCCACAGCCTGACTCCCAGCCACAGAGGGATCTAGTTTAGTGCCTGTTGTGGGCATTCCCTCTGTACATGCCCTAAATTTTTGCACCGAAAGCATCGGATGGTCCTCGCCGGCCTTCTCTGCCTGTCTTGCATTTCAGCCATCTGGCGCTTCAGCTTTACAACCTCTGCTCTGAGTTGCTCCACTTCGGCGTTTCCTTCATGTGACCTGGGTGCCATTTCTTCGTCGGATGCTGTGACTGTGGCTATCCCAGCTCTTGCTGTTTGACAACTCCCAGTCCATCTCAGAGCATCATCTCTTATGGACACAAATGATACTGCAGGCTCGTGCCGGACCCTGTCCTCCATCATTCTCCGCGTCAAGTCGTCCCTAAGACTGGCAACAAACTGGTCCCTTAGCACTGTTTCGTCAAGCTTGACACCATTGGCTTTCTCCTGCGCCCCTGCTGCCTGCTCAAATATCTCATGCAGCCTATGGGCAAACTCACGCACCGATTCCCGTGGCCCTTGGTACGCTGAATAAAATAGCGCCATTAGTTCTTGGGTGCTCCTCGATTCTCCATACGCCCTGAGTATGGCCTGAAGCATTGCCTCCGGGTCATTGTCTCTTACTTGTATCCGCAGCACCCTGCGGACAACTGGGGTCACACTGTCGAGGATCACATCGGTTTGGTCCTCCTTACTCATGTAGCTGGACCTCCACGCAGCTCTAACCTCCCTTGCATAGTCCTCCGCGTTTGGCCCTGTACGTTCTCCAAAAGTTCTCACTTTCTTGTGGGTTGACACCAACATGTACCGTCCGTGTTCTGCCTGGGGCAGTGGACCTGCTACTGATCTCTCAGTTTGCACCACTGATGCACCGACCACTTGTGTTGGATCTGCATTCTCATGCTCCCCTTTGCTCGTAGCACGTGTGCTCCTTGCGGCCATCTTGCTGCAATACCGCACCGCTGAGTGTTTACAATATTTGTTCGTTTGCTGTTTGCTCAGTGTCACTGTCTGCCTTATCCTGCCGACGACGCCAATTGTGATAGGGTGGGCGAGATGATGATGATGATGAAATTGTGATATTTGATCACTCTCTTTTCACACTCGCACCGACCCGATCAACAATAAAACTCTTGATTCTAGAGCAGGGGCTATATTTATTTTTACAACCCATTCAGTGACTAAGCAAACATTAAACAAATAAACCAACGAACATAACAAAACATCCAGCTAGTGCTCATTTGCTAATGTGTCATGTCTTCGTTCCTCTTCTACCGACACAGGGCTAGCCTAACTTCGTTTCTCCTCTCTGGGCGGTTCTTGCAAAATCGGCCCGTCCGCCGGCCGCTATCTCTTTTATAAGCCCAGGTCGAATCACTCAACTTACTGCGCGCTAGGCGTATTGATTTGGCCGCATACATAACACTCGCGATATTGCTTTAGAAGGCCCGAAAACAGAAATATACACAACTATTTCTAGAGCAAAAACACAATTCTACACCACAACTTAATTTTTAGGCATTATTATGGCCTTTTCATCAATCTTGAAGACTTTTTACATCCCAGCATGCTTCGCGCACATCGAAAATATGGGCGATGAATGTGCCACTCACAATGAAGGGGGAAGCTGGGGTGTCTTCCCGTGAAGGGGTAAGCCGGGTGTCTTTCCGGCCCTATCACAGTAGGTCATTGTTTTCTATAAAGTCAAGTAGGCGCTATCATGCATTGTCTGCATGTTGTCCACCCCAAGCATAATGATGGGAATTAAAATCGCCTACTATGACTGTTTTGGGGCCTAGTCTGGTGCTTATGGCGAATATTTCTTCATCTGTATTTGTACCATTTTTAGCGTATTCATTTAAGATTGTTAGATTGTTTGGTTCATCTGCTATAGTGACCTGGATACCTTCTATGTTGGTTGTATCAAATACTCCCCAGTCTATAATTTTAAATGTTTCGTTAACTAAGACTGCGACACCCCCTCCTCAACCTTCTTTCCTATCGTGCCTAAGTATCTTAAAGCCCTTACAACTATATCTACTATTTGGGTTTAAAAGTGTCTCTTGAAGAGCATATATAGTGTTAGTTCCTCCTGTATCTGCTACTAGTGGTGCAAAAATCTTTTTGATACCCCTACAATTCCACTGAACACTTATACATCCTTTCTTATCCATTGTTTATATTAACTAGTATCCCTTTTTGTGTTAGAAATATCAGTTTGCTTTTACGAGGGGCGTTCAGAAAGTAATGCACCACATCGTTTTTCGCAGGAGCTGTTTATTCAAAAAGTATGAAATTTATACACAATATACATGGATATGTCATGTAAACATTGGTATTATTCAACATAATCCCCATCAACTTGTACGGCTTTATTCCAGCGCGAAACAAGTGCATGTATTCCTAGCCTGTACCAGATTTTGTCTTGATCATGTAGCCATTTCTTCGCTGCATGAATCACTCCTTCATCATCTTCAAACCTTGTCCCACGGAGTGCATCTTTAAGTGGACGAAATAGATGAAAATCAGAGGGTGCCAAATCAGGACTATAGGGTGGATGGGGTAGTACAGTCCAACCCAATTTGGTGATTGCTTCCCGGGTTGCCAGACTTGTGTGAGGGCGCGCATTGTCGTGAAGGAGAAGCAGGTCTGCTGGATTCTTGTGCGGCCGAACTCTGCAAAAAAGTTGATTGAGTTTTTTCAATGTCTTAATGTAAGCTTGCGAATTGATTGTCTCTCCTCTTGGCATAACGTCCACAAGAATCACACCTTCAATGTCCCAAAAGACAGTGATCATGACCTTTCCAGCTGAAGGAATTGTCTTGAATTTCTTTCTTCTTGGTGATTGCGGATGATGCCACTCCATTGACTGTCTTTTTGTCTCAGGTTCAAAATGATGTGCCCAGGTTTCGTCACCTGTAACGATCTTAGCCTAAAAGTTCTCTCCATCAGCATTGAAACGCTCCAACAATTCAGAAGAAATTGCTTTCCTTTGCAATCGGTGATCATTTGTGAGACTTCGAGGAACCCATCTTGCGCAAACCTTAGAAAATCCGAGAGTTTTTATAACTGCATTTGCACTACCAATGCTGACTGACAGCTGTAAGACCAATTGTTGAGTAGTGATTCGCCTATCAGTAAGAATAATGCCCTCAGCGCATTTCAACATTTCTGCGTTGGGGGCTGTGGCAGGACCTCCACAGCGCGGCCGATCAAGCAGCTCCGTATCTCCACTTCCTGATTCTTTGATTCTCTGAACCCAGCGACTGACTGTACTCCTGTCGACTGCAAAACTTCCATACACATCACATAGACGCTTGTGAATATTCACACCAGTTTCTTTCTCTGCAACGAGAAATTCTATCACAATTTGCTGTTTATAACGCAAGTTGCTAACACGCTCCATTTCAACGGTTTAGGGCAGCCGTATTACTTTCTGAACGCCCCTCGTAGTTTGTATTGGCCCTATCAGTTGCTTGAGGCATAAGGCCTAATCTTCGTGGTGATTCTTTTATGTAATTAAAGGCTTTTTTCAATACTTAGGTTTGTGACGATTCTTCTGTTCTTTCCTCTATCAAAACTCTCTCTATGTGCTTGATGGTTTTTGTTACACATTCTTTCAGTTTGGCTTCTTGATTTTGTTTGCCACTTTCCTTTTCTATCGCTTCTCTGTCTATGTTAATCTCCTGTCTCTGATTTTCTATCCTTTTTAGTGTAATTTCATTTTCTTCTTTCAGTTCAGATAATTTAACTAGTATCATTTCATGTTCTTCTTTCAGTGCTGACAATTTAACTACATTCTGGGCAATTTGGTGCTGTAAGGCTTTCATTTCTTCGAGCACTTCCTCTGTAATTTTCAGCGCACTCACATTTTCTAATGATGTAGCCGAATTGTCTGACTGGTTCTTTGTTTTGTTAATAACTTCCTGCTCTTTTTCTTTTGACAGTTGAGTTTTAATTATCCTAATCTGTTCTTTTACAGATTTTATTTCTGCTGCAACTTTAGTCTGTGTTGGTGGCTTTTTCTTTCATATCTTGGATCACCATTTTGAATGGTGTCCTTGTTATGATCGATTCTTTTAGTGCTTGTTTGGTTTACTGGTATACTGGACAGCCTTAAAACCTGGCACTGTGGTTTCCCTTGCAGTTGCTACACTTTCTGTTTAAATTCGCCTTTTTGTAATCGGCATCAGCCTTTGCCTTTTTACACTGTGCAGCGGGGTGCATACAGCACAGTAACTGCATATTGTCTTGCCTTTGCAGCTGTTTCGGCCATGGCCAAATTTCATTCTGTTTGAGCACTGCAATACTGGGGAAATGTAGGCTTCTGTGGTTTTCTGTTTTTTCTCAAACAGTAATGTCTTGGGGGATTCTCTACCTTCCGTTGTTAAGACAACATCAGGTGTATCTACATTCCCTTTGACTTTTACCCTCTCGACATGCACCATCTTTATGCATGGGTTCTGCCTGGCCAGGTTGTTTAGAACTTCCTCGCTTGACAGTTTGGTGCGTATCCCCTTTATAACACATTTGTTTGTTTCTTTGGTTAGCTCTAGCTTTATTTTGATTGTCGTACAGATAGGTTGTGAGTTATTTTTAGCCCGTCTGAGTAGAGTGGATGGTGATAGGTATGTGAGAAAGGTGTGCGAAATAGATTTCACGGGTGATAGCTTAAGGAAAGATATGTCTCTGGAATGAGTAAGTTTCTCTATTCCAGCCTATCTATACGACTATAATTTAGTACAAGACAACCTTGCCCTCCTCATACATATAAATATAAGTTTAACCACACACACACAGCTATATGACAACAAGACACACAAACGTGAAAAAACTACGGTTACTTGAGTATGGGTCTGACCAACACACAAAGGTAAGTTTCTTTGTTGATTATTATCATTAAACTTGACAACACCAATATCTAAAGAAAGATCAAATAAAATCAGATTTACAAACATATGAAATAGCAGAATAAATGCGCCCTCCCCCTATGGAGAAAAGAACCCAAAAGTTAATAACCCAAAGGTCGAAGGTTAGCACTATGTTACAGAGAAGACAGTAAAGTAACAAGTTCCTACTATATGCTACCCAATAAAGTAAACACGTTTAAGCAAATCCAATGTTGGTAAATTCCCTGAAACAAAGAAAAATATTCACTCTCTCTTTCATACAGTGGCCACTCAATCACTCTTACCTACTCTTGGTGATATCCCTTGGAAATACAATTTCCCTGAATATATGTTTTATCTGGTTCACTTCCGAAATTGGACCCAGTTCATCCTCTAACAAACAAAGACTAGTGAAGTGAACGCCGAATCTGGTGTGGGTTTTTCCTGGATGAACAAAATGACACCGCCAATAGTCGATGTAGGAACGAGCTCTTGGGGTTCACAGTTAAAAGAGGAAAATACTTCCAGTATTGGGAAACGTCTGGTTGCTAAAAAAAATGTTACAATTGATGATAATCCTATCGGCTGACTCTATGTTAGAGCGCAGATTTCTGAACAGCGTAAATTTCTGGATGCTTCACTTGAATACGACTGTCAGAAGTCGGGAATATTAATGTTATTTTGTACACCCCAGTGGGCTGGTAAAATTGGAAAACATATCTGGGTTTGGTAAATCCAGTTAAACTTATAAGTTAAAATGTTTCTCATGTATCTTTGGCTAATACTCTCTCACGAATGAAATTGGTGACGCACAAGCCATGAAAAAAGACAACATTAACCAATCAGTAAAAAGAAAAACCGCTGGACACTCTTGATCAGGTCTGCTAGGAATATAAGAAAACATTTAGGGGAAAATGCAACTATTCTATATAGCTATATATATATATGCACACAGACGGGGACAAGGCGATCTCTTATCCACTCCGTCAGTCCTGATTAAAGTTAAACGGCACAGGTGCTTTCTTTAGCCTACCCTATCGCACGTCGCTTAGCGAGTGTAGGTTGGATCGAGTTATGCGGCGCCCCCCCCCCCCCCCCCCCTGCTAGCTGTTAACGATCAGCGCACAATGTCAATTATCACAAACTATCGCCGGTCGTTAAGTAGCTATTAATTTGGTCGGCGTCTGATAGTTTAGTCGTATACTCAGGAAAATGCTTCTCACGTTACTATGTGTAACGATGAATCAGAAACAGTTACAATATAAAGGCTTACGGTCGGTCTCTCGTCGAGTGCTTTCGACCGTCATCAAAAGACTTATTACGTGTAACGGGGTTCTCTAAGATTTTGCCCGCGACTCGACATCAAAGCGTTAACTCGGGAGTTTTAGGTTTCCCTTCGTAGACTTCAAAAGATTCTATGTTTTTCACGTGCGATCTGTCAGGTATTGTATGAATGACAGATAAGCTCGCGTGAGAAGACGATGTAAACAAACCTGATTCGCTACCTGTTATGACGGGCAGGTCACGAAAGTTTGTAAACACTTCGTTTGCTTATGTTCAAAGAAAAGAGGCGGGACGAAAATGTAGCTTGTGTGAGTAAACACAGGCAGAAAATGCATGGTTTGCTAGCAAATCATAGAGCACTACGAGATTACAAAAACTGTCAGATTAATGTAGGCTCTTTTTCCATTATACGTCACATGGATGTCGTGAGCAAGAGTCACTGTTTTAGCTTGTAGTTTCATTTCTTCTAACATCTCTTTTATTTTGTCACTTTCGTTTGGGATAATAATTATGCCAAAATGGGTTTTGTATATCTTGGCTATCGCCTTTTTGCCTAACACTGGTTCAAGAATGGTTATTATCTTGTTTTCATCTAATGAGTTTTGCTACTTCTCCAGCAACTTGAGTGATCTTTATCCGGGCTCTAGTCTCCGCGTGGTCATCTTATTTTCTGGGACTTGGTTGGGTATTTTTGTGCGCTTTAGTCCTGAATTTTTATTTTTGTTTTCTCCTCCTCTGGTTTCCTGGTTTCTTTTGGTTGTGTTTTTCTGGTTGTCCTGATTTTCATCTTCCGCGAGTCCTGTCTTTTTGTTAGCTGTCCCGGTTCCTGAGTTTTCGCCTTTGTTGTTTATGCTTACTGTTGTTTTTACTTCTGAGCCTCCTTCCAGTTTTTCCCTTATTGTCTCTATTCTGTCCTTTATTTCTGTGTCTCTGACTTTATGGTTCGTGGTCCTGTTCTTTTCTGTCAGGTTTGGTGTTTTGTCTTTTTCTATTGTCTTGGCCCATGCTTTGCCTTTCCCGGACTGTGCCCTGGTCATTGCTGGCATTGTCCCTGTCTTTAATTTTCTACTACTCTGTTTTGTTATCTGCTTGGTTTTGAATGAACGTTAATTTTTATCCTTAATCTCACTGCTTTAATCTTAATTTATGTATATTCTTGCTTTCTCCTTTGTTAATTTTATAATATTTTTATTTAAGAAATACTTTTAGGCCTGTCTAGTAGACCTTGTTGAACAATTAACTCTAGTTTGAATTTTGCCAGGTAACTTTAATATATTTGTTTTACTTCAATTATAGTTTGATGGTTGATTATTATTACTAGTAAACTACGTCTGTTTGATTTGTTATGAGACAAGACTGTACCCTAAATTTCTACTTGTATTTTCTTTCTGTCCTATTTCTATTAGCTCCCTTTTATTTATTTTGCTACTTTTTAATGTGTGACCGCCTTCCACGCTAGCATTATCCCTGCTACGACACTAGCATTTATACGTGCTATAATATGGTACGTATAGGAATGACCGACATTAAAAGCAAATAAGACGTTTTCACACAAAACGCAGGATCATTCAAAGTTCAGTCAGCAGGCACTGCTCCGAGAGGATATTGTTGAGAAGTAGCTGTGTATAAAAAGGAGAGATGTGGGCGATAGACAGGCTTTTACAGAATTTTAGGACTTTAGGAAGGCTTTTACAGATTTTTAGGACTTAAGGAAGGATTTTTACAGAGAGTTTATAGTTTTTAGATTTAGAAGAAGGATATTACATATAGACAAGAAATTTGTGCTAGGTAGTTTGTAGTGTTAGATGAACTTCGTCTTTGAGATTATCAAGACCAGTTTATTATTTTCTTTCCTTCTGTTGGACATGTACTTCGTTTGGATGTATACACTATTTTGTTTATAAGTGAGTAACGAACATGTCAAATTTGTGAAAACACCGGTACTTGTCAAAAGACGGTCAATAAACATATACTGCATTGCTGTAGTGGAACTTTACAGTATTTCATTTGGATTATACCTTGTCATGTTGAGACTGTTCTGCTTATCACTAAACACAAAAGGGAAGAACAAATCTGGGAAGAAAAATGAGCAAAAGTCAAATATTACCATCTCTAGCGGAAGGCCAGTCAGCACTTGAACTACAACAACATATAAAGGATTAACTCTGAGCAAATAAAATCAATATAACTACTAGTGCCGTATAACCTACACGGTCACAAATGTTTATCCCCTAGCCTCACTGTTTTATTCTTAGCAGTGTATACCTTTTTATTAATTCTTTTAGATCTATTCAATGAAGATGGTTTCCACTGCCTCGTTTTGGCGAGCCGCATCCCGTTCAACCTAGTCGGTTATATTAGGGCGCATGTCCAAATATAAAAGACCCTTAGGTCTGGTATGTAGTTTGTATGGTTTCCACTGTTGTTGTTGTTGTTGTTTTGAAGAGGTGATGGGTGGAGAGCGGGCACTTAACAGCTGACCGTTATTGCCTCTTCTCGTTCCATCTTGGTCTACCCTGTTCAACCTGAAAATTGGTTATAATTGGGGTATTTAGTGTCATTGTACTCGTATTTACTAATTTTGTGTTCAATTTAAAAAACTATTGTCTTTTGCAGTTGCTGGTTTTAATTTATATTAGTATTTGTCATTTTATTTTCTCTTTTGTGTTGTTTATAGATAACTATTGTCCTGTACACTTGGTTTTAATTTGTATTAGTATTTGTTCTTTTTGAGTTTTTTTTAAAAATCTCGTTGTCTTTCCTTGTGCTATGAGTAGTTAGTAAGTTTTTTGTTTTGTTTTTTATTCTGTTGTTTTTTGTTTTTTTTATTGATTTGTTAGTTCTTGCTGCTTAATTTCTATTTGGTTGAATGTCTTTTCTGAAGTACTAACCTTATAAGTTTTCCTTTGTTTTATGTATAAATCTTTTAAGTATTGATTGGGCACCTCCTTGGGCATCTATACTTAAAACCTTATCACCTGTCATGTCTATATTGTGATTTCTATAGTAAGTTTTTGATTCAAGCCTTTGTTGTTCGTACTTTTTACAGTGGATCAGGTAGTGGTCTATGTCATTTCTTCCTGACATTCTTGGCAGTGTGGTTCCTCTATCATAAAGTATACTGCACCGAGACGGAGACGCCACAGTTTTTTGTTCGATGGTATCTTTAATTCTTTACTGACCTGGCATGTCCTTGTTGGTTCTTTCAGCAGTTTGAAAGCATGTCTGCCTTTTCTACTGTTCTTCTATGTTGTCTTCCATTCCTCGTTTATAGTTAGCTTCACGTGGCTCTTGATCTCCGACCTTCCCAGTCCTGCTCTTATATAGTTTTTTACTTATCCTTCCATTCTTGGCGTTCTGGTCTGCCAATATGGTTTCCACTTCCCACCAGCCGCGTATTTATGCGCGCTGCCCGCCATCTCGATTTTTTAAAATATACAAATACCTATACTGTACCCCAAATGGAGTTAAGGACGCCATGCCAAATGCGAAAATGAAGTCAAGTTGTGAACAGCCAAAAATACATTTAACCATTCAAACCAATAACAGAGATGATAATAATCTGGTATCAACCACTCAACATAATATATGAGACAGACTCCCCACCCCACAAACAAACACATCTGTAACTAACGAATTACCTTCCTGCCATCAAAATGTCACCTTCAGGCTAGAAGACGAAATTTACGATGGAAATTTCTCGGCCGCTACCCAGGAGACAGTTCCTCTCAAACACATGAAATGACTGATTTACGAACGATGTCATTTACGAACTTTCTCATAATGTTCCATACTCGTGTCGTTATTCCCTTAAATTTCCTAGGACTACTTCCTGGTTTACTTCCTTCCAGTTGTGTTCTGTATTTGTTTCATTTTCCTGTTGTAGAAGAGCTCGATAACGGTAAATTAGTCTATTGTTTCTTTATTTCAGAGATATCTTGTTGTCTGTGTGTTGTTGTATAGTTTCTGAGTTTCATCTTTATTTTGGTGGAACAGAAGGTGATGATCTGATGACACATATGCACTTTTACAAATTTTTACGCCGTGAAATGATGATTTACGCTTCCTATTTGTGCACAGCCACCCCTTCTGTTCACCATCTTTATGGACAGCAACATCACACATGCAAACGAACAACTATATGGTTATAATAGTTGAACAAAGTCTGGAATGGAATTCACCACTATACATCGGATTTGTGGACTACGAAAAGGCATTTGACAGTGTAGACAGAGAATCACTTTGGAAATTGATGAGGCATTATGGAGTTCCCCTGAAGATCATTAATTTAATAAAGAAAACATATGAAGACATGACATGCAGAGTTCTTCACGAAGGACAGCTTACAGAACCGTTTGGGATAAGAACAGGAGTGTGACAGGGATGCCTCTTGTCTCCATTTCTTTTCTTATTAGCAACTGGGTTATGAGATCATCGACAACACACAACAGAAATGGAATCCAGTGGACTCTGACTAAGCAGTTGGATGATCTGGATTTTGCTGATGACTTGGCTCTTCTGTCCCATAACCGTAATCAGATGCAGGACAAATTGAAAACACTCGATGAGAGGTCACAGCAATTGGGTCTGAAAATACACAGGGAAAAGACAAAAATAATGAGAATAAATGCAGGTAATGATAACAGGGTTCAACTTGAAGAAACACCAATACAAGATGTAGAATCGTACACATATCTTGGCAGCAATATAGACAAAGTTGGAGGGACAGACAGTAATATCAAACTAAGAATACAAAAAGCAAGAGGAGCTTTCATTGCATTGCATTATGGAGATCAAGAGAAATCGAATCAAATACGAAAATAAGAATCTTCAACTCAAATGTGAAGTCAGTCCTATTGTATGGCTCTGAGACATGTAGAACAACAAAGACAACAACCAAAAAACTACAGACTTTCATAAATGGGTGCTTGCGAAGAATAGAGGTATTAAAATGGTATGACAAGGTTACTGTTAATTCCTTTTTGCGCGTGTTGAGCACATCTAAGAAAATATATACATTATTAATTATTTACGCGCTGTCATACACGATGTTGAACACAAAAGCGCAACGCGGTGAGCTCGGTTTTGTTGCCAAAGAACAATTACGTTATGAGAAGAGATGCCTAATGTCTATGACCTGAGACGGTCGTCTTTGGACGGAGCTGATTATAAGTCTTGCCCAGGTTGTGGGAAGCATTCATGAAGATATTATAAACCTCCTTGTATGGAGTATCTACGTTAGCCAGTACAGGGCTCGTTTGCATATTATATATTATGCTATTTTCGTCATTGCCAAGATCTGGCTGAACTTCGACACATACGCCATGTTGTGTCGCTAGTGGGTTCCAGATCCTTACCGAAGATTATCGGGATTATTATTCAATATATCTAGAGGGTTATTCAATAAAACCACTGTCGTTTTATACAAGCTCCGTAATTAAAGCCATGGTAGAACTACTTGTCGTAAAGTTCATCGCCGTCCTTGAAGGGTCGGCCGTTATAGAATGTCGATCAAGTCCATGATCAAAGTTATATGAGAATGCAATGAACTATGATGTCTTGATGTTATAACCTAAACTATTGATATGATGCCTACTACTACAATGATTGATCTACTGTATTGCGTCAATCAAATAAACGTGTGTCTGATGTCAAGCCATGACTCCACTCACCATTGATTACCAGTTGGTCAAATTATGTATGAACCAGAGTTGGGGCACTGTACGAAGGATGGCCGCCGACCGAGCAAAGTGGAATCAATTTGTTGTTGCCCTACAAGACGCCACCAGGCGTAATGGCCACTGACTGCTTTGACAGTCGGCGGCTAAGGATCAAAGAAGAAAAAGAAGAAATTATGTATTAACATTGGCCCATCTTTCGACCCACGATGTTTAATGATTCGCATTCTATATTAGTCGGCAATCCTTGTAAGCCCGACCAAGACTGACAACATTTTAAAGTCAGTAGACATATTGACAGTCTCGTATAAAGACACGCCGTGTTAACCAAAACATACACATATAAAACAGCGGCGTATCAGTTACCAACGTGGAACTGAGGACAAGAACTAGACAAGTGCCAGTGGAACAAGAGATGAGAAGAAGACGATGGCGATGGATAGGACACACACTGAGGAAACCTGTTGATAGCATTACAAGGCAGTCCTTGTTCTGGAACCCCTAGGGCAAGAGAGGTAGAGATAGGCCAAGAAGCACATGGAGAAGAGAGCTGGAAACAGAGGTGAAAATGATGTGGAGAACGTGGAAAGAACTTGAGATGATGGCACGTGACAGGAAGACTTAGCATGTATTTGTTGAAGGCCTATCATGTCTTTGGGAGTGGAGGGTTATGAATGAATGAATGAATATGGTTATAATGAAGCGTGTGATCTAAATTAACCATGTCTTCTTCTTCTTTGTTCCTTGGCCCCTGATTGCCAAAGCAACCACAGGCCATCACGCCTGGTGGCGTCTTGTACGGCAGTAACAAACTGTCTCTACTGTGGGGTCAGTACTCATCCTTTGTGTAGTGCCCCTGCTCTGGTTCATGCTTTGCATCTCTGCCTCCACAGTTCTCCACTAGGTAGCTTTTGGCCAGCCTCGCTTTCGCTTTCCTTCTAGAGTTTATAGCATAGCAGTTCTGGTTATAGTGTCAGGGTCTCTTTTGGGGATATGGCCAATCCAATTCCAGCGTTTACTCGCTATGCTGTTGCGCATGTCCTCTTGGTAGCCCCGAATTAGCAGTTCTTAGTTGTTGATGGTGTTCGGCCAGAAAATTCGAAGAATTTTCCGTAGGTAGGTTGTGTGGAGAGGACAAAGTTAAGTTAACCATGTAATTAGTTCCCGGCCCCATGTTGGCGACCAGCGTATAATTCACAGAGACAGTGCACGACTACAGAAATATGTCAATATTTTAAATACCGGTTTCTTGGAACATTACGAACGTCCTATTTTTAGATTGGTTACGTCGCTTGCCTCCCGCGGCAAAGTTACCAGGCTCAAAATTCGAGCATCACTTTGCAGTCTACACAGCTGTAAATGGGTAACTGACTCAGCTCGAATTAGGGAAGGCAAAAGCAGCGAGGAAGGGAACTAGGCACCATCACCTCATAAAGCTGGACCTTGTATTGTTAATTCTCTAACAACTCACTCCCATGCGGCAATATCTGCGATGGGACTATTTACCTGGAGCAGTACATAAAGGTCAGTACTGATAAAACAGACATATTAACAATACATAACATGTCTAGAGGAGTTGGTCAAAGTAAAAATGACGTGCTTTAATTGCTGATGGACGATGAGGTTGCCATATGTGTTCCTTAGCACACATTTTATTCCGAGATGTGACGAAACCGGCCCAACTCTGTGTACTAGTATTATTTTCTAAGTGAATAGAAATCATCTTAGGGACCCCGCAAAATATATGCTTCACCGCGATTGGAAGGAATGAATTATATCACAGACGAATGAATCTGAAAATAACAATTCGTACGTCTGAGAAAACAACTACACGTACGTCCGAGAAACAAGTAAGGATCTACGGTAGCCGATTGGTTAAGTAAAGGTCACAATACAGACGAGAGGACGAAAACAACATATATATATATATGTGTGTGTGTGTGTGTGTGTGTGTGTGTGTGTGTGTGTGTGTGTGTGTGTGTGTGTGTGTGTGTGTGTGTGTGTGTGTGTGTGTGTGTGTGTGTGTGTGTGTGTGTGTGTGTGTGTGTGTGTGTGTGTGTGTGTGTGTGTGTGTGTGTGTGTGTGTGTGTGTGTGTGTGTGAAAATTATCCCGTTCAAGCTCTGATGGATTATAATTAGGATATATATATATATTGTTTTCAGTTCCAAATAATATGAACAACTGCCGATATGGGAAAGTGGCATCACACCTGTCAAATCATTGTAAATATGGCAAATCATAATTACCAATTATGCTTGTTTGTTTTTTTTTAAAAACCAAACAAACAAAAAACGAGATAAAACTGAACAAAATCATGCAAAAACTTAAACCCCATCTCATAAAGTTGGACCTAGCATAGTGAACTCTCAAGGGGAAAAAAAAGAAAACTGACTGCGTTCCGATGCTGGTGCGTAGTATGAATATGATTGAACTTGATTCAAAAATATTTTACTGCTTCTAGGCTAAGTTTCAAAATAAGTATGGCTGAAACGTTCTGCTAATTTATTTCATTGTAACGCTAGTTCTCAATCCATAGGAAGTCATTACACAAAATCTGAACACAAATACAATATGTTCAAGATCAGCGACTTGTTTATTGAAAATAACTGTTACTCATTAGTAAATGAAGTACAGGAAAAAGTGACAAAGTTATTGGGAATAGCACGGAAGAGAAGGACAATGAATTATAAAGAGGTGGAAGATTTTAAGGAGGAAAAGCAAAGAGCCATCAATACTTTCAAGAGCTTGGCAAGAGAAGCCAAAGACGCAGTGTGGGAGGGCTTTGTGAAACAGGTGGGCACTGACAAAACACCACATACATTCTGGTCCTTACATCGCAGAATAAGTAGGAAAAGTACAGGCCAACCAATTCCTAATATTCTCAGCTCGACAGGAATAAGCCTGAAGACCGATGCCGAAAAAGGACATGCATTACTCGAGCGTTATATGATTCAGACAGATAAAGGTGAAAAAGCTGCCCGCCAAGAAATTAAAGACCGTATCCTGGGAAGCGACAGGAGAGGCGACATATATTTCGACCTCATATCCGAAGAAGACGTTATGTGCACTTTAGAATCCAGCAGGAACACTGCCCCGGATCCTGATGGGGTACAGTATCACCACATTAAACAGCTGGATGACACAGGCATTAAGAATGTGGTGAGTGATTTCAAGAATAGCATACAGAATGCTGAGGTGCCAGAAAACTGGCTGCATAGTTACCTACGGCCACTTCCTAAACCCGGTAAAGACCCCACACTTCTCATCAGCTACAGAATTATTACAATGCAGAATGTCTATGGTAAACTACTAGAAAAGATAGTAGCACGAAAAATAATGAATCCCCTCGAAAATGCACAAATCCTACTTGATAATCTCGGCCGCTACAGGCCCATGAAAGTAACATGGGGTAACGCTGGAACTTTTGCTTATGATGTATACGGGGGGTTCCAGGATAAGTGAGAAACGGTTGCTGTAGCAATTGACCTAGAGCAGCGGTTTTCAACCTTTTTGAGTCCATGGCTCCCCTGACCAACTACATTCTTTCTGCGGCTCCCCTGTGGGATAACTGGTAAAAACTCTAGCGATGTTTCGACATTTAGCCTAACTTTTTTTTGAGCAGGAGAGCTTTTTAAAGGCTTTTAACAATGTAATTTTTTAATGTAATTTTTAAAAAAAATGCAATTGGACAATCTGTGAAAAAAACCAAAGGATTGGGAGGTTGCCATCATAACACCAATTTTCAAAACGGGTGACAATCGGCAATGTGGAAACCATAGAGGCATATCCCTTCTCAGTGTCCCTGGTAAAAATCTATTCTAGAATCCTAGAGCAGAGACTCCGACGCCCATCTGAGCCACAATTGGATGAGGTCCAGTGCGGATTCCGAGCAAACCGAAGTTACTCAAGACCTAATCTTCACACTCAGACAGCTGAGTGAAAAGGCCCTTGGATATAAGAGTGAGATCCATCTTTGTTTCATAGATCTGGAAAAGGCGTTTGACAGGGTCCCCTGGAGCAAACTTTGGGACTGTTTGGCAAGGAAGAACATTCCAGCACCTCTGATTCATGCTATACAGAGCTTCTACAAGTCTTGCAGAAATTATGTGAGGACAGCAAACCATGTCAGAAGAGTGAAAAAATTACACGTACAAGAAAAAATATACACAAAGTGCACTTTGAAAACCCTTACTATAAAAAAGAAAACAGCACAGATAAAGTAGTTTCTTTCTAACATTTTTAAAAATATTTTTGTCTGAAAATCATTCACTGGTATACTGCACTCATGATTCAATCTCCATAACAAAAAACGTGTACAGTGACGGTGTACTCTCCATAAAAAAAAAAAAAAAAAAAAAAAAAAAAAAAGCGAGTTGCATGATACTGTGGTTTCCGGTGCGCCTTCTGGCCCAGTATCTACGACTTTAGCACCTGTTCAACGGGAGAGTGGGCTCATCCCTAATCTGTTTATGTTCCCAGTAGTAGACTATTCGCAAGCAGCCTGGGGGTGTCACTGCTCTGCGCGGACCTTGTTTACCGAGGCGGCGTCCGAGCTCGTATGGTGAAAATATGGTTGCGTTATCTTCAAAATAGCCCTGTCTTTCCCGTGGCTTTTCTGCCATCCTGCAACTTTGAGTTAGGGAGTTCTGAGCTCCAGTCTCTTTCCCAGGCATTTTATCCTGGCCTGGCACGCATACAGAGGACCCCACTTCTGGTTCTAAGTTAGCAGTTGGGGATAGGTGGGGTAGCACACTGTGCATTCCCCGTCATCCAGGGGGCTCTCCAACTATGCAGAGCTTGCACAATGCTGTGCTCTGGTTCGGGGCTCTCCCAAGGAATCCTCACGTCCTGCACAGAGCCACTTCCCGATACCCACCACCTGCCAACCCTCCATTGTAGAAATCTCCTGCATGCGGCCATCCAGTCAAGAGCCAGTATTAAGTCTGGTGCCCAAGTGATCCCCCCAAGCTCAGTGTGCAATGCTGGGTTCTCATCATGCTGCAACACAGGAGGGATTGTGATGCTCAGCCATCTCTCTCAATTCTGCACCGATAAGTGACATCGGGGACTTAACTTTGCCTCAGTACTGGGAGGCCCCGTTTCCGGGTACACCACACACAGCCAATTGAGGCAACGGTCGCCATGGGCGTGATAGACGACAAACAGTGAAGAATGAGGCAAGAAAGCATTTAACCCATGAAGTGGGGGTGGATTGGTGCAGACCAGAGCATGTACCACTCGCCGGTGGGTTCTGCATCTACACCTATAGGGTTCCACCCACTCCTCAGCCCATTTAGTCTGGCCCCTCACCCAGGACCTGTCCGGCTTGGGTGACCCTGCCAGGAGTAAAACTCCCGCCGGCATAGCTCCCGGGATCATTGAGGCGCTCAAGCTCTCCAACCACGGCAAGGTAGGCTTACATGTGGAGAGACGTGTACAGTAAAACTAAAAAACAAATATGATGAATAAAGTACCAGTCATCTCAGTGTGAAACTTGAGCTTGCTTGTTGTTACACAGCTTGTCAAATCTTGGCACCAATTGAGATACAACTACCCTCATTTCCTTCTCCACATCAAGTCTTGATCCGAACTTGGTTTTTATGACAGCCACTGCTGAAAACTCAGCCTCGCAGAGATAGTTCTCCGGTGTCACGCAGGTTGACAAATACCAAAAAAGAAATTTCCCACAGCTCTATGTTTTCTTTACAGCTAAATACGAAAAAAATCCACGCCCACCCACGGCGCCCCTGACCGTCAGTCATGGCGCCACTGGGCGCCGCGGCGCACAGGTTGAAAACCGCTGACCTGGAGGATGCTTATAACAGTGTGAACTTTGCAATATTAATAAACTGTGTAATGGCTTGCGGTGTTAACCCTAGGCTTATGTGGTGGGTTTTGATGTTAAGAAGGTTGGTGTGTAGTAAAGTTGTACTTGAGTGAGGTCAATCTGTGAAGGTCCCTGATGTAGACAATTGATAGCTGTGTTTCAGAGAACCTTGCAGATACCACCTACGATCTCACTCAAAGTTATATTTTGGCCTAGTATGATTGAGAGCTATGTTTAGTGTCTAGGGTAATGTAAGAGTGATGTTAAAGAACCTCAATACAAAAACATACACATACATATATTAAGTACTATGATAGACTCAACTAACTCCAGTTGTTAAATTTTATAGTTTAGAATTTCTTTTGTTAATCTTTATTGGTCCTGAGCCTAAATTTGTTTTGGTCAGGACTACCTCTCAATGAGAATCATATTAGATAGATAGATATAGTTACAAATATATATAGATATTTACATAAAAAGGACAATATGTCCAAAGTACATTGTCAAAAATTTTCAATTGGTGTTAATTAATCTATTTTAACTAACTAGTACGTGGAGGCAGGTTGGGGATTTTCATCATCCCAAAGGTCTTTTGTTTCACCTATGATTGTTTATTTTATTCTTTGGGAGGAAAGTTTATTTCTACACAGGAGATCTTTCACAGTCACTGATAAGTTGTCCCAGGCCAGATATTAAGACTTATCTGGACCCTGGAATCACAGCAGTTGTAGTTGGTTTGGCCAAACACCCCAGTCTCCTCTGGTCTTGAATTTCTTTACTATAAGCAGGTACCAGGGACTCTTCGAAATCGTGCAGAAATTCTCAATCAGCAATTACCAGCACCAGACAAGTGCCAGCAGAAACCCCTGTAAATGAAAGTTATGTTTCTGTCTTAACATCAAACTAATTCCTCCCAATTTACATGTAATAATACATTCAACACAAAAGAACTTGGTCAGCTCTCTCTGACCAACCTAGCTTCTCCACTCTAGTTTGATGGAACAAATTGTACCAGTTTTCTTTTCTTTTCCCTAATGGCTGCTACGCCTCTGTCATTCCAGCAGTAATCTTTTCCATGCAATAAGATAGGTGTAATGCTCCTGTATGACCATCATATATAGTCCTGTAGTTCTAAACTTCTTGGATAGTCCATTATATGATGGATCAACATCTAGGCCATGGCTACGTCTGCCATGGAACCACCTAATTACAATCTTTTTACATGGCCTTTTCTTACACTCAACCCTTTTTTAATTAAAAAGTTAATAAAATCAATCTTACCACATATTCAAGGAAATATAAACAAGTAGGATGACTAGGCAATAGAATATGGCACACTTTCAGCACTGCCACTGTCCAGACTGCTTTCTGTTATTAGTATTTAAAAAAAAAGCACAAGTCTGCTCATCGTTGCTTGCTCCTCAGAATATTTTTAAAAAATGGCAGCGAGCAGCCTACTTTTCCTATAATGTAAAAGGCTTTGGCCAATGGGACCAAGCATCTCTTTATTTTGAATGAACTTTAAAAAAAATATATCTCAAACCACTATGCGTTACTACTACCAACTATATTTGTATTTTTAGGTCAGCCAATAATATTTCGCCTTGCTTTAAATACTATCCAATCCAATTCCCCGTACCTTCTTTCCCCAAAGTTGTTTTTCAAATATATGCCATACAAAAAATAAGCAGGCATGACTTTTCCTGACAGTCCGTCGGATCCTCTATAGTATTATGGCTATAATTTGGTCATTTAGTGGACTATTTGTGTAACTCATAACATATTCTTCCTCAGAAAGTCCCAAGGCACCCGAATATATAATTTTTTATGGCCCTTTGTATCTTGGTTCAGAATTCCATATTTTTTTCTATGTTAGTTGTTTATTTCTAGACTACCACCTGTTCACTTCTTTTCCATGTACTTTCAACCTATTTACGAGAATCATCCGTATTACGTAAGAATTACGTCATTCTCAATAAGAGCCTGTTTTCGTGACCCATGTGTCTGTCTACATGTTCTAACTTTTACATTGTATTTTGAAAATCTCTCAAGGCAAGTCTTGCCACTGCGTTGCTATTGGCTTTTAGTTTGAAATCAACGCGCGACGAGTTAGTATTGGGCCATCTATCCTCCTCTCTCACCCTTTTGCTATATATTCTGTCTCCTAGGCAAATATTTGTTTGAACTTGGAAAAAGTGTTACGTTTTATCTCAAGGTCACTTAGGATCACTGAGTACCTTTTATTCGGCCATAAGGCGTTATCAAAACTAATACACTGGCGGCGTGGGTGAAGACGCCAATTCTCTACCAAGTTTTTAGTTCTATCTTATTTTAGACTTTATGCACTTTAATGTTATATTCTAATTTACAAATTGTATTTAGAATATCGTCACACATCTCCCCACTTTAGAACAGACTATCCTATGTCAGTTCCTAATTCAAAATACACATAGATAAATTTACTACTTATGTCTGGTGACTACTTTGATTTTCATCGTACGGGTGTCTGCTTAAAAAGTCTGCACCTACGTTTTCCGAGCCGGGGATATATTCTATGATAAATTGGTACGGCTGTAGGAGCAACGACCAACGTAATAATCTAGCATTTTCATGCCTTGCTTGCGACAGAAATACGAGAGGTTTATGATCTGTTTGGATCGTAAATGATCGACCATAGAGATAGATTTGGAACTTTTTTATCGCCCATATCAAAGCCAGACATTCCTTTTCACTTGTTGAATATTTTTGTTCCGCTGTGTTCAACTTACGGCTAGCATAAGCAACTGGGGTTAATTCCCCCTCAAGTGAATTGGACCTTTGCAATAGGGCTGCTCCTAATCCGACGTTACTAGCGTCCGTTCTCACAACAAACTCTTGACTTAAGTCAGGCAATTTCAATATAGGCCTGCTTGTGAGCTTTTCTTTTAACTCTTGGTAGGCAGACTCACACTGCGCTGACCACGTAATTTTATCAGGATTTCCTTTGCGCGTTAAATCAGTCAGTGGTGCACATATAGAGTTAAAATTTCTGATATACTTCTGGTAAAAACCACACAACGAGACAAAAGATCGCACGTCTTTCTTTGTCTGTGGCCTCGGTTCTCTCTTCAATTTCACCAAGTTCTTGGGGTCAGGGGTCATGCTTCCCTGATATACTGTGTGTCCCAAGAATTCCAACTTTTTACATCCAATACAACATTTGGTCGGTCTAGCGGTCAAGTTTGTCTCCCTGAGTCTATCAAACAACATATTCAGAGAGTTAATGTGTTCCTCAAATGTTTCTGTTGCTATGAGAATATCATCCATGAAATTCGTGATACATGGATTATTCAGGGGATCTAACAATTTTCGCATCATCCTAGAAAACACGCTCGGGGCATTTTTCAACCCAAAAGGCAACATGTTGATTCATTCATAATATAAGTTTCATATCATATTCCAACAAATTTGTATGCCCCGGTTTGTCCGTTAACACATCTGTATGATCATTCAGAACCTGTTGAACTCTCTCCCTCTGATTTCTCGTTAAATGTGTACTGACTTTTACCTGTGCAGCTGTCTCACAGGGATGTAGAAGATATTCATGAGAGGTGAGTGGTTCCTTTTTCATTTCCATTGCAACAGACAAGGTCAGTGATACAGACGATCCGGTTAGCATATGGTCTGTGATCAGAATATCATGGAAGTTGCTGTAGGCCGTTGAATATTGATTTAATAAAGAATGTTTATAATCTATGTCCATGACTTGAGTGTTCTGGTTCTCATTCATTAGTAACAATCGTGCTTTAATTATCTGATATGCGAATGCGTGGTAAGTGTAGCCAACAATTGAATATCTCAATGATTAATTTGATAAGTCCATCTCATTTGAGTCCACGAGGAAACACAGTTTATTTACGTAAGACAAACATACTTGACGATATTAGTTAATGTAGTTCATAGTAAGCATATGTGATAAATTAAATACTTGCAAACATCCTATTATGGGTCCATGTCGTACTTGAACAAACTGTCAAACGAACATCATGGCTATATACTCGCGCTGCTGGGTTTCAGACAACCGGTAGTGAGCGCATGTGTTTTGACGAGACTGAATCAACTACTTAATCATTTATCTCTTCATTAATTACCATGGACTGACCCGTGTCCGTACTTGACTAAAATATATATGTGCAGTAGCATCATGCACAACCTTGGAAGAGTAAGAAAATATCCGTCTTCACTACTTGACGGTCAATACAAAAAGGATACGGTAACCTAGTCACCGAGCGTGACCATATCGACGCTTACACGTCACGACTTGACCGTGCATTTCGCGTTCATAACCACGTAAAGTACAAAGATCAATTTATATTAATTCCATTGACCCTAATCATGCGCACTGCCAATTTCTAGCAGACGCCATCAATAAAACTACCGTAACAGTCAGTAAGTGTGTCTCTTCCTGGTTTTCTCTGTCCAGATATTTTTTCAGGAGATTCACATGATAGATTTTCTCTTTCCCCTTCTTATCTATCTTATAATTTGTTCTAGACACCTTCTCTAGAACTGTATATGGACCTTGCCATCCAATTTGCAACTTGTTTTGGCTGCCGGGTAGAAGAAGAAGCACCTTCTCTCTGTCGTAAATTTATATTGAGAGAAAGAGTCTTAGAAATAGTGGTCCGGTTTAGAGTGGAGAATGATGATGAAGCTCAGTGATAGAAATTGTAGAGAGTAAATAGTTGCTTCACAGAGTGCTGGAGGAGAGTAAAGATAGACTTATTTACGACAAATCGTTTCTCTCAATCTACTCTTCAGTCTCTCCTGGTCAAACAATTATTTGCCAGTTTTCCAGACACGCATCTGCGCTCACACCGATTTGGTGCTTCAAACACACAAATGCACGTGAATACAACTATATTAAACAAATAGAGGAAATGTTGGGCTTTGGGTATTTCCAACACAGTGCTAACTAGGTTTATGATGTTTATTAACCTAAAAAAAAATCCAATCACAAACAAATATCAAGTGTTACATATAATTATCATAAGTAAAGAAAATGCAAATAACAAGGTGGGGAGGGGTGAAGAAGATTGGTATCGACTAAGCCCTTCCCGCTTATTAAACAAAGATGAACCCAGTCCAAAGATAGATAGTTATCGGGAACATAGGTAATGTAACCTAACAGTGAAGTTAATTACTCTGAAAGAGGGGTTACAATACTAGGTATGGGTGGTAGAAAAAAACATGTTATCCCAAATTGTTCTTCCCTTTACTAAGCAACTGAAAGGGAGGGGGTTAAACAGAGTTAACAAAATATCCCACTTAAAGGAACAATGCGGGGTATACAGAAAATGTATTGCCCGGTAGGCAAGTTAACAAATGGTTTGCAAAAAAAATTAGATTTCCTGTCATTCATGCCGTTAAGACTATATATACCCTCACGTATTTAATTATGTATTTAATAAACACTGCGTGAGTTCTAATGGTTAAAACCCACATCTATATATATATAGGACTTAACTAAATTTATTAATTATAAATTCCTTCGCGACTATAAAAGTTACTTTAGCATTTAAGCCTCTATTATTTTTGGAAATAATATAACAGGTATAACATTACATTTACAACTGGGAACTATTGAGATGGTTTAATTTAATAAATTTAAATTAACACAATATCCAGTGAAATAGAATGAATGAACTAGACCACTGATCACTAGACACAGTTATATTTTACCGTTTTGCACAGAATAGAATTCACTGCAAATATATATGAAAATCCAGGGGAAAATCTATAATAAGATTTCAATATCGCTAGTGCTTCTGTCAAGTTCTGGCCAACGAGTGATAACATGCATCTCTTCATAGTCTGTATATCTACAATTGGAATGCAAGATTGGGGGGACATGAGAAATTTGACACCTTTTTTGATCTCAGAAGACTTTTGGGGATCTGACCGCCAGACTAAAGAGAGAAGCCGCCCCTGGTCTCTCGTATCTTCGCTCGCTGCTTGCGCCGGCTTTCCCGTTCGCTCCTACATCGATCGGTTTCGTGTTTAACTTACTTACTTAGTCGTTCCCCTTCTACCGTGAGGTGTAGAGGTTTGGAAGAGAGAGCGCCAGACCATTCTATCAGCTGTCTTCTTCCTGGCCTGGTTCCATTCTAGTCCTCGGTCCTTCAAAGATTGTCTAATGTTGTCCTCCCAGCGGACTCTGGGTCGTCCTGGAGGTCTGGATCCTTGGCTCTTTGTTTCCCATGCTTGTCGTGGTAGCCGATCTTCTCCCATTCTGCAGACATGGCCAAACCATCTTAGTTGGGACTGTTCTATTTGGGTCTGCAGCGGATGGGATTTTAGGCCTTGACGGATCGTCTGGTTGCGGACCATGTCTCTTCTTGTTACTTCAACCACTTTCCTCAGATACCTCATTTCTGAGGTTTGGATCTGGCTTTTGTGGATTGTAGTCATTGCCCACGACTCGCATCCATATGTCAAGACTGGGACATAGGTGGAGCGGTATACAGCCATCTTCGTTTTCTTACCAACCTCTTTCTTGCTGAGGAATCCACGATTTATGGCCTGAAAAAGTTTCCCAGCTGCTGCTTTTCGAGTGGCCAACTCTTCTTTGATGCCTCCCTTTCGGTCTATAATAGCTCCGAGATATTTAAAGTGGTCGACCTGCTCCAGGACCTGTTCTCCCAACTTAATCTGATGTTTTCTTTCTTCTCGTGATATCACCATGGATTTTGTTTTAGAGCTGCTTATGACCATCCCTCTCTTCTCCAGCTCTTCCTTCCAGACTTGCAGGTTGGATTGGAGATGTGCCTCTGATTTAGCAATCAGGGCAACATCATCAGCAAATGCCAGCTCCGAAATATAGACCTGTCTCATCTTCCAGTACCCCACTGAATACTTTCTTGTTCTCTCCTTACATGCCTTGATGACATCGTCCATAAGAAGTATGAAGAGGTAAGGTGATAGGATATCACCTTGTCTTACACCAGTGGTGGTCATGAACTCTTCTGACTTATGGTTTGCTGTCCTCACATACTTTCTGCAAGACTTGTAGAAGCTCTGTATAGCATGAATCAGAGGTGCTGGAATATTCTTCCTTGCCAAACAGTCCCAGAGTTTGCTCCAGGGGACCCTGTCAAACGCCTTTTCCAGATCTATGAAACAAAGATGGATCTCACTCTTATACTCAAGGGCCTTTTCACTCAGCTGTCTGAGTGTGAAGATTAGGTCTTGAGTACTTCGGTTTGCTCGGAATCCGCACTGGACCTCATCCAATTGTGGCTCAGCTGGGCGTCGGAGTCTCTGCTCTAGGATTCTAGAGTAGATTTTACCGGGGACACTGAGAAGGGATATGCCTCTATGGTTTCCACATTGTCGATTGTCACCCTTTTTGAAAATTGGTGTTATGGTGGCAATCTCCCAATCCTTTGGTATGGTCTTGTTGCACCATGCTGCCTGTAGGACCTTCAGGAGTAATAGGTTGCCTGATGCTCCCATGTACTTAACCATTTCTGGTGTTATACCATCATGCCCTGCTGCTTTGCCCATCTTGATTTTCTCTAGTGCTGCCCTCAGTTCTTCCATCTTTATGTCATCTTCACCATCATTGGTTTTCTCTTCTGTGCTAGTGGTTATCACTTCTGATGCTTCACCATGCTTGCTCACTGCTGTAGCAATAAGCCCCTGATATCTGGACTTAATTTCTGGCTCTCTCAGCTTGTAGGTCCTAATGCTCATTTCTCCTGCTCGTTTACTTGGTTTCTTGCGTGATGTTGGGCAGTTCCTAGGCTGAGCAGCTCTTTCAGTTGTTCGTTTGATTGTTAGCAGGTAGTGATCACTTCCAATCTCTGGCCCCCTCCAGACTCTTGCATCTCGGACATATCTGAATGAGCTTCTCCGAACAATGGCATAGTCGATCACTGACTTCTCATTCTTTGTTGGTTCACATCTAGTGTATGCATGTATGCGCTTATGGGGGAACTTTTCCGTGTTTAACACCGAGATGCAAAATACCGGCAGGAAACTTGCGTCGCTCGTTTCAGGGACCACTACTGCCTTTGATAGCATGCCGCCAGTCCTTCCTGCGATCTCCCCCAGTGTCTTTGATCGTGGTCACTACTATCGTTTGATGCTGGCAACGCCCTCCACTGGCCAAGTTAATGAAAATACCTGCATATGATTGCTCAGGAGATGTCTATGGGCGTGATTTAATCTCTCCTTAAATCAATGCGATGGCCAGAATGAACGGAAGATAAACTGTCCACATATTAATCAGCAAACGTGTTGACCATCTGCGTGGAAAGGTTGCATAGCTAATGAGTCCAGGTGAAAGAAATCCCGTTTGACGAAAAGTTACAATATATTCGGGGGCATTGATGCTATACGAAGGGGTCGTTACAAAGGGTCGTACTATATCATCCAACGCTTCAGGGTCAATCAGGGTCAGCTAAGTTCGTCTGTCACACTCTCCCACAGCTAATTCTCTGTCCTTAGCTTTCTTATTAAAATAGGCAGCATGTTTTTTCCTGGCTTGTCTCAAATTATCATTAGCAAGTTTCCAGCCAGTTTTAAGACGAGTGGTCAGCTCGTTCACATATTGATATAAAAAAAGGTAAAGGAACCCGTTACACGCCCATTGAGGCATATTGGGAATATGGTGTTAGGCCCATATTATCTTGACCGTCGGCACACGAGGGGTGATGTGGTCGGCATCATGCCGGCCGCCTTAACCTTCCCAGAGTAGCTCTGGTACCCATTTGGGGCTGGGTCGACCCAGGAGCCGTTTGTGGCCTAAAAATTTTTCCGCCTCATCTGGGGATCGAACCATAGACCACTGCGCTAGGAAGCCAGTGCACTAACCACTATGCTACCGCGGCTCCTACATATTGATATGATGAGGTAATATTTTCTTCTGCCTTTTCATCGGTCCACGTCCTTAATAATGTTTCTAATGGACCTTTTATTGGCCTCCCAAATAACAGGGTTGCCGGGGCCATACCGGTTGAACTATGGGGTACCTCCCGATAAGCAACAGGGCGGCGGGAAGGTATTGATCCCATGTATCTGGTTTTTCATGTGCCAACTTTCTCAGGATCGAAATGAGCGTCCCGTTAAATCTTTCCACTTGGCCGTTTCCTTGTGGATGGTACGGGCTACAATGAAAGTGTTTGGCTTGAAAGATCCTGAATACTTCTTCCGTTAGTTTCCCTTTGAACTGAGAGCCATTATCAGTCAAGGTTTGGTTGGGAAAGCCTAACCTGGTGAAGATTGTGAGTAATGCCTCTGCCACATGCTTCGAATCGATTGATGACAGGGCTACCGCCTCTCCCCACATAGAACAAGTGTCCACCAGAGTCAGAATGTAACTGTTCCTCCTCTTGGTCCGAGTGAGAGGTCCCACAATGTCCACGGCAACTCTTTCAAAAGGTGTTCCCACTATGGGCATTTCCCCTAGAGTTGCTTGAGCAGTCCAATGTTTTGGAGCTACCCGTTGGCATTCTGGACAGGATTTTACATATCTCTTTATATCTTCAGTTATTCCTGGCCTGAAATAATGACAAGCTATACGCTGTCCTGTTGCGCTGATCCCCATATGACCACTGAAGGGAATCGCATGCCCTAGTTCCAACACTTTAGTCCTATATGAAGTGGGAAGGACTAGCTGTCCGTGACCATTGGATCCAGTTCCAGCCTTCCTATAAATCAATTTGTTTTTCATATAGAAGTCTCCCTTGCCTGGAGGTGTATGACATTTGGGCAATTTCTTAAAACACGGCTTGAGTGATCTGTCCTCCGCCTGTGCCTTCCTCATCTCATCTGGATGGGTATTTATCGGATTATCCTCCTCCTTTTTAGACTGTGATTTGGTCTGCACTGTTGCCATGATCACAGGTCTCTTGGAATTCCCCAAGAAGACATATCTACACCCCAATATCAGAGGGTAGACTGGTTCATTTAAACTGCTGCCTTGATTACTCCTTCCACATAGCGCGTTTTCACATTTATTTTGGCGATGGGAAGTGTCATTGTCGCTACGTCCTTGGTTGCAGCTTGGATCTCCACTGTTTCTGTGGTGTATTGATCTGCTTGCACCAGGTGAGAACTCACAATTGAATCATAATCCAATCCAGTATCATACAAGCACCTTATGGTGACTCCATTACATATTACATCTTCACACACTGGGGGGTAGTAAGGTTCCTGCTGTTCAGTAGAGTTGACCTTTACTCCCTTTCTCCCCGTTTTCATTGCAGCGAAATTAGGAGGTTTCCTTTTACAACTGTCAGTGTTATGGTTGTCCATCTTACAATATAATCTACCTTTATGAAAAGGTTTTCTGTCATCATATTTCCTTTCATTGAATTGTGGGGTTTTATTTCTATAATCATGGTCTTGGCCTATCAAAATGTTGCTTACCTTTATTATTCTGATCTTTGTGGTCAAACCTATTAAAGTTTTGTGGTGCCTTAGGATTGTCTACCTGTTTCTTTTTAGTGCCAGCTACCTCTGCTTGGGCTGCCTGATACCTCTCAGCGACATTGCGTAACTCACCCAGCCTCTCTGCACCTTGTTCCATGAGAAACTTTCTCAAGTCTGGAGCCATGGACTCTCTCAGTTGCTCAATAAGGATCATTTCCTTAAGATCTTGGGTTTTCCCCAGAGCAGTCCATTTCTCCAAGTAGGTCTCTAACCGTGCAGAGAACTGGTGATAGGTCTCACCCGACAGTAGCTTGGCATTCCTAAATTTTTTCCTGTAAAATTCTCCATTCTTTTCATACCTTAACAAAAGAGCTTGCTTTAACATGTCGTAATTGTCTTGGTCATCCCTGCTCATCTTGGCAAAAACTTCATAAGCTGTTCCCCTAAGACCCTGGGATAACTTGAGGCTCCACCTCTCTCTCTCTCTCTCTCTCTCTCTCTCTCTCTCTCTCTCTCTAACCCATACGTGGTAGCCAAAAGTTCAAACCTACTTAAATACCCCTCTATGTCATCGTCTTTCTCAACAAAATGGTCTAAATGAAAACCCATAGCTGAGGTTGAGGCTCCCTGACTAGCAGTGGCATCGGAGGTAAAGGGACTAGCACCATTTTCAGGAGCATGGCCTTGTAATTCCAACTCCCTTAGTACTCCAAACTTTACCCTCTAGCAATCTCGTGCTCCCTCTGCAATCTCCTATCTTCCCTTTCTGCAGCCAGTCTCTTTTGTTCTCTTTCTGCAGCCAGTCTCTTTTCTTCTCTTTCTGTAGCCAGTCTCTTTTCTTCTCTTTCTGTAGCCAGTCTCTTTTCTTCTCTTTCTGTAGCCAGTCTCTTTTCTTCTCTTTCTGTAGCCAGTCTTTCTTCTTTTCTTCTTCCTCTTTCTGTAGCCAGTCCTTTCTTTCTCTCTGCTTCTCTTTCTGTAGCCAGTCTTCTTTCCTCTGCTTCTCTTTCTGTAGCC
>JAMPIV010018515.1:0-176717 GCA_024509875.1 Oreohelix idahoensis
CCCCCCCCCCCCCCCTCCGCATTGGAAAGGTGTATAAAGAACTGGGAATTATTTAAGAATTCCCAAACAGCTTCCTGGGTTTGATAACTGATCCAATTATTAAAATTTTGTATCAATCTATTTTGTTTATTTTATGTCAGTATTTGTTGGTCATATTGTCCCTATTGGGTTAAAAATTTTGAATTTTTATTGTTTATTAACTTGTGTATGTTCTTTTTTGATTATGTCGGACCTGAAACGTTACAAGGTTCAGGGACCACATTTAATTTGAATAGGTAATATATTTTAATCTATTATTAAATGTAACCCTGAGTGTAGTTTCTTTTGATCATTGTCTTTTATTTTTTGTTTATGGGTGTGTGTTCTAGTGTTTGTTTACTCTCAATCCACACTGGCATTTCCCTAGGGGACAATCATATGTAGTAGCTACCTTATAACTAGTCAGAATAGGTTGATTGAGTATATGTGGTTACGCTGTATTCGGTTTAATGTCATTACTACATCCAATTTTATTGTTTTAATACAGGTAAACCTTCACAAGCGGACCTCATTCTGGTACAATATGGTGTACAATCAACATACTAATTTTCTTTTCTTCAAATTCCAACACCCACATAGTCATTATTATGTTAACGATCAAGTTATCCTGCCAAATTTAATTTATGGAATGTTTTATGGTGTTCTCGTTAGATTGCATATCCTAATGAATATCTATATTTATAATGTGGCAAAAAAAGTCAAGAACCTAACAGGAGTCAAAGATAAGATTTTTCTACACACTAAGTGAAAACCATGAGGACTTTGGTATGCAGTAAGCATGGTAAAGAGTTACCATAGAATGTAAGTAAGTAGCTGTAACTTTGAAGTCATTATATTTTGTTGGTTTGCTTTCGGTTGTTGGTCTGTAGATTTTTATCGAGTAAGTTGGGACTAGTGTTTCTTATCCCTATACGTTTTGGTGGTTCCTACACCTATTGTAAGACTTATGTTGTTGACAGAACCGCTCAAAGGTTTACATGCTTGTAATTGAGCCTTCAAACCTGATGTCAGAATATCTAGAATCTGTAGCCTAACTCCTAATGGATTTTTAGCTCATCATTATCTTAACCCTGATAAGCTATTCTAATTTTTAAAATTATATAGGGTTTTTAAATTGTGTTTTGTGGTTGTTATTATAATATGAATGGTTATATGGTTAAAAATTATCGTAAGATTAATGCTAAGAAAGTTGTCTTATTTAGCTAATGTTAATGTTCGTTAATCAAAAAGTAGACTCAAATTTTGTCTGAATGTAGTTAATATGTTATATAGTTTATTGTTAAATATTTATTTAAAAAACATTACTAAAAAAAAAAAGCTTTGCACCCTGGAGGTTACTATAAGAATCCCAGAGAATAAATGCTTCCCTAGGATATTATAAGATGGGTCTGATGTAGTTTAATGCGGTGTATAGATGTATATGTAAAAAAGCGTTGTAATGTTAATGTTTTAAGTGTTAAATGCATTCAATTAGAGTCGTGTGGGAGTGTAGTTTTGGTGTCCTGGATTATAGAGGGCAAAGTTACTGAGCTGACAATGCAGGTTGCGTCATGTCCTAGTCTACACGCTGTATTATGGGGGGGGGGGAATAATAAAAGATTAGAATACAGTTGTATGGAATAGGGAGCCCTTGCTTTCCTTGTTCGACGTCCTTTGTTTCGCTATCATGTCAAGCATTCTTTTGCATGTCTGACTACACCTTTCAATCACGCCTCTTTTTACTTGAACAATAACAAACGAGGTTGGTTCCAACTTTCGCACTGTAATTCATAGCAAGGGTGCGAACTCGTTCGTTTACCAAAGTTTCTCACGCGAGTGTGATCTGTCAATTATGACGATATAGCCTGTCAGACCGCACGTGGGAAAACTCGTGGAATTGTATAGGCCTTTGTAAGATTCTCTATAAGGGTGCTCACCCTTTGATGTTCGTACTCAGGGGTGGAGAAAAATTCTTTGATCTCCAGAAAAGGGGAAATTCCGTGATTCCCGTTTCACGTTCAAAAGTCATCTGCAACGCCGGAACAGAGCACGACCGTGGGAAAAAAAACATATTTATATCTGGAGGAAATTTTAGGTTTCCGTTTTCATAGATTTTGATACTTGAGAGTGAAAAGTAACATAATCTAGGAGATCATAATAACATGGATTGTTAATAAACGGTGGCTGCCTTAAAACTCGAGAATCAGTTGTCGATCTGAATTTTGGATTATCTAAGCACGTTTTTTAGTAAAACTCTGGTGGCTTGGTGGGGTGGTTTATGGGCAGGTATTTGGGGTGGGGATGTGTTGTCTCTTCTTGAAGCTTCTTGAGCAAGATTGTTTGCTTGCGCCAGGGTCAGCAATCACAGAGTGACCAAGTCCCTACTCCACCTCATAGTTTTATGTTTTGTTATTATTGGCTGCTATCAATGCTGTTGGGGGTGGATGTGTTTTTAGGGGGACTAGGTTCGAAGTGGGGGTGGCATAAACCGTGTACCTAAAGGATGCACGTGTTCGTTTAGACTTGTCGCATCTATGTGTTGTTTGTAGTGGGCCAGTGATAGCTGATTTGTGGGTAAACTGGGGAAACAATGCATTCAATGGGCCTCATACTTGTAGACGATGAAGTTTGAAGAAGAAGATGTAGAATGCAAAGAAGTCGTGTGAAGAAGAAGAAGAAGTACTCTGTGAGAACAGGGGGTGAATTGACTTTTTCAGACAGGTTTGTTTTGGTCTATCGTAAGAAGAAGTGGAGTTGTGCATACTTCTTATGTTGTCGGTATTTTGAAAGTAGCGAATTGTTCGTGATTTATTGTGGTTATGTTAAGTGTTTGAACCTCACTTGTTTTTATAGGGGGCTCAAACTGGGGTGGGGCAGGTAACGCGTTGCTTAATTGTATTCCTGTGGTGGGCATGGTGTATTGTTAATTTTAATCGGGGGGGTGGGGTGTGGCTCAGGTGGGGGGGGGGGGGTGGGGTGGGGACGTGGGGGGGTGGGGTTAGTGATTGCGGGGAGGTGTGGGTGACCAGGGGGTGGGGGGGGGGGGGGGCTTGTCGGGAGGCATTTGGGGAGAAGGGTAGGGGTGCGGGGGGGGGTGGGGGGGGGGGGTGAGGGTGGGGGGGGAGGGGGGGGGCACTATCTGGGGGGGACTGGGCTGGGGCGTCAGGCACGATATGGGTAAGTGCCGCGTTAGGGGGGTGGGGGGGGGGGGGGCAGGGTGGGGGTGGTCGTTGACAGCGCGTGCAGATGGTTGGCGGGAAGGTGGGTAGGTTGGGTGGGGGGTGTGAAAAGTGCGGCCGGTGCGTCTAAAAGCTGTACGGTTAGGTGTTTATTTAAAGACACGTGTAGCATTTAACGTTTAATAGGTGATGACGTATGAGTGATTTAGCCCCCCTCCCCCCCCCCCCCCCCCCCCACGAATAATGTAGAGACTTTTTTGTGTTGCATTTTGCATGATGTTTTTTTTTTTTCTAAGCTCCTAGACCCTGATCATTTTTGTTGTTAGTTGGTTCTGATTTTTGTCAGTCTTTTGATTTGTGGGATCCGTCGGACTTCAGAGTGTTCGTTTTGGTTGTGTTTTAGTCTTGGAAAGGAACAAAAGAATAGTGGTGAAGTTTTTATGGGGGGTGAGGTGGTAATGAATGAGTAGGAGGAGGTAAGGAGGGTAAAGGGGGGTGAGGATCGGACATATACAGGGGGTTTGTGTGGGGGTTGGGAGGAGGGGGAAAAAGGGAAAGGGGGGGGGACTTATGAATAGGGAGAGGATGGGGGGGGGAGTGGACAGAGGAGTGGGAAACACATTTCACTGGTTTGGTATTAAAAGTAACATTATCATCTTGTTTTTTTTTAGTTTTTTTTTTATAATTTTTTTTTTGGCATAGTTACGCTTTTATAACAATTCGGTATTTTTTTTTTTTAGTTGAGCCCCTCTATAGGTCTTTTATCATTATCATTAGTTCAAGTGTTTTTGTTTGGTTTGCTTTTTGGTGTTGCCTAAATACCTGTGAATTGTGTTTAGTCGTTTCTGAGATGTGGGGATATAGACTTGTTCTTGATTTTTTTCTGCACAGAAACGTACGCTGTTGGGGGGACTAATGACGGATCCTGTAGTGGGGGACGCGACACCCAGGGGATTGGCTTTTCTCTCTTTTTTTGTTTTTATGACATACCGAAGAGCACTAAGAGGAAAATTGGAAGAGACTGGGTAAGAGGGGAAGAACAAGAGTGAAAAGGACGATGAGCAATGAAGGAGGTATTATTTTAGGTTCTCCACTGCAAATGGCCTAGACGGATGTTTTCGTATTCATGGATTAGTGTTGAGGAGAGGTACTGCGTGCTTTGTTAGGACAAAGTGACGTAGATTGACCGGTATTACACCCGACCCTCCGAGGCACCGTTCCATGACGAGTTGTGTCTGATTTGGTAGTCAGACCACATTAAATCTTAGGTGATGCCTCACTTCTATTTTACTGAAATTTGTTTACCTTATGTCTATGTTATAGACATAGTGCATTTTATTCTTGTGATCTTTTTCAGTCTGTGATTATTATGTGCTGACTTGATTTGGCAGGAAGTAAAATAGCGAATGGAAATATAAAGGAAAAAATAAAAAAAAAAAAAAAAAAAAAAAAAAATATAAAAAAATAAAAATAGAAAAAAATATTAGAAGATAAAAGGTTAAAAAAAAACAAAGTGATAAATAAAATATATATTCTACACTAAAGAACTTTCCTATTGTGTGTTGGGTCAGGTACAAATAAACTGTTTTACCATAGTTTTTTTACGTTTGCTGTGTATTGTAGTATCTTAGTTTTATGTGTGTGTGGGTAGTTTTACATTTTTGTTCATATAGGGTGCGATAGATTGTCTTATACTTAATTTACTGTCGTTTATAGATAGGCTGGACAGAGGCTAGATATCATTCCGAGTACATGGGTTTATATCTTTTTCCTTTAAACATTTTCTCTCGTGATTTCTATTGAGTTCAAAGTTTTTCTCACGTATTTACCACTCTCATCGTGCTAAGACGGGTCACTTAAATATCTGTCAAAACCTTTCTAAATTTTACGACAATGTGTAACCTTGAATCTTCTCTAAGTTTGGGAAGGCAAACGCGATATATGAGGATACGGTATTAATCTATAAAGGCTGAGACCTACTACAGGGTAGTATCTCGTATTTACACTCCAACTACTGCAATTTTCCTGTTTATGAGACTTCCTTTTTTTAATCATTAAATTGTTTTGTATCAATGATATGCATATACACCAGTTCTAACCAGTCCTCTGAATGGCTCTAACATTCTACATTTAATCAATTTTTCATGTGCTTTATTTTTGAGTCTATCGTTTTCTACTAGATCCCAGTTTACATTATCTAACCACGTGTCGTGAGTACGTTTAACTGATCAGTGTATCTCTATAACTTGTCATTGAGTACGTATCATTGAAGTTACTGATGAGTACCAAGTAGGTACGTCATATATCAGCTTGGGACACTGTCTTCACTTGTGCTTCCTCAGTTGATTACTATGGACAACATAATTATGATTTTTGTGTGGTTTCTGTGATTAAACAAGTTACTGCACTTGTTGCAGAGGGTTATTCGGGCTGTGGTCAATGGAAGGATTTTTATTTTATTAGAAATTCACTGGTCCATATTAGTTGGAGTAGTTGCAATATGTATACAATCCTTTTTTTTTTTTTAAACCAGCGGAATCGTAGCTTTACTGCCTTTTGGGCCCTATGACTTGTCAGTGCGAGGCTGGGGGGTCAGTGGAATTTCCTTCACTCCTTCACATCCACAGGGGTTTGTGGGTGGTTAATAATGGGATGTTATAAATATTTATTGGCGGAATTAGTGTAATGTCTGAGTCTAATGATGTGGTTGGTTTATGTTATCGTTTTTTGTGGAGTTTTAATCGAGTAACTTTATTGTTTCATCTTATATATAGTATCTATGTACAAGACCTTTATGATATTTAGTGTGGATGTCTACGTTGTTTGTAGTTTGGGTTTTGTAATTGTTGAAGTGTATGTCACAACAACAAAAGACAGATAAACAATTTAATTTTGTTCCAGTACTTTACAAAACGGAGGACTACGCACACAATAGTAACCTACTCGATAAGACTATCTTAAAAGAGTAGTGTTGTTATGTCAATTTATATTTTTTTTTGTTTTTGTTACTTGTCTCTTGAGTCTATCCCTGATTAAACTACACAGTGTAAACCTGGAATCACAATCTATAATATTTATTACAAGTTTTGTAGGTACTCAGTTTTCTATTTAATCTTGTTTTTGACATATTTTAGCTATTACGTTTCTTTTGTGTGTAGTTTGTGATGTTGATTTGTGTTAATTCTGGTTTTGGTTTTTCTAGCTAGAGAGTTGTTTGTCATCTTGACTTCAAGTGTCTTTTCTTGGGATAATTTTCAACAAGTTCATTCTTTTATTCTGTTTATTTTCCTATTTATTTACTGTAATTTTAGAGGGGGGGCGGCACCATAATGTTGAGAGCATTGGCCACATTTCTTAAATTTCGTTGTTGTCTGCAGTATAGGACACCTCTCTGCTCGTTTACTTACAATGAGTTCTGGAGCCACCTACACTGGTCGTTATCGTAACCTGTTGTAGTTGTATGCTGTCAGGCCTCTGGTTTCTGTACTACAGGCCAAATACATGCCTCATGACTTTGGACCACCGCCCCTGACAACAATGAAGGTTGTACATCCTCTATTTCACATAACTAAGCTATATTCATTTTTACACATTGTGCACAATAAATATCAAAACACTTTGTGTTCAGTGCTGTAGGGCCATGCTAGTCTTCATCTGATAAAAAAATATCACCAGTATTTCCGTCCTAATGGTTACTACGCATCTGCCTATTCCAGGCTTTATTTCTCCTAGTAAATATGTTAGTGTCTGTTGTTTCTGTTTGGCTATCCATGCAGTTTTACTTTTTTCGACCACCTACTATTACAGGTTGGTGCTAATATTTAGGCTTTTCTCTAGTTGGCCATGAAATTCTCATCATATATTTTATTAGACATAAATCTTATTTCAACTTTCAATTTTTCTTTATATAGATATCAATATGTCTGCTCTTCCACAATTCTATGGATTATAATATACAGTTTCGTTGGTCTTGCATTGAATTATGGCACTAATTCCGATCTGCCTCTTGTCACCAGGCTTTTATTTTAGATAAATATTTGACTCCTGGTGTTCAACGAACTGTTATTAGTAGGTTTATTACAAGATGTGGCTATGGATCTGACGCTCTGATATGACTTGATGGGATGTTCTTACCAAAGCAGGCCTATGTCTACAACATCTTTTCATATATGATGTACCCCTTCTATTCATTTTCCAATAACTACTATAAATCAACTTGTATTTGCAGTACAATCTAATCGTGTTTAGTCTTACCTTCTCATTCCAGCCAATAATAATATAGGAGTTTTATTCTTGGTAGGCTATTTCCGTTAAAGTAATGTTTTTAAAAAACGTTTTAAATTTATATTTATGAGCAGTAATGATTTCATGATGTCATGGCCAACCCCCACTGATATTGGTAAAAAATATAGCCATATTTGTATTTGAGTTTACAGAACTAAAGGGTTTCACAAAAAATATTCTTGGTTACGCAAGTCCTGACACGTACCATAATATTAATTTGCTTCTTGACGTGCTACTATGGGGCGTTCATAAGATGTGTTTTCCTAAGATAGTCGTCATAGGATTTTTGTTTTTTTTTCACGCGTTCATTCGTTGTCAATTTGGGTGTCTTCTGTACTTTCAGTGCTTAGATGTTATTAAGGTGTGTATCTGTTTCATATTCCTAATAAGCATTTAGTCATTGTTTTTCTAGTTACGGTGTATTAATGGAATGAATGAATATGGTAATTTAGGTCATTGATGTAGGTATAAGTTTTTTTGCATCAGTCAGTTAGATATTGGATGGAAGGGTTAATAATAGTAGGATTTTGCCGTTCAATGAAGGTTTAAATCGATTTGCGACGAGTAGAACAAAAGTGGGGATTTGGTAAGGATTGTGAAGATGTTTTCACTTTCTTTTTCTTTTATTAAATCTGTATTTGGTTAGGTTTGATTTAGCCGTTTTAATTTATATATGGGGATAGATAATTAGTACTTTTTAATTCTAGCTTCACTTGATTGCCTTGCGTTTATTCATAGAAGAATCTTATTATTAGTTTTGGGTTACGAGTACACGTTTCATAGGATGGCGGTTAAAAAAACCGTAAATTTGTATTTGATATAGTAGGCAATTGTAAATTATAGGGAGAAAAGGTCACTGGAGTCATCGATGTTGACTGACGTAGTGGGCTAGAAACGATAGGGGGTTTGTGATGTTAGAAATGTAAATGCTGTCATACAGATAATCTTTGACCATTTCTTCTTTAATTGATATTGACTGAAGATTTTGTTTGGGCTAGTTGATGTACGTTGATTTTAGTTTATTCATTTTCTGTAGTATGGCATGGGTTAATTATAATCGATTGATTTTGTAGTAGAGTTGCATAAAAACATACTTTACATGTCAGTCCTTTTATTGAATATTTGACTTAGATATAGGTAAGCTTCAACACTAGGACTTTACTCTGCTGTGGTGATATCCTTTAATTTTGGTAAGCATTTAATTGTGGTTCATGTAATGCGATTGGCTGTTTTACGTGTAATCAGTTAAGGTATGGACTATGGAACCTCTACAAGTTTTTGATATCGATTTCGGTTATGAAAAATTCATTGAGAACAGCCGCATGATACGTGTTCTGACTTGTGGTCTATGGGGCTTACTGGAATCTGATAGTATCCTTTACTCAGATCCACTTTTGAGAAATATTTAGCTTTATTTTGTCTGGCAAACAGCTGATTTGTATCCGGCAATGGATCCACCTGTCCTTCTGTAATAGCATTCAGTCTCCTGTAATCTTTACAGAGTCTATGTTCTCCAGAGGGCTTCCTTAAGAGTACAACACCGGAACTATACGAAGACTCACTGTGCGAAATAATTCCTTCCTTCAACAGATAGTCTATCTCTTCCTTCAAAGCTTTCTCCTTAGCAAACGGAATCGAATATGGTTTCATACAGAAAGGTGTGGGGTCTATCAGTTTCATATCATATTCCAATAGGTTTGTATGCCCTGGTCGGTCTGTTAACACCTCTGCATGATTATTTAGAACCTGTTGCACTCTCTCTTTCTGAGTTTTCGTTAAATGTGTACTGATTTCACCTGTGCTGCTGTCTCACAGGGGTGTAATGGATATTCAAATGATGAAAGTGGTTCCTTTTTCATCTCCATGGCGATGGACAAGGTCAACAAGTGTGTCTCTTCCTGATGTTCTCTTTCCAAATATTTCTTCAGGAGATTCACATGATAGATTTTTTCTTTCCCCTTCTTATCTATCTTATAATTTGTTCTAGATACCTTCTCTAATACTGTATATGGACCCTGCCATCCAATTTGTAACTTATTCTGACTCCCGGGCAAAAGAAGCAGTACTTTCTCTCCCACAGCCAAATTTCTGTCTTTCGCCTTCCTGTTATAATAGGCAGCATGTTTCTTCCTGGCTTGTTTCAAATTTTCATTGTCAAGTTTCCAGCCAGTTTTTAAACGAGTGGTCAGCTCATTCACATATTGGTATGAAGATGTAATGTTTTCCTCTGCCTTTTCATCAGTCCACGTTCTTAACAAAGCTACATATGGACCTTTAATTGTGTGGACCTATTTGTCCATGCACCGGTATGGTCTCTTCCACTCGAAGCTTTATAGTGATGATTTTTCCGCCCAGAAATTATCATCTCAACTAAAACGACCGCTACCTAATTCTTTTCTTTGGGGCCTTTCTCCCCACTTAACAATTCTTGATGTGAGAGATTTCTCTCTATACATCCTCTTTCCTCAGTTTGTTTAAGTCCGATTGAGGGATTTTCGGCTTATCCTGGGGTAAAGACATCTTTTTGCACTCTCAGCGCATAGTGGCCATTGTAAAAACAGTTTAAGTTGAAGCTTGTCGTGAAAAGGGCCTTCCCCATTCCATTTGGTCCACTTTATCAAAATCTATTTTCTTTTTATTATCAGTGGCCTAATTTTGCCCCGTGGCGTGTCCAGGTCCTGATCCATGTTCCCACTTGTGGGTGTTCCCTCATGTGCTATGCTACACCTTTCTACAAAATTCTCAATGTCCCATCTTGCTTTGGGACAATAATAATTGTGAGCCACCTTTTGAATGATGGTACCTATCTTCTCATGGTCCCCATCTGGTTTCACATGTAGGCTCCTTATTAAGTCTGCCCTATATCTTTTAGGAAGTACCAGCTTTGTCCGTGACCTTTGGATCTAGCTCCAGTCTCTCCTTATACATAAAACTTTGTTTTTAATGTTAAAAATCTCCCTTACCTGGAGTTGTATTGACAAGGTTGACAATTTCCTGATATACAAGGCTTGTGTGTGTCTTATCCCCAGCCTGTGCATTCCTCATACTCTTTCTGGAGTGGTAATCCAACATAATATCCCTCCCTCCTGTCTCTGACGGTCGACCTGGTACCTGAAGGGTTGCCATATGACATCAGGCTTTCCTTCTGCAACGGTTCTGTGGTCATGATTGGTCATCTCGACAAATTGTTATACACCTCAACTTTTTCCTTGGTTGAAAGATTTTCTCTTCATTTCATATTTCCACTTTTATTCAGCAGAATTGTGGGGTATTTATTTTCTATCTTTGTACTTACCGTGGGCCTATCACTAATTGGTGATCCTACCACTTTGTTTTGATCCAACCCCTCGCACATAGGATCATAATTTATTTATAAGTTCTTGGGTGGGGGTGCCCTTATAAAATTATCAAATCTGTTTCTTTTTTTTTCCTGATACCTACTGCCTGAGATGGCTTGATTACCCTGTCACAGCTAACTATTTTAAGCATACTCACCACCAGCCCTCATCTGACACCTTGCTTCCAATGAGAAACTCATTTCCTCGGGTCTGGAGCCTTTGACTCTCTTATAATTGCATCATGATAAGGTACCATTTAAGTAAGATTATTGGGTTTTAACCAGAGAAGCTCCCAATTTCTCCATGTATGTCTCTATTCGTGAAGGAGATCTGGTGATGGTTTCACCTCGCAGTTGTTTAGATTCCTAAAATTTTTTTCCGATTATAATTCTGCGTGTTTTCATATATTAACAAATGAGCCTGACTTAGCTTGTCTTAATTTTCACTGATCACCTCTGCTCATTTTTTGCATATACTTATAAGCTGGCCCTCGTAGTCCTTGTGATAACTATTTTAGCCGCATACTTTCTTCTCTATATACCATTAGTGGTAGCTATGTTCTACATATTTAGATTGCTCTCATATATCTTCGTCATTCTAACACAAAATGATCTAATATGTAATTCTTAGCTGAGGTTGAGGCTACCTGGATTGAAGTGGATTTAAGAGGCTTATAGGGTACTGGGACCTACATTTTTCTGGTGCAATGGCCTTCGAAACTCTATACTCCTTGTCGTACACTACATTGTTCCCGTTTGTAATCTCATTCCTTCCTCCTTTTCGGCCTTCCATCTCTGCTGTCATCTTCTTTCTCGGCATTCACCTTTCTGACGCTAATCGCCTTGTTTCCCTTTTGCCTATAATTTTCTTTGTCTCTTTGTCAGCCTCAATCTGCTACTCTTTTTTTCAGCCTCTAATTTTCTTTCGGCCTCTTTTTCTAATCTTCTTTCTTCCCGTTCAATATATTTGTCACATTCAGCAGTGACATAAAGCTATCATAATTTGGCCCGTCCAATTCACTAACATACTTTCGCATGTTCTGTACAGCAGCAGATCGATATTTGGCCTGGTCCGCCTTTTTTCTAACTGATAAATGTTAAACAATTTTAACTAAACATTATACCTCTGTTATTAATTATGTAATTACAACACAGGCACTGAAGAGCTCAAACCTTATTTAATTCCACCCAAGGATACTTTAATTATTATAATTCCCAAATATATAACGGCGAGATTGTTCACTTACCCGGAAACAGGACCCCTATTTATGTGGTTAATATGGGTTGTTTATTAATATTTTTATAGGGGATACTACGTGTTACTGACTGAGTCAGCTGTGTAGGGTATCTGTATCTAATAATGTGGAGTATTCACTAGATTTTCCTTAATTTGCTACCACATTTTTATATATATCTCAGTCAGTCCTATCTGTTTTTTTGTGGGATGTCTTTAGTGTTGTGGGGGTGGGATTGGGTATGTGAAAATGATGAAGTGTTAGTCACATCTACACAGACAGATTAACTATTTAATTTATTTAATGTACTTTAAACACTGGTGACCCATCTCACACTAGTAACACATCTATTAGTAATATATAATAGAGTCAAGTTTGAAACTGTACAATTTATTTTATTTATTGGTATTTTATTTATTTAAAATAGAGTTATAATGATTCAACTTCTCTGTGTAACCAGGAATCACATTCTTTTTCTTACTAGTTAGTTTTGTACACAGTTTATTCTTGTATATCTTGTTAATTGACATTGTGTTGGTTTTCTATATCTAGGTGTGTAAGTGTGTAAAGTTGTAATTTGAGTTTTTACTGGTTTTGTTTCTTCAAGCTAGTGTGCTGGTTGTCATCTTGACTTCAAGTGTCTGATCTTTGGCATAAGTTCACAGTCTGTCAATTTTAAACAGTTTATATTCACTCTTTTTGGACTGTTCAATTTTTTGAGGGGGGGCAATATAATGTTGTGCTCCATGGCCACACTTTCTTAACTTTCGTGATGACTGCAGGTAAAGGACTTTCCTCTGCTCGATTAATTCTATGAGTTCTGGTGCCTACCTCACTGGTCGTATCTGGACCCTGTATAGTTTGATGTCAGCCTAGGATTCTGGTACCTCAGGACATATATGCCTCACTATGGACTTTTGTCACTCCGTCCCTGGGAATCAAGAAGGTTGTACCTACTTTTAATTATCTATGTCTTTAATTCACATTTCCCTATGAGCACACATTTCATTTTATTTATCTTGTGTGTACACGTGCTGCTTGGCAATGATAGCTGCATATAGTAAATAATTACACCTGTATACTACATTAACTTTTGGTTTCTTAGCACCTCTGCAATGCCTGCTTGATTTCTTCACTAGTCAATATGATTGGTGTCAGTGTACTGTTTGGCATTCCACATGCAGTTTTTCTTTTGTTCGACAAATCCTATTATGGTTGGAGAAATTATTTAGGCTTTTATTCAAGTTGGCAACTGAATATATCTACACATATATTTGTCTTAAATCATAATTTGCACTTCATATTTTCATTTAAATAGATATCAATTTTTAAGCTGAATATACTTCTTTGTTATTATATTTATACAGTTATCGTTGAACTGGCAATGAATTGGCTCGCAAATTCGATCTGAATCTTGATCCTGGATTTTATTTTAGAAAAAAATACGATATGGTGCTCAAACGCCTCTGTTCTTAGTAGGTTTTTTACAAGAGTGTGGCATGGTTTTCTTGGTAAGACGCTCTGAAATGACTAGATTGGCTGATTTATAACCCTAAATCATGCCATTGTCATTATCTATCATTTTCAATATAAGTTACTAAATTATTTTTCGTTTCCATAACACATGATAAAACTTGTTTTGGCAAGTCAATTTATTTTAGTGTTTAGTATTTCATCTCACTCCCGCCATTCATATAGGAGTTTAATTGGTAGGCTATTCCGTTATACGTAATTGTTTTTCATATAAACGTTTTAAAAATTTTTTTTGAGCAGAAATTGATTTTCATGCTGTAAAGCTCCCACCTATCTTTGTCTTTTGGGCAATAATTTTGTTTATTTAAAGACCTAAAGCGCGTAACACATTACTCTATTCTTCGCTAGAAAGTCCTGCGTTACTATTCTTATTTATGTTTTGCGTGATAAATGTGCTGTTCAAAAATATGTGTTTCCATTGATTGGAGTATATTTGTTTGTTTTTTTCCTCGAGTTCACTTATTGTCTTTGGGTGTCTTCTGTACTTTATGGGTGATTAGATGTTTAGTTGTTTTTATCGTAGTGTTAATTTTTCATTTTTAGCTTTTTTCTTGTTTTTAAACCTGATTATTGTTTGTAGTAGTAGTGTTTTTCTGACAATGTTTATTGAAAAAATGTTTGTGCTGCCTTCTACTCGTGGGGCTTGGCGGTTATATTTTTAGCGCGACGACGGGTAGTGTTGCATGACTTCCTGCCTTCAGTCGTCACTCTCTCTCTCATACTTGTCATCTTGTCTTTTTGTTAAGCAGTGTATATAATGGATTGATTGATATAATATTAATTCTAGGTCATTGTCAGCTTGCGTATCTCAAGGGTTTTTCTTTGTAAGGCAGCCAAGTACACGTTTCATTGTAGAATGAGTGTAGTGATTCAGTAGGGCTTTTACTAGCAACGGAAAAGAGTTACATTTGCAGACGAAGTAGAAATCTAGGGGGATTTCTAGTACTGTCATTGTGAAAGCTGGTTGTGTACATTCTTCTTTCCTTTTATTGAAGTTATTTTTGGGTTTACCTTTTACGTTTAATTTATATATGGGGGATTAGAATATTCACGACAATGGCAGGAGACGTTCAGGTTATTCAGTCAAATTCCGGTCGTTTACATTCTTCAAACGATGAACGCACCGGGCTTGAACCTTGAATACATGGTCGCATAGTAACAACGTTTGTAGACTTTTCACCTTGCGCGGCCTCCCAGTAACAATAATTAAGATGGTTTGTCGGTTCCGCCAACACCATCGGAACTGCAAAACGCATCGATCGTCCTTTTCGGTTCAACCAGGCAGCGCAGATTCGTTGACAGGATTGACAAACATTTGCGTGGGGGGCCCAATACGGTACTGGTCAAAGTTCTCACCAACCAAAATAAAGGCGGTAAGCTTTCTTTTCATCGGGGTTATGGGTCGCATTTGTGATTAGCAAAGTTTTTGTCGACATTATTTAGCAAAAATAATCCGCCAATGTTCACACCTATTCACGAGGCATCTTGCACGTCACCGTATGACAATCTATGAATCCTATTGTCACAATTGTTGAAAAGGATGGAATATGGGGTTTGCATGGAATGTACAGTTTGTGTCATCATATTTGAGATTACGGGATATCCGTATTGTGGGTAGCTCTAGCATGCGGCGATTGATTATACGGTGGTTTGGTTGGGTCATTCGCGTGGGAAGGTGTGAAGCACACCTGCCTACTGATACATCATCCGGATCTTGAAAACTTGGAGATATTTCGCGTTTTTTAGTTCCATATTCGTGATCAGCTTCTTGGTCAAAATTTGTGTAAATTAGCTATGTTGTCTCGCGTCAGATTCATTTTGGCTGTTGTCCAGTGATTTTTTGAGTATAAGTGAGTTTTGGATTTTTTTTATATTCGTTTTTTACATCATTGGGAGTTTCTTTACGATATACAAATTTAAGCGGTTAAGTTACATTTGCCTTTATAGGATTTACTTAACTTTCTATGGGATGTTTTATATATTTTTAGATATGCTATGATTATTCTTTACATACTTTATATACAGATTAGAACAAAATGTTTATAAACAGCATATATGTTGTGTTCAATGGGAAAGAAGTTAAAATAACCTGTACAGAATCGTAGATGGAAAGCGTCAGTTATAATAAAAGTTGGCCGAAGTCCTCATGTCAATGGGTTATGTAGATCATATTTGTGGCAGGTTCTGTTTTCATCTTGTCCTTTTGTTTTGTTTTCTTCTTCTTCTTACGTACTTAGCCACAGACATCATTGCAGGACAGTGGCACCATTTACGCCTAGTGGCAGTCTTAGGCAACAGAAGGTAGGTTTTCTTTGCTCATTGTTTCCCATCACGCTAGTGGCAGTCTTTAGGGCTAACGGACAAATAATCCCATTTGCTGTGTTTCCCGTAATCGAAGTGACTGGCTACTTGAGGTGATTCAGCCATTTGGGTCTTTGTTTTTGTTGGACCGCGTCATTTAACATGTTCGTTGGAATTATCAAATATGGTCTGTTGGAGTCGTAGTGTCTTGGTCATATTTTTACTAATGCAATGCTTTATCTGCTATCTAATAAGATTACTTATAAATTCTTTTAGTTAACTAACTCTGGGCATAGGCACAGAAATCAGTGCTCTCAGATTGGTCGTTGTGGACGCAACTCCTCTTAGCTCTTGGCACATTGTTTAATCCTAACGTTCTTCCTTCTCTTATGATGGTTCTTCTAAGGGTTTCTTTTGGTCTTCTTTTTTTTTTATTCATTACCCTCTGGTAACATATCGTGTGTGAGCGCCCTGAGAGTGGTATTCTGTTGTTATGCATGCGTAGGAATGACGATTTATGACCATGTATTTTCCTTATATAGTTCGTGGACATATTTCTGTCTAGAGCTATACTGAGAATAAAACAAGCAGCCGTATTTCTGTGAGTGTTACTTTGTAATATCAATTTTGTCTGACGGTTTAGTTTCAGACTATAATAAGCTGTGGGCGACAGAATTTTCCCGACGACTCGCTTTTGTCTAATTATTTATAGGGAACCAAACACAGCAAAGATGTTTTTTATATTAAAAGAATTTTTATACTATTTATAAAACAAGCATTGTATTCTTTGAAATGGCCTCTACGTTATAAATCATAGACCATCAATAAATTTGAAGGCCAATGTATTAAGTATTCAACAGAGGGGATGTTTGTTGTACACTCGGCTCTGTGTATATATGTGATGTACAGTTGAGCCTGCAGATTACTCAGCGAAACTTTTTCATTGAATATGAATGACACACAGTTCTGATTAGATACCACCAATAGTCAGATTAGCCTTTTTCAGTATCCAGTAAAAACTCGGACGGGCCGGGTTTTATCGTTTACATTGATCCACTGTTTAAGCTGCGTTGAGTATCTCCTTTGGATTAGGATTGCGGTTTGTGATTAACGGTACATACTTTTTTCAATTATTCTATTTCTGGGAAAGCTATACGTATCGTGTTTCTCCTCTGATCTGTGCTCTTTCTCTATTCTATGTTGATAAACTATGGGGTGTCTTGATCTTTAGTCTCTCTATATTATCCTAAGTGTTTTAAGTTCCAGTGGAGCTATGATATCTTGCGTCTCTCAATAATACTCTTGTGTTTTCAGTTCAGAGGAGCTCCTGGATATCGCGTCTCCTCAATTTACTCTTAGTGTTTTCTGTTCCAGAGGGCTTCCATGATATCTTCGTTTCGCGATAGGTCCGGTTGGTGGATAAGAACAGCTAAGTTTGTTATGTGCCTGTACTGTTGTAATAAGTATTATTGGAGATTTGACTAGCGCATCGTGTAATTTCGGGAGTCTGGTAGTGTGGACGTGAGGCCACTTTTACAATGGCATTATCCCTGACCAATGAATTAAGTTTCATACATTTTTTAGTCGCACCAATCAAATACCATCGACGGTGACTAGAATCACAACACCGTTCGTGCTAAACTAAAAGTTAAAATTCCTAGGAGAGTCCAGATAGCAGGCCTAGGCCGTAGGTTATGTTTTTGTACCTGTGAGTTGTGAAGAAGCCAGGTTTTTGTGCTGTCTCATCTACGACTGAACCTACAAGGCATTTACTATAGATTTTATTAGTGTTGTTTTACTGAATGAAGTTAGTTGTGTTTAAGTTTAATGGCTATCATTTACTGCAATAGTTAATAAAAGCAGTCAGCTATATTTCGTAACTAGGAGCAAAGACTGTGTAAGTTAGTATACTCAAGTTAGTACATTCGTTTATCTTTTAAGTCTTCCAGCTAGAATTGATTGTATTAGGGGTAGGAATACATGGATAAAAGGCGTGTTTATTTCACGTGGTAAGTTAAGAAGCTGATGTTAAGATCACATTTAGTTATTTGTAAATAACCAAAGATCAATACTATTTTACTGAAAGTTATGGAAAGCGAAGGTCATTGTTGGCATAGTCGTGTACACTCACGGGATTTTATTGTATCTCACTCGTTAGGAGAGAGATAAGGAAATACGGATACCATGCAGAATAACTACTTCAAAATGAAAGAATGATTTGATTCCTGCCTTCATTTTGTTTATTAGGTATTCTGGATTATTCTAGGTTTATTGTATCGGCTGAGTTTTTCAGATATGTCGAGTGAATTTAAGGTTACAACTATGTTAGGAGTATCTTCAAATTTAGAACCTCTTTATCAATTAGTGAGAGACGTACGAACTGGCGTGAACTCTTACAAGAAACCCCTATCACATCATAGCGGACGGCTAGTAATTAACTGGCTAGATTAGTAAGAAGAGTCAATCTATATATTTTATTTCTTTGGGATTACCGTGATTTATTTTTACGGTTAAGGAGGGTGACATGGTAAGTTTGCATAATAATAATAATAATAAATTCTTTAAGCACCAAACACGGCGCATAAGGCAGAAACCAGTGCTCTCCAGGTTGTTCGTTGTGACGCCACTCCTCTTAGCTCTTGCAAATTATTTAGGCCCAACGTTCTTCCTTCTCTTATTATTGTTCTTCTGAGTGTTTCTTTTGGTCTTCCTTTTTTCCGCTTACCCTCAGGAACCCAAGTGAGAGCCTGTAGTGGTATTCTGTTGTTTTGCATTCGTAGGACATGACCGATATATGACCATCGTCTTTTCCTTATATAGTCGGAGACATATTTCTGCCTAGAGTCTTCTCTTATTTGTCGATTAGTCTTGAATTCTTTCCAACTGATGTTCATGAGTTTTCTAAGACATTTGTTCTCGAATGTATTCAGCTTGTTCTCCAATGATTTTGTTATTTTCCATATCTCACAGCCGTATGTTAACACTGATATAACATTTGAATTAAACAGACGAAGCTTGGTATGTATATTCAATGATCGTAATTTCCATATGTTAGATTATCTATTGAAGGCGCTAGCTGCCAAAGCACTTCTAGTATGGATTTCTCTTGTTGTGTCACCATCCTGAGTCATTTTACTGCCTAAATAATTGAAACTTTCAACTTTCTGTAGTTTTTCCCCGTTCAAGATGATATCAAAGGTCTCGTTAGAAAAGTTCATAGCTTTAGTTTTAGAGGCATTTATTTGGAGACCAATTTTTAACGAGAGTTGACACACAATTATATTTATTGCTTCTTGGTTTGTCTTGGTGTTGTGTGAAAACTTAAGAAATGCTACATATCTGCGAAAAATCCAGGTCCCCAGTTTATGGTTCGTTTAAGTGCGGGGGTTGCGCACGTTTGTAAGCTGACAACTTCATCTAATAAAACTTTATGTTAGAGAATCACTTCTGTATATTAACTGTTGGTTTGGTTTTTGGTCGTGAGCGTTTGGTCTTGGGTTTAAGTCCATCTTCCTTTGAACATTGACAACTCCATCTCAGTGCTCTGATATCTTCCATTAGATCAAAACAGGTGGATCTCAGCACAGTGTGGGAACTCCGTAGCACGGGCGTGGATCAGTAATGTGTTTTTAGTCTGCTTCTTATAAAATATTTTTGTGTGGATGGTTGTTTTTTCCTTATTTTGTTAATTTTTGCCAAGGATGAGGCGGATGACCTATTTTTAAGAGTTTTACGAGTGTGCTGACTTGCACACTTGACCTTCTAGTTTTTTAGTACACGTAACCCGAGAAGGGCTTGGATACGGTTATATTCTGAACATGTGATCAGGGGTGGGGGAAGTCTCCCTGTTGGTATTACTTTAGGTACAAATCTGGTTCACTGAAAATCATTACAGTATATTCTTATTAACCCTTTACTGGGAACCGAACTCGTACCTTTTGAATTAGTAGGCTGTACGCCTTACTTCTTTGCCTCTCCGACCCCGGCTTTTGCTGTGTCTTTTTACTAAGGATTCTTTAAAGGGGAATCTGCAGCAGAGGTACCTATGTTGCCCAATAAATCGAGCAGGGCAGAGGAAGTATGGTTGATACCTCTCAGAAACCACAGGGTAAAATTCGTGTTTATTAGCAGTATACTAGATCTATCTCTGTATGGTAATTAACTATCTAGCATAATCTATCTAGGTAATAGTACTTGAACTGTACAGTCAGTGAGAACTCAAGTCATCAAGTTTATATATTGCAATCCGAAGGTCTTTTGTTATCTCGGCTGTCAAGTTCCCAAGTGTTACGAGCATACGTAAAACATGCAGATACTGCTAAACAGTGTATGATTTCTTCTTTGTCAGCGACATCCATATTAGGTGTAAGAAGTAAACTTCTTACACAAACGCCCGTGTATGGTACCGATGGGGCTGGAAAAAAAGGGCCTAAGGGTGGGGCGAGGGGGGGTAGAAGAACTACGTAAGACTGGTTTTCATTACTAGGACAACTTTGTAGAAAGCACATTATGGAAGGCAAGGGTCGGGGAAAATGATTACTCTCATCACGATTGAAATTATATGCCAAAGCTTGAACAAAAAATCTTGTAGCAGCATGGACAGTCCTCCTAAGAGATGTGAACGTTTATATCCTTGGAAGCAGCATTAGTACAAAGTTGGGAAGGACGGACCTTGATATCGGAAAATTAATACAACCAAGCTGATGAGGGTCAGGCATTCATTGCCCCTGGAAAAAATATATAGAATTTAAGGGGCGAAACACAAACAAAGCCCATCACAAAAGTCAGATATCTTATGTTCACGTACGGGCTCTCAAATCCACGTTTGAACAACAGAAGCGGACAACAATTAGGAGTTTCGATTCACTATTCATTAATAAACTGGCAGCTTGAGTAGATAGAATCTCCAGGACTAGAAGGATTAAAATAGATCTGTACATTATGATGTCTAAATTGGTAATCTCAGATGGAATTAACCAAACATATACTAGTGCCATCGGTGGGCCGGCGGGGGGGCGGGGTGGGGGGAGGGGGGGGGGGGGGGGTTAGGAAAGTACTTCTTAGGTCGTTGGGATTAGGAATACATTTGAGTGAATTCAACTTTTTACAAAAATTTTTAAGGACAGTTCAATGTTCTGGGAATTCGCAGCGTAAGAGAGACTAAAAAAAAAACACCTTGGATAAAGGGGACTTTTTGAATAAAGATACAAAAGACAGGGCAATGAACACTGAAAGGACGAGGGCATGGCTTAGGAACGGCCTTTAATATAAAATTTTTTGTTTGTGGCTGATGCTTCAGAGAGCTGATACCGTAATTGATATTGATGAATGAATTTGTATGCAATACAAACAGTGCCAATCTATAGAGATCGAAAAATGTTTCGGGGGGAAAAGCCCTTCATCGGCTACAAATATTCCACAAATGGGCCGCACCAGAAAACGTTAATTATAACATAAAAGTATATAAAATGTATTAAAAAACAAAAGTTGTCTGAAATAAAATTCAAACAGTAAAAAACAGTTGCTAACGCTAAAACAAACTTAAAGAAAGATAAATTGTTTTTTTTTTATTTTTAATTAATCGAACAATGGACTTGCGTAAGCGTTCTATTCTTTATAGCATTGATATAAATCTGGGTCTGTGTTGACGGATTGCCATTTTCTGGTGTTATAAGAAAGCTTACATTGTTGCGTGAACAAGATAAACCTCGATGAATGATACGCGTTATACTCATTAATAATGAAAAAAAGAAGCATGAGAAGGGATAATCAAGCAAACCATAACGATTGAAGACTGAAGTAGAAAAGAGTTTTAAAAGGACGACCAAGTCATCACAATCATTCATCATTCATTTCCTGGCGCTCGTTTATTAAAGCGGTATATGAACCAACTACCTGTAGCATCGGTCCCTAGTATCAAGCAGTCACATGATCTTGATGAGCAGTCGTTTACTTTATGAGGCCATGTGTTTTTCGTGATCTGGTTGCCAGCCCCATAAAACTAACCTCATATGTAGTTGCGTTTGTTACGACATGGCCTGAGGGTGGAGTTAGTCCTACTCTTTTATTGTCTCTTCAGATCCCCCCACACCAACTCACCTCCTTACCGTCCTTATCCACCAAGGAAGTCACCACGGGGAATTAGGGACATATGGTCACACTACATATTCTTATAGCTTGTTACACGTGTTGATGTCTGTTTTTTTTTTATAAAACGACTGTGAGTTACTATTACAATGCACCATCGTAAAGACATTTATATTCACTTACTTTGTAATGATAGTTGCTACACCGTATACTTTCACTTAATGCCCCATTTGATAAAAACACTGGAGGGCTTGATAAAGTGGGTTACACAGTTAGTTTTTGATTTCATTTAGAATTTGATGTTACTTTGTGTGCTTTTATGTGTGGACGTACATGGGCAAGTCACAGCAGATATTCACGGAAAACTTCCTAGATCTGTTGTAGAAACTAATTGCGGCCACAAGAAAAGACAATTGCTGTGAATAAATGTAGGGTTAAAGCTCAAATTAAGTTCCAACCGCGTGCGGCGTGAAATTATGTGTTTTTAATATTCATCGTAGCAATGAAAACATGAAGATGAAACCCATTTTCATTCAACTGTTGTCTGCTAGCGGACAAATTTGGACATACTATGTATGTGATTGAGAGTGTGATCCAGAGAGGAATGGGAAGATTACTGCACATTCACAGGTTACTCTTCAAAGTATATGCATCACGTTTAGGGCAGCTAATATTTCTGGCTGCTCCTTTATCTGGCTGTCTAGGTTCATTCACTTCCTTTGTTATTGGCTTTTTTTATTTTTTACCAATATAGTTCAATACGAGCTTACAGTTGATCCTCCGTTAGTTATAGACATTCGTACGTGGAAATATGCGAACGAGGACAGCAAAAGTGTATTTAAAAGCGTACTGCTGAATGTGTGGTATATGATCTCTCGATCACCACCACAGCTGGTCATTGACCCTATTGCAATTATCTGCGGAGGTCAGTGGAAACATGCTGATTATCTAGGAGCTTATACACGTAGAGCCAAGCCAAGCAACAGTAAGTAATTGAGAGACACCCACTGTTAAGATGAAGGGAAACAACATGATTAATGGGCACACGTTTTTTGTATCTACAAACGAAAGGTGTCACTCCAAATGTGCAGGTTGACTAATAAGCGAGTGCAGAATGCTCAGAAGCTGCGCGGCACAATGAGGTCGTGAAAACGTGGGATCCACCAAGTAAATTCATTTAAACAGAGCCGTTGTTTCTGACAGAGATCAATAACAACATGTTTCCATAATATCAATTACAACACCAAGTTTCTGACACAGATCAATTACAGCACCAAGTTTCTGACAGATCAATTGCAGGACCAAGTTTCCATCAGAGATCAATCACAGCACCAAGTTTCCATCAGAGATCAATCACAGCACCAGGTTTCCATCAGAGATCAATCACAGCACTACGTTTCCATCAGAGATCAATCACAGCACCAAGTTTCCATCAGAGATCAATCACAGCACCAAGTTTCCATCAGAGATCAATGACAGCACCAAGTTTCCATCAGAGATCAATTGCAGCACCAAGTTTCCATCAGAAATCAATCACAGCACCAAGTTTACATCAGAGATCAATCACAGCACCAAGTTTCCACCAGAGATCAATCACAGCACCAAGTTTCCATCATAGATCAATCACATCACCAAGTTTGAGACATAATTTACAGCTACCACGTTTCTGCCAGAGAACAACGCAATTGTCAGAGAGTCAATGAACTACTCATGAGCAGAAGTGGGAATATTAAAGAAAGAAACCGAAAGCTGTAAAAATAAAAACTGTTTTTAAAAAAAAAAAGTATATATTTTGCTATATTTTTGGAGTTACTTTCGTACTTATTAAATTCATAGACAGAGTATCATTTGCTCCACTGTATGAAAGAACATAGATCATGAAATGCTTTGATTAGAATTTAGAGAAGTTATCAAGACGTGTTGTAATTAAAACGCTACTAAAACAAATGGTACGACAGCTGGAACAATCAAGTTATATGATGAAACCTGAGTCAAGTTTTTATTACACTTATTTAATAAAAGGACAGGTTAGACGAAAACAGTATTTATAAAAACTGACAGAGATCTATGCGGAAAATTTAAAACAGAAATATTAAACATGGTTTCCTTATATAGTCTATTTTCTGCCTTAGGTCATGTTGGACACATATTTTGCAAAAACATAAAAAACAAAAAAAAACATATATAGCACAATCAGTACTGTGGCCAAGCAACAGTTAATTGAATTCTGAAAAGGGAGGGTTGGGGGGAGGGGGGGGGGGGGGGTAGGTTGCATTCAGCATTCCGCTATACTTTCGTCTTAGCGATACATTAAGCAAATATAATATCAACAATACCGTAATGTGAACTTGAGAGAGACCACAAGGAAACGTTTGATCAACTGTAGGTAAAACTATGAATGTAATATAAATATACGTTCTTTTTGGACTGTACAAAGAACACATGTACGGAGTAGTTAGTGATTGTGAAGACACAATTTGAACTGGTGGTTTGGGCATTTTGTGAGGACACAATTTTAAGCTGGTTGTTGGACATTTTGTGGGGGGACCACAATTTAAAAGGGCTGGTTGTTGGATATTTTGTGTGAGGACACAAGTTAAGCTGGTTGTTGGACATTTTTGCGAGGACACAGTTTAAGCTGCTTGGCTTGTTGGATCATTTTTGTAAGGACACAATTTAAGCTGGTTGTTGGATATTTGTGAGGTCAGAAATTTAAAGCTGGTTGTTGGACATTTTGCGAGGACACTGAGTTTTTTAAGCTGCTTGTTGACAACATTTTGTGTGGGAAGCACAATTTAAAAGCTGATTTGTTGGATATTTTGTGAGGACACAATTTATGCTGGGTGTTGTTGGACATTTTGTATTGAGGACACAATTTTATGCTAGTTGTTGGAAACATTTTGAGTGTGAGGACACAATTTAAGCTGATTGTTGGACATTTTGTGAGGGACACAATTTTTATGCTGGTGTTAGTCAGTTTGTGAGGAAACACTATTTAAACTGGCTTTTTGGATTATTTTGTGATGACAAATTTAAGCTGGTTGTTGGACATTTTTGAGTGTGTGTGGTTTCTCGTGAGTTAAGTATCTTTTAATAATAATATTATCCCCTAGGACAAACGTTCTGTTTATTGGCTTGCTGACCGCACATTATATATAAATAGTTTTTTTCCCACAGCATTCTAGAGTTACATACAATTAGTTTTGTGGGTGATCGTTGTCGGAGTAATGTTATGTAATGATTTTGTACTACAATGCCGCTGGTAGCGCGTGATTGTCTGACAATCACCAGGTTATTTTTAAAGCCGAGGAGTTTGAGCCAAGCGATTCTGACAAATTGCGCTACTAGTTAATTAGCCTCTCCATTTTTCTTCTCCGATACCCTGGACTTCAGGTGTGGACTTGTAGTGTGGACTTAAATTAACGGACAATTGTTTTTTTTTCTCCCTTAAATTTTTGACATAATTAATTTTTTTTTTGTTTCCACCGTTAGTCCGAGCAGAGGTGATAGTGAAAACTCTGTGAGAATAAAGGTTAAGAAATAGATTGCGGTTTCACGAGGGTGATAGGGTAAGAGGAAGGACAGTCTCTGAATCGAGTAGTTGCTCTAATCCAGCCTATCTTACGACATTAATTTAACTTCAGACGCACTTACTCTATGCTAAACAAGTTTTGCAATTTACCCTACACTCATGTACACACACCAATTTGGTGCTACAAATGCACAAACGTGAATACAAACTACGTATAACATATATTGGGACAGTGAGTTTGACCAACACAGTAATTAAGGTGTATTATGTTTATTATCATTAAACAAAAGACACAACATCAATCATGTTACATTTATAAAGCATAGTTACAGACAAGGTGGGGGAAAAAATAGTATCTCAATAGGCCCTCCCCTCTATTGTAAAGGGAAAAAAACAATCCAAAGAAAATTACTATCAGAGATAATTAACCCACAGAGAGATTCAATTTTAACAATGGGATAATCAATAATCAGTAAGGGGTATAGGAACAGGTTCTTAATTATTAATCTATCCCGTGACTAAGCAGGTTAGGGGGAAGACAAAACTCATAAAAAAAAGAAATTAAGAATACTGATGTTAGCAAGAAATAATAAAATTAAGGTTATCTAACTTCGTTCATTCAATGCACGCATACAGTAGCCCACTTTCATCTGCACTTACCAATCGTTGAATCAGGCATTCCGTGGAATAAAAAAAACTCTAGCAAGTACTAAAACAATTATAATAGCCCCTTCAGTCATAACTGACTATGGGAATGCGCCCCTGAGGTGACAGCCCTCAGCTGCTTATTTTCCTGGTGCTCCTTTCGACGTTTTCTCCTCACCTCTGCTTCTTGTGTGAGCCTCTCTTCGCCCAATCTGAGGTGGCGCCGTAAATAGCATCGCCACTTAGTGCGATCGGCAGCTTCATCCTCCCATGTTGCTGGATCCATGTCCAGTGCCCTCATATCTCTCTTGCACACATCTTTGAACATCAGCTGTGGTCGCCCAACTGTTCTCTTGCCATCTGCTAATTGTCCGTAGAAGATATCTTTTGGGATGCGACCATCTTCCATGCGGCGAATATGGCCAAGCCAGCGAAGTCTGCGTTGTCTAAGAAGCGTATACATACTTTGAAGGCCAGCACGTGACAACACCTCGACATTTGTCACTTTATCTTTCCACGAGATGCCGAGGATGCGGCGTAGACACCGCAAATGGAAGGTATTGAGCCTTCTTTCTTGCTTAGCATAGGTCGTCCAGGTCTCGCTGCCATATAGGAGTGTGCTGGTGACGCAGGCATTATATACCGCAGCTTTGGTCTTCATTGTGAGTTTAGAGTTTCCCTAAACACGCGATGTGAGGCGGGCAAAGGTAGCTGCAGCTTTGCCAATGCGGCTGTCGATTTCTGTATCCAGTGAGAGTTTGTCATTGATGGTAGACCCTAGGTATGTGAAGTGGTGCACCACTGCCAATTCGTAGTTATCGATAGTGATAACTGGTGCAGCACCCACATCCTGACTCAGCACGTTCGTTTTCTTTAGACTTATTGTGAGGCCAAAGTCCTTGCATGCTTTAGTGAAGCGATTCATCAAGCTCTGAAGCTCCTGTTGGCTTTGAGTGACGACTGCAGCATCATCAGCGAACAACAAGTCTCTTATAGTGACCCTTCTGATTTTTGTTTTTGCCTTCAGCCTTGAAAGATTAAACAGACGGCCATCTGACCTAGTGTGAAGGCATATTCCTTCAGTTGCATCTCTGAATGCATGTTTCAAGAGTAAGGCAAAGAAGATTCCGAAGAGGGCCGGAGCCAGAACACAGCCTTGTTTAACGCCACTTCGTATATCAAAGGGCTGTGACGTGCTTCCAGCATATTGGACTGTTCCCTTCATGCCGTCATGGAATGACTTTATCATTTCCAGCATTTTAGAAGGGCAGCCTATTTTCAGTAGGATTTTAAAGAGTCCATCCCTACTAACCAGGTCGAATGCTTTTGTGAGGTCTATAAAGGCGATATATAATGGTTTTTTCTGCTCTCTTGATTTTTCCTGAAGCTGGCGGAGAGAGAAGATCATGTCTGTTGTTGATCTGCCAGCTCGGAATCCACACTGTGACTCTGGATATATGCGCTCAGCTAACTTGTTTAGTCGCATTAAGATGACTTTGGCAAAAACCTTACCAACAATACTAAGAAGAGAGATGCCTCTGTAGTTATTGCAATCACTTCTGTCTCCTTTATTTTTATACAGTGTTACAATCTTGGCATCTCGCATGTCTTGAGGAATAGTTGTCTCTTCCCAGCACTGGCACAGCATCCTATGCAGGGGATGTAATAGCGTGCTCTTACAGCATTTGATTAAATCAGGAGGAATCCCATCACTGCCTGGTGCTTTGCCAGAGGCCAAGCTATCAATGGCCTTGCTGAGTTCCTCTAATGTTGGTTTGGCATCCAGCTCCTCCATAGTTGGCAGACTGTTGACACCATCAAGGGCTGCAGGCGTAACGGTATTGTCTCTAGCGTAAAGCTCAGAGTAGTGCTCGACCCACCTCTCCATCTGCTTACCCTTATCGGTTAGCTTCTCTCCGCTGATGGTTTTTAGCGGTGCCGTCTTACTTTTATGGGGGCCAAGAGCTTTCTTTATACCGTCATACATTTGTCTAATGTTGCCTGTTTGCGCTGCGATCTGGATGCTCTCACTGAGCTGGAGCCAGTAGTCATTTGCACAGCGTCGAGCAGTTTGTTGAACTTTGCTTCTCGTAGCCTTCAGGATCTGTGGGGTTCTGGCACTCGGTGAACGTTTGTATTCATTCATAGCACTGCGCTTAGCTTCAATGACAGGTGCCATCACATCTGATGAAGCATCAAACCAGTCATTTATTATTATTATTATTATTCCTTTGACCGCCGACCGACTAAGCAGTCTTCGGCCATAACACCTTGCGGCGTCATTAGGGCAACAAGAAATCGTCCGTTGTTCCGTCACACCTAGCGGCGTATATTGGTACAACAGACTTTTAATTGTTGTTTCTGTGATCAATGTGACAAGCAAGCGGTAGATCAATCCGCTGTGCCCCGAACTTGCCCTCATGTGTACTCTACTCCTGTCGCTATAAAACCATTTCGCCATGCCTCCCAGACTCCCGTCCAGCCAAAATCCTTTCGGGACCGAAGGTCCTCGAAAAAGGGCAGTCTGGCACAGACACAGTTCCCACTCACTGCCTCTACTGCGCTGGGAGGACCCGGCAACCGGGACCACACACAGCCTTGAGAGGACAAAGATCGCCTTAAAGGAAACCAGTCATTTGACTTGGCTGTTTTCTTACCAAAGGTGGCAAGTGCAGTACTTTGAATGGTGTTCCGTAGATGCTCCCAGTTCTCTGTAATAGTATCACCATGCTGAGGGCTACTGAGCACTTTCTCGAAGGTCACAGTGAATTGAGCGATCATGAAAGGGTCTGACATCTTGCTGGTATCAATGCGTGGTTTCCCTTCATGTCTGACACGATAGAGTTTTCTTGGTTGTGCTCTGATTTTGCAGCAAACCAAGGAGTGATCTGTATCACAGTCTGCACTATGGTACGAGCGCGTGGAGAGCACAGACCTGAGGAGTGGCCTTCTGACGAGAATCAGGTCAAGTTGGTGCCAGTGCTTGGATCGTGGGTGTCTCCATGACACCTTATGCTGGGGTTTTGTCTGGAAGTAGGTGTTGGTCACGCAGAGGTCATGGTGGACGCACAACTCTAAGAGCCGTTGTCCATTTTCACTCATCTTGCCAATACCAAACCTGCCCAGACATGAAGGCCATGAAACATTATCGGCACCCACTCTAGCGTTAAAGTCACCAAGCAGAACAAGCTGTTCTTGCCTAGGTATGCTTTTGATAATTGCTGTTAGATTCTCGTAGAACTCATCTTTAGCTTCTGAGGCAGAGTACAGAGTAGGAGCATACACACTGACAAGGGTGATGGGACCTGTGCTAGTTTGCAGGCGGAGCGTTAACAGGCGTTCTGATCCATTCTCGCCTGGTTCAACCATTTTAGTTAGCGATTTTTTGACCGCAAAACCTACTCCGTGTTCTCTAGCTTTATTAAGATCTTTCCCTTGCCAATAAAATGTGTAGTCCTTCTCGCTCACCGTTCCAGAGCCCGCCAGGCGCGTTTCCTGAAGTGCAGCTATATCCACCTGAAGTCGTTTAAGCTCATCATTAATTATGGCTGTCTTCCTTACATCGTTTACATCCTGCAGGTTTTCGGATAGTCCAGTCAACATAGTCCGGACGTTCCAGCATCCCAATCTGAGAGTTTGCTTATTTCTATTTTTTCGATAATTGCTTGGTGCAAAATTTTCTGTCCACAGTTCGGGTTTGACCCTAATCCCCATGCACCCAATGGGGAAAGCAGACAGTGGCGGGACAACACCTTATTGACTGGGGGCTGCCCAGCTTGAAGCGGGCGGTAGCTGTCCAGTGAGATCCTAGAACCTCTCCCACTGTCGGAAGTAGCCCCTGGCGCCATGCCCTACGCCAATTGGGCAAAAAGCTTATAACCGGTAACTGCTACTTTCCGTGTTTTGCCGACACCTATAGGGTGAAGCTGGAGTGTCCTCTCCAGGGCGCGAGCTTGGGCACAGTTATATGGAGATCAAGCTGTTGCCCATGCAGCATGTTCCCCCTCTCCACACAGCCGGTAGATCCAAAGGAACGGCAGTAGCCGATACAGTTTGGTACCAGCCATGTCGCAGGAGTTGCCAGAATAATGTCGAATCGACATTAGACTGCCTTAGGGACTCCGACTCCGGATTTATCCTCAGGGTTTACTCCCGAAGCCAATTCCATAAATGGATATTCCCGCAAGGCAGCGGTGGTTTGAATTCAGAGTTCCTTCTCTTAGATAAGCTACCAACCAAGGATCACGAGCCCTATCTGCCCGAACAATTATAAACAATTATAGTCTTTGGTTTTTGTCTATTTCAGCCCCAGACTGACGGGGTTTGCTGTCGGCTATTTTTCCGCAGTCGATGAAATCGAGGGGTTATTTTTTCCCCAGGATATTCCTCTTTTCACTGCAGTTAGTGTTTGGAATAAGGGTTCTATGGGGTGGCACTGTCCTCCGGAGTTAATATATAGATATATTGGTCCGGTGGGTCTCGCCTCAGGTGGCTAAGACACTATGGCGTGATGAACAAAAGAACTTTAGGAAATTGATATTCCTCGGCTGTTCTGTGAGTGATGGCAGAGTATGACCATTGAGTTTTTCTTTAGGTGGTTAATCCAGTAGGAAAAAACGTTTACTGTCACGTGTAAAAATATATGATGTAAATTCTGCCACAGCAGATCAGTAATATTTATGGAATGGCTTCTGGCAAAATGTAAGACGGGCCTATATGCACGATTCTTATCTATCAGTCAATACCCTTTACCTCCCTAAGGAGCATAGGTCATAAAGCTGGATCTCGTATAGTGGAGGCGTCAACAATTCACTCCCTGTGGCAGTATCTGTTTGGGACACAAAGCTGCTCACCTGTGAGAACATTTTCGCATGTGCTGACAACACACTAAGTCCCAGGTCATTCAGCAGCGGATTCCCAAAATGTCACGAGTTCTTATTATATACCACCATGAACTATCTATCTATCTATCTATCTATCTATCTATCTATCTATCTATCTATCTATCTATCTATCTATCTATCTATCTATCTATCTATCTATCTATCTATCTATCTATCTATCTATCTATCTATCTATCTATCTATCTATCTATCTGTCTATCTATCTATCTATCTATGTATTAATGTTTATTTTTATTTATTTTATTTTTACATTCATTATTATTATTATTATTCTTTTTTAATGTTAAAAACGTACTATAATTATGATGATTATTGCAAATGTAATATTACTTTTATAATGATAAATGCCTTAATTATGGTTATAGTAAATGTGAGGATGAAAGGATATAGTATATATGATGAGAGAGAGAGGAAGGTCAGAATGTCAGACGGGCCTGCGCGCCCAATTCTTAACCCTTTGAAAATAAAGTTCGTTCGTTCGTTCTTCTCCAGTTATACTTTAAAATGGCTTATTGTTAAAGTTCTTGGTTTTACTCCTCTCATGGATGGAGAGGGGACCACATAGGGGTCACAACACGAAGCTTTAGTCACAATAATTGCTGGATGGTGTAAGAACCAAAGTCAGTAAGACCATAAGAAACGCTAGGACGCAGGTATGACCAGCCTATATGTAAAAAATAGATAGACATGAAATCATTATACAAATCATTTCCTGACACGCGTTAATTTTTAGGTAAGACTATTTTAACCACTCCGGTATTTAATTATATATATATATATTAAAAACGCGAGTGTCTAGTTTATCGTAACGGTTTTACCCGAGATATGTACACAAATAGTTTAGAAAATTACACACGTATGAATAGAATTAAATTGTGTTACATCAATTATCAATCGCCTAGCGGCAATTAATTAAAATAAACGTATCTCTTACTTGGGAAATCGCAAGTGATTAATTTTTACGTTTATAGCCGGCAAAATTAGCTTTATGTTTATTTAATACGTTTAAATTAACACAAAAATCCCCGTAAAATATAATGAACTTTGACACATTAAAACACTTAGTGGCTAATAACTATTATTACCGCAAATCAAGAACTGAAATAAATCTCCACGTATTTCTATAGGAAATCCAGATAAATAAGACTCCAAAAAAATGCGTGCTAGACTATTCAAGAATCCCAATAGCAAACTGACAAACTGAATTCGGAGAGATGGGCATATATACTAAACGCTGGACTCTTGTTCCTTAATGCGAATTTTATCACCTCTCGTCCAATTTGGGGGATTTTGCTTTTCGTTCCGCGAATGAAAGCTCAAATTCACACTAGAACCGCTCGCTTAGATTCTGGCCACGAGCGAATTCTCTTTTGATCTGGCTCTCTGTGTAGCTCAAGGGGACGTAATCAAAGAGATTGCCGTTAAATGAAGTTATCGCCCCTTTTGTCTGCCATTCTCTCTTAGGGAGCTACAAAAACCCGTTGTCCCGCCCTTCCCGTGCTTCAGTGACCAGATGCTGACGTGCTGACGTAATCCTGACAGCAGGTAAAACCCCTTTTAAAAGGAAAGACAGTTTATGAATCTAAATATCTGAGTTCTTGGTGCTTGAAACAAAGACAGGAGGCGTGGCTAAACTAGGAATCGGACAGATGGCAATAGAGAGACTTGGCTTCCACGTGTTTAACTGTGCATGCTTAATTAGCCAGCGAGGGAAATCCACGTTCGATCTTTGCGTGAACCCAAATAGTGAGGGCCCCCGATGAGAATAAAGTGATCGGTCAGGGTTGCTAAATTTTCATCTGTCACACTCGGGTAAGTCACAGTCAGTTATTTGCCATGGCTGAGCGTGCAAAACTTAGAGCAATGCTAAGAGAGGAAGCAAGGGAAGATGGATTACAAAGAGAAGAAGCGACAGCGTTTGTCAACGAAGAACTTGACAGATATGATGCAGAGAAGAAGGAAGCAGAAGCTAGACAGAGGGAGGGAAAAGAGCGTCAATTGAAACAGAAGAAAATTGAGGCAGAGATGGAAGCTCGCAGGGCAAACGAAAGAGAGAAGGAGAGACAGCATGAGGAAAGAGAGAAGGAGAGACAGCATGATAAAAAAGAGAAGGAGAGACAGCATGAATTGGCACTTTAGGCTCTAGAGGTCCAAAGCCGTGGGGCTGCCTCTACCTCCAAAAACGGAGACTCTCTACCTCAGTCACAGATAACTGATCTTTCCAACACTCAACCTCCTCAACTAGCAGCTATATCTTTTGCCATGGAATCCTTCCCACGCTCCAATGAGAAAATTGACTGTTATCTAGAAAAATTTGAAAGAATGGCAAATCTGTACGGTCTAGAAAGGTCGCGTTGGTGTTTGAAGCTCAAATTCACACTAGAACCGCTCGCTTAGATTCTGGCCACGAGCGAATTCTCTCGACATGTTGAAGAAGGCTTTACTTGAGCGTTTCGAAATGAACGCTCGCAAATTTTTGCAACTGTTTCGTAACAGCAGAAAGGACAGCACTGAGACTTTTCAGCAGTTCTCTTCTCGTCTGAAGGGATACTTGACAAAGTGTCTGGAGCTTTCCGAGCTTCCCTCTACCTATTAAGGTCTTGAGGAGTTCGTAGTAACCGAACAAATAAAGAACACTATGTCAAGTGACACCCGTAGATTTCTGGCGGAACAAGGCGCAGTAAAGCTGGAAGACCATTTTGAGCAAGTCTTAGTGATATAACAATGCGATGGCCGAACTGCCAGGCGTAAAATACAAACCGACAGAAGAGCCTTCTCGTAAAAATAATCTAGGGCAGTCTTCCCATTCTTCTCACCACCATAACCAACGATAAACTGTACCCCCTAACCCTCCTCTTGAAAAATCGAAATTCTTTAAAAACAAGTACCCCACCCAGCATTCTGATCAGCCCAAGCGCCCTGCATGGCAGCGCAGCCAGAAAGGGCAAGACAAGGGAAAGACCCCTGCGCAAGGGACATCTGATCAGAGCAAGCACACCGGGCCTAATCGCATCGGATGCTTGCAAACAGGCTCGCAGGGAAGAATTAATGTCAGTGATTCTCAACCTGAGGGGGAGAGGCCCTCAACGCCAGGAACTGTTATTTTGAACGGGACTTCAACATTTTGTTTGTTTGATGCAGGGTTTCCTTTGATTGCATTATCGCAAGACACTTGGTCAAACCCGGTCAAGAGGCAGAAGAAACCGTCAAACTATGTGGAGTTTTCAAAGGAGATGCACTCATGACGCTTCCCATCGCATAGGTGGAGATACACTCTGATTTTGTCAGAGGTGTGATCAAAGCGGCTATTATGGATGACCTGATCTACGCAGTCATACTTGGCTGTAGATATGTGTTTATTGGGAGACCGAAAGAGCCAATTCTGGCAGCAGTAACCACAAGAGGGCAAACCAAGAAAAAACGGGAGCCTGCGCCAAATTTGTTACCTAAGGAACAAAAAAAGAGGCGCAACAAAAGGACCCAACCTTGGAGCCCTGCTTTAGAAAAATGCCCATGGCCAAGATCCCAGACACAACGGAGACATCTTTTCTAAGGATGGAGTATTGTATCGTAAAACGGGCAACCCTGATCAAGGGCATAATCAGCTCCTAGTACCGACGCAGTACAGAGACCAAATCTTAGAAATGGGGCACTCTCTTCTCTTTAGCGGACATATGGGACAAAACGCCACTAATCAGTGAATATCGACTCACTATTGGTGGCCAGGAATGAACACTGATATTATCAGATACGTGAAATCCTGCGCCAAGTGCCAACGTGTGGCACCCAAGCATTGGACACCCCCAGTTTCCATGGGTGAAATGCCAATAGTGGGGACACCATTTGAACGGGTTGCAGTCGACATTATAGGACCCCTACAAAGGACTAAAGAAGGGACAGGTTTATGCTGACCTTAATTGACACATGCCCTATGTGGGCCGAAGCTATACCGCTAACATGCACGGATTCCAAGCATGTCGCAGAAGCCCTAGTGCAGATATTTACACGGTTGGGATTCCCTCAACAAGTTTTGATGGATAACGGTTCCCAATTCCGTAGCCTGTTAATGGAGGAGATCTTTAAGATCTTGAGGGCCAAACACATCCACACGAGCCCGTACCATCCGGCCGGAAATGGGCTCGTGTAACACTTCAACGGCAGCCTCACCATGATGTTACGTAAGCTGGGACAAGAGAAACCTGAAGATTGGGACCTTTTCATTCCTGCAGCATTATTCGCCTGCAGGGAAGTACCCCTGGCCTCTACAGGTTTCCCACCAGCTATTCTTTTATTCGGCAGACATATCAAGGGCCCGCTGGAAGCCTTACTCCGGTCACTGACAGACCAGAAGGCTGATGAGACAGTCGTCTTAGCAAGTAAATACGTATCGGAACTTAAGGAAAGGTTACAACTAGGATGGGATCTAGCAACAACCAACCTTAAGAAAGCACGCGCAAAGCATGCTAAAGGATATAATAAAGCAGCGAAAGAGAGAGAACTACAACCAGGGGAGAAAGTTTTGTTGTTACTGCCAACCGGAAGTAACAAATTACGCATCGGATGGCAAGGGCCGTTTATCGTCCTTAAACTGATTTCAAGAACTAATTACCAGATCTCTATTGAAGGAAAGGAGAAGGTCTACCATGTAAATCTGTTATAGAAATACTTGGAAATACCGTTTCAAAGATGTAAAATTTAGTGACACTCTCTCTGAAGCACAACAGACAGAAACGAGGGCGCTACTGAAACAGTACACAGCAGTTTTAACGGACATGGCTGGGCGAATGCATCTCGCAGAGTTTGACATGAAACTGACAAACGAGTCACCTGTTCGAACAAGAGTTTACCCTATTCCGTATGCTTAAGCTGATACGCTACGGGAAGAGATAGACAAGCTACGTCAAGCAGGAATTATTAGTGAGTCTACATCTCCTTATAGTTCGAGCGTAGTGCTGTTGCATAAGCCCAATAAGGAAGCATCGATTACCGTCTACTTAACACTGTAACGGAATTCCAGCCGGAACCTCTCCAGAGCGCTTCTGAGCTGTTTACCAAGCTAAGCAAGCACGGATTTTCTCCAAGATTGACCTGAGTAAAGGTTATTATCAAATACCAGTCAAGGAGGAAACTAAGCCTTTGCTAGCTTCCAGCACCAGTGAAGGACACTATACGTTCAACGTGATGCCATTCGGGTTACACAACGCACCAGGAGTCTTCACAAGGATGATGAAAAAGCTTTTAGAACCATTGCACAGTCCACATATACACAACGTTATGGACGATATACTAGTTGCAACGGATACCTACGAAGAACATATTGCTACGGTTGCTATGCTCCTCAGGAGACTACAGGAAACTGGTCTCACAGCTAGACCTAGCAAATGTTTAATCGGTTCGAAAAGCTTGACGTCCTGGGGCATAACATTTCTCACGGTTTCATATGGCCAGTTGCTAAGAACGTAGAGAAGATGCATACAGCGAAAAGGCCAAGAACGAAGAGAGAAACACAGTCGTTCCTATCACTGTGTGCATTTTATCAGAAATTCATCACAAACTTCAATGGTTTGACTGCACCCCTAACTGACCTTACAAAGAAGGGGCGACCTGAGAGAGTTATCTGGGATTTGAAGTGCGAAGACGCTTACGTCATGCTCACGGAACAGCTGTCTGTATATCCAGTTTTACGATTACCTGACATTACCAAACCCTTTATATTGCGGGTCGACGCATCTGGTCAAGGCATCGGGTCAACTATGCTCCAAGCAGGCGACGATGATCCGAACCAGCTATTCCCAGTGGCATACGGCAGTCGTAAATTGAATAAAGCAGAACAAAACTATACCACAGTGGAGAGAGAATGTCTGGCACTGGTTCATGGTATAAGAAGACACCATGAATATCTGTACGGAGTATCATTTACGGTGCAGACAGATCATGCTCCCCTGGCGTTTCTTGGAGCGAATAAGGAATTCAATGCGAAGATAAGGCGCTGGGCTTTGTTGCTAAGCGTATATTCTTTCAAAGTAGAATACATACCAGGAAAGGAAAACGTAGGAGCAGACTTTATGAGTCGGAATTGGAGCACGAAGGAGGAGGGGATGAGACTGAAGAAAACAGTCGCCCGGAAGCAACGGATATAGGTACTCTATTTTCATAAAGTAGACATGAAATGGTTTCATATCTTCAAGCCGGGACGAACTGTGACAGATTATTTAAAATAGATTACATGAATCCGCACGTCTTTGCTCCCACCTGGCTTCCACCTTTGCTTCCTTAATTAGTATGAACGTTTTGTTAACGCAGAACCCCTACACGCCGATATCTTTCTAACTCATAATTTTAGCCACGCCTATTTTCTTTTCTCTATGTCTTACAGGCACTAGGAATGTTTACAAACAGACCTATTAGCTAGTCCAGAGCCGTTAACTGAATTATCACGCGAGCTATTGGGCAATCAGTGAAATAGTGACAGATCAGACTGAACGCATGTAGAAAGAGAACGGGTCGTCTATTTGTAGAATCAAAGGGCGATAACCACAGTTACTGACCTCACCCGTCTGTTCGTGAGTCCCAGGGAACGTAATCAGCTACATAACCAGACGAGAATGGCAATGTCTATGTGGCGGCATAGGCGTGAAAAAAAGCTTTTATTCAGGAATGAACTGCAGATTTTCCCGAAAAAAGGGCTAAGGCGTGATATCTCGCACTGGCTAGCGAATTAATACCTATTTTATATATACCCCAGCTTTTAAAATCATTTATCTAGTAGCCTCAGAATATATACTAGCACTTGAGTGATTTAATTGTTAAAGTTCGTCATTTTATTTTCACTAGGATTTACTGGGTTAATTGATTAGCGTATTAAATAGCATAAAGCTAATTTGTTCAAGCTGTAACGTAAATTTAATTACTCGCTATTACCCAGGAAAGTGATGTCTTAATGGACTAGTAAATTTCATTAGGCGATTAAGTACTGACGAAATATATATATATATATATATATATATATATATATATATATATATATATATATATATATATATATTATATATATATATATATATATATATATATATATATATATATATATATATATATATATATATATATATATACTGAAGCACATTAAAAACGCACCACCTGTATAATCCAGGAACAGAGTGTGAAATGTAAATATAAGTGTTTACAAGTTTACATATTTGGAATCTTTATTCATTTTCCTATGAATCCATGCTGGTCATTAATTTAGTACATTTGATTGTTATGAAATTAATTGCATTCTGTGCAGGCAAGGGAGAAAAGCAAAAATACAAAAAAATGCATGTGCGTTATCCTGCTGGAGAAGCTGCAAGTCTGGATAAATTGTGAACGCAGGAGCAACCAGTGCATCCAGAACCTCATCTCGATATGTCTCAGCATTAACATTTCCACGGAAGACGTGAAGAGGCAAGCGATGGTGAAAACTGAATCATCCCCAAATGTGAATACTGCCACCTCCAAATCGGTTGACACAGCAATCTGCAAAGCGCTCTCCACACCGTCGCCAAATCCGCATACGTCCATCAGCAAAGGATATGTTGAATCTGCTCTCGTCTGTGAATAGGACAGCATTCCACTGCAGTCTAGTCCATCTGACATGTTGCTCTGCCCATTGCAGGCGCTGCTGACGATGTCTGTGAGTCAAGTTTGGCCCAACATAAGGTCGTCTTGCAGTAAGGCCTGTATCTCTGAGTCGTCGTATGACTGTCATTCAAGAGACTTGCCCATGTCTGCCCACTATTGCTCTTGCTGTTTGACTTGCCGAGAGAGTACGATTCCTTAGGTAACTCAGCACAATATGACGATCTTGCGCAGGGGTAGTAACTCGTGGTTGGCCACTCCGAAGTCTATCCCGGGCACTGCCAGTGGTTCCGTAACGTTCATTGAGACGTACAATAGTGCTGTAGTGGCAATTCATCCTTCTGGCAATGGCCCGCGAGCTCATTCCGGTCTCCAACATACCAATGGCTCGTTGGCGGTCGTTTTCAGATAGTCGTGGCATTTCAAGCACATGTACTGGGTGTTTTGTCTCAACGGCCTTTTTATACCGAGTATACTGCCACAACGTGTACACATTTGTAGGGTCATAGCTGTTGGGAATCGTGTTGCACGTGTAACTTTCATCGTTTTCATGTAGTCTGTACACAACCCGTGGGTTGAATCATGCACTTTCCATTCCAGCAGCCATTCGCTCTCTACCTCTTGGCAAACACGGGGAAAATCCATTCCCACACTTTTTTTTTCAAGCTTCTCGGCATCAGTATATATAATAGTGGTGCGTTTTTAATGTGCTTCAGTATATATATATATATATATATATATATATCTATATATATATATATATAATTATATATATATATATATTTATATATATTTATATATATTTATATATATATATATATATATATATATGGTTCCAAAGGTTGTTATTGCCGGGAGTTGTAGTGAGGATAAGCTCTCACTGCAGATAAAATACTTCTATGGCACGCGCCTCAAACAGCCTCTGACAACCAAGTCCAGCTCCCGGCCTTCACGTGTGGCTAAATTTGAGCCCGGCGGAACTGTTTCCACTGACGGGAGAAGGGGCAAAGGCGAGCGACTGGCGCCTTAAAACCAGCAGCTTCGGGCAGATAGGGCTCGTGATCCTTGGTTGGTAGCTTATCTAAGAGAAGGAACTCTGAATTCAAACCACCGCTGCCTTGCGGGAATATCCATTTATGGAATTGGCTTCGGGAGTAAACCCTGAGGATAAATCCGGAGTCGGAGTCCCTAAGGCAGTCTAATGTCGATTCGACATTATTCTGGCAACTCCTGCGACATGGCTGGTACCAAACTGTATCGGCTACTGCCGTTCCTTTGGATCTACCGGCTGTGTGGAGAGGGGGAACATGCTGCATGGGCAACAGCTTGATCTCCATATAACTGTGCCCAAGCTTGCGCCCTGGAGAGGACACTCCAGCTTCACCCTATAGGTGTCGGCAAAACACGGGAAGTAGCAGTTACCGGTTATAAGCATTTTGCCCAATTGGCGTAGGGCATGGCGCCAGGGGCTACTTTTGACAGTGGGAGAGGTTCTAGGATCTCACTGGACAGCTACCGCCCGCTTCAAGCTGGGCAGCCCCCAGTCAATAAGGTGTTGTCCCGCCACTGTCTGCTTTCCCCATTGGGTGCATGGGGATTAGGGTCAAACCCGAACTGTGGACATAAATTTTGCACCAAGCAATTATCGAAAAAATGGAAATAAGCAAACTCTCAGATTGGGATGGTGGAACGTCTGGACTATGTTGACTGGATTATCCGAAAACCTACAGGATGTAAACGATGTAAGGAAGACAGCCATAATTAATGATGAGCTTAAACGACTTCAGGTGGATATAGCTGCACTTCAGGAAACGCGCCTGGCGGGCTCTGGAACGGTGAGCGAGAAGGACTACACATTTTATTGGCAAGGGAAAGATCTTAATAAAGCTAGAGAACACGGAGTAGGTTTTGCGGTCAAATAATCGCTAACTAAAATGGTTGAACCAGGCGAGAATGGATCGGAACGCCTGTTAACGCTCCGCCTGCAAACTAGCACAGGTCCCATCACCCTTGTCAGTGTGTATGCTCCTACTCTGTACTCTGCCTCAGAAGCTAAAGATGAGTTCTACGAGAATCTAACAGCAATTATCAAAAGCATACCTAGGCAAGAACAGCTTGTTCTCCTTGGTGACTTTAACGCTAGAGTGGGTGCCGATAATGTTTCATGGCCTTCATGTCTGGGCAGGTTTGGTATTGGCAAGATGAATGAAAATGGACAACGGCTCTTAGAGTTGTGCGTCCACCATGACCTCTGCGTGACCAACACCTACTTTCAGACAAAACCCCAGCATAAGGTATCATGGAGACACCCACGATCCAAGCACTGGCACCAACTTGACCTGATTCTCGTCAGAAGGCCACTCCTCAGGTCTGTGCTCTCCACGCGCTCGTACCATAGTGCAGACTGTGATACAGACCACTCCTTGGTTTGCTGCAAAATCAGAGCACAACCAAGAAAACTCTATCGTGTCAGACAGGAAGGGAAACCACGCATTGATACCAGCAAGATGTCAGACCCTTTCATGATCGCTCAATTCACTGCGACCTTCGAGAAAGTGCTCAGTAGCCCTCAGCATGGTGATACTATTACAGAGAACTGGGAGCATCTACGGAACACCATTCAAAGTACTGCACTTGCCACCTTTGGTAAGAAAACAGCAAAGTCAAATGACTGGTTTGATGCTTCATCAGATGTGATGGCACCTGTCATTGAAGATAAGCGCAGTGCTATGAATGAATACAAACGTTCACCGAGTGCCAGAACCCTACAGATCCTGAGGGCTACGAGAAGCAAAGTTCAACAAACTGCTCGACGCTGTGCAAATGACTACTGGCTCCAGCTCAGTGAGAGCATCACGATCGCAGCGCAAACAGGCAACATTAGACAAATGTATGACGGTATAAAGAAAGCACTTGGCTCCCATAAAAGTAAGACGGCACCGCTAAAAACCATCAGCGGAGAGAAGCTAACCGATAAGGGTAAGCAGATGGAGAGGTGGGTCGAGCACTACTCTGAGCTTTACGCTAGAGACAATACCGTTACGCCTGCAGCCCTTGATGGTGTCAACAGTCTGCCAACTATGGAGGAGCTGGATGCCGAACCAACATTAGAGGAACTCAGCAAGGCCATTGATAGCTTGGCCTCTGGCAAAGCACCAGGCAGTGATGGGATTCCTCCTGATTTAATCAAATGCTGTAAGAGCACGCTATTACATCCCCTGCATAGGATGCTGTGCCAGTGCTGGGAAGAGACAACTATTCCTCAAGACATGCGAGATGCCAAGATTGTAACACTGTATAAAAATAAAGGAGACAGAAGTGATTGCAATAACTACAGAGGCATCTCCCTTCTTAGTATTGTTGGTAAGGTTTTTGCCAAAGTCATCTTAATGCGACAACACAAGTTAGCTGAGCGCATATATCCAGAGTCACAGTGTGGATTCCGAGCTGGCAGATCAACAACAGACATGATCTTCTCTCTCCGCCAGCTTCAGGAAAAATCAAGAGAGCAGAAAAGACCATTATATATCGCCTTTATAGACCTCACAAAAGCATTCGACCTGGTTAGTAGGGATGGACTCTTTAAAATCCTCCTGAAAATAGGCTGCCCTTCTAAAATGCTGGAAATGATAAAGTCATATTTCCATGACGGCATGAAGGGAACAGTCCAATATGCTGGAAGCACATCACAGCCCTTTGATATACGAAGTGGCGTTAAACAAGGCTGTGTTCTGGCTCCGACCCTCTTCGGAATCTTCTTTGCCTTACTCTTGAAACACGCATTCAGAGATGCAACTGAAGGAATATGCCTTCACACTAGGTCAGATGGCCGTCTGTTTAATCTTTCAAGGCTGAAGGCAAAAACAAAAATCAGAAGGGTCACTGTAAGAGACTTGTTGTTCGCTGATGATGCTGCAGTCGTCACTCAAAGCCAACAGGAGCTTCAGAGCTTGATGAATCGCTTCACTAAAGCATGCAAGGACTTTGGCCTCACAATAAGTCTAAAGAAAACGAATGTGCTGAGTCAGGATGTGGGTGCTGCACCAGTTATCACTATCGATAACTATGAATTGGCAGTGGTGCACCACTTCACATACCTAGGGTCTACCATCAATGACAAACTCTCACTGGATACAGAAATCGACAGCCGCATTGGCAAAGCTGCAGCTACCTTTGCCCGCCTCACATCGCGTGTTTGGGGAAACTCTAAACTCACAATGAAGACCAAAGCTGCGGTATATAATGCCTGCGTCACCAGCACACTACTATATGGCAGCGAGACCTGGACGACCTATGCTAAGCAAGAAAGAAGGCTCAATACCTTCCATTTGCGGTGTCTACGCCGCATCCTCGGCATCTCGTGGTAAGATAAAGTGACAAATGTTGAGGTGTTGTCACGTGCTGGCCTTCAAAGTATGTATACGCTTCTTAGACAGCGCAGACTTCGCTGGCTTGGCCATGTTCGCCGCATGGATGATGGTCGCATCCCAAAAGATATCTTCTACGGACAATTAGCAGATGGCAAGAGAACAGTTGGGCGACCACAGCTGAGGTTCAAAGATGTGTGCAAGAGAGATATGAGGGCACTGGACATGGATCCAGCAACATGGGAGGATGAAGCTGCCGATCGTTTACGGCGCCACCTCAGATTGGGCGAAGAGAGGCTCACACAAGAAGCAGAGGTGAGGAGAAAACGTCGAAAGGAGCACCAGGAAAATAAGCAGCTGAGGGCTGTCACCTCAGGTGCGCATTCCCATAGTCAGTTATGACTGAAGGGGCTATTATAATATATATATATATATATATATATATATATATATATATATATATATATATATATATATATATATATATATATATATAATTCATTAAGTGCAATTTTGTAAATGACTATCGCTTATTTCACGTGTTAAAAATGATAAGATAAGCTAGACACGTGTGGTTTCTAATCAAATTTAATAACCGTGCGGATAAGAAATCATATATTTACGTGGGTTAGAATAGAATACTGATAGTGTGATTAAATGTTTGAATTTTCTTCCTAATCCAGTACAGATCACAAACCGAACCTACCAGCGGTCTAAATCTGAGAAAAGGGGACTAAGTCAAATAGCACCAGAAACATTCTTATGTAATATCGGGTCTTCGAGGTTGACCTGTTCGGCCCTCTTGTTTCCCCCAGAGAGAGAGAGAGAGAGAGAGAGAGAGAGAGAGAGAGAGAGAGAGTGCAAACATATGACACTAAGAATAATTCTAACTGGATATATAGCTACCCAGATTTCTCTTTTCAATTTCATTTACATTCAGCTCGCTGTGGCGAAATATTAAATTTAACACTACCCGACTACTGACCACTTTGTTGTTAGCGAGGATTTATCCAGAGAGATTTACTCACCTGACATTCTCGTTAATTATCGGAAATTACAAGCTGCTGTATACTGTGAACACTATATTTCAGTAATTAATTTTCTACCTGGACTAATTGGAAGTGACATAAACGTATCCAATTAACAGTAACAAAGTAAGCGTTCCTCATTAGGAGAATTAATCAGTCTTGGAGGAACTGGGGCTTATTTTGCCAACACCCAACACTGGATTTGTTACGTGTATCATGGAGATATGTTCCAGATGTTGTTAATCAACGATTAGGTAAGAGTGACTGAATGTGGCCACAGGTTAGAGCAGAGAGAAAGAGGAGTGAATAATTCTTCTGTTGTATAATTATTGTACTCACTTTTGTTCTTCTTTTTTTTTTTGTTGCTAATACTGTTATTTTCAGGATAGATCAATTAGGAACTCTGTTCTCTGCAGTATATGTGGTGGGTTTTGATGATAAAGAAAGTAGTCAGTATGTGTCTACAGAGTGAGGTCAGCTATGCAAGTCCCTGAGTCTAATAGTTGATGAAGATGTTCTCAGGGTACCTGACTGCTACCACCCTACGATCTCACTCTGCGATTTATTTTGGGTATCTATTGTTTGTGATGTTATTTATATGGCTTGGTGTCTAGGGTAATGAAAAATGTAGTGATAAATGCGTTAAACAAATACACTTTTAACTCACTAAAATCGAATAAAACAAGACTGGGTTTAAAGTTATGCTATATATGTACAATTTTAATTTCCTGTCCCTCAAATATTTTTGGACAGGAATGTTTAAAACGTAAAAGTGAAAATATGGTTTTATACCAAATTAAATACACATGACGGACATCTGTCCAATATATCTTAATAAGTTAATGTTTATAAACTTTTATTCCCTGTTGGAAAATACTGTTCTATGAAGAGTCAATATTGGGAAAAACTGGTTTTCGCATCATATCACAAACTGTTTCTGAATAGGATGGAGATTAAACACATTTGAGTTTGCATATAAGCCCGCAAGATTTTGGCTTATCTGAAAATTCTTGTAGACACTGGATGACTTGCTCGAGAAAACTGCACACTGCTTCACTACAGTGTACTGGAGACTGCTAATACTCTTAGGTTTCGATATAGAAACAACTGGTAGGTTGCCTCAAATTCTGCAGCTCCGGCTTCTGACCAACTTGATACTGGGTGATGTAACCCGCAATCAATGAAATAAATCACACAATTTGTTAAAGGTTAACAGGCTATCAATGGGTCCCTTTTAGATAGCTGCTGCTTCAGACGCAAAGGCAATTTGATCATTAATTGCTCTGCTTTGAACCTTGCTTGTAGGAAATTTTTGTCAAGTGGCACCCTGCGTAGCAGAAGCGTTAGTTTTATTCCCTCTATGTCTATACTAACATTAGCCAATCAGTTTAAACTACGCCGATTTGACGCTTTTTTCAAAATCCCAAACATTTATGTACGTTTATCAATAAGTTCGCCAGTCTGTTTCTAGTATTACTGTTTAGACTATGTGTCGCTTTAGGCTGGCAAAACTTCAAAGTTACCTCTCTCTTCCTCACTAGTAGTGCCTATCAAAATGAGGCAAGCCAATTTGACTTGTTTCCAACCCACGTGACTAGAAAAATGTTACTTTTAAATTGAGCTGGGATATCAGTGTGTCCGTATATCTGTTGTCAATTTTTATTTTATGCAATAACTCTGTCACTTTTGAAGCGATTTAAAAGATGAAAAGTGATTATTAATCATACTAGTGTCCTTTATCTAGCCAGTATATTTTCATCTACGTCTTTATCTAAGTTTTCATCTTTGTACTGTTCTCTTTATTTATTCTGAACAAAATACTTTTACTCTAAGTCTAGATACGTTCTTATAGGAAATAGTATAGTATTGAATAAACAACATTATCGTTTTTAATTCCATTCTGTCCTTTCCTTTTTATTCATCCTTCTATAGAATGCAATACATTATCTACGTTTTCTGTCTTTCGTTTGCCCCTTTTCTCTCCCCTGCACTCATTTGTTTCGTTTGACAATACCCAAGTGGGTTTAGACTTTTTCCATGCTAACCCCCCTCTTCTCTCTATCTCCCGTCTTTTTTTGAACGAAACACGTGTTGGCCGACTGCCAAAACGGTTTTATGTTATATTTAAAAATTAGTACGGAGTAACGAAAAAGCCTTTGGTAATGGGGTGGGTACCATCGCGTGGCGTTAATAGATTCAAAACGCAAGCCGCTCGCTGGCGTTTTTTGAAAATGCGACGTCTAACGACAACTGTCGCATGTTGTAACTAATAATAGATTCTTAGAATACGTTAGTTAAAAAAAATTCAAGGAGTGTCAAATATTTTGTATTAGATTTTATCGTCCTTGACAATTTTCAAATTTTTATAGTAGCGGGTAACTTTACGTCACTAGAATTTGACTTTTGGGAAATATGAGCAGGGTAGGGAAATGGTGGCGGGATGTGTAGAGAATCTATTTTGGCGTATTGGAACAAAAATTCAAATACAGTATTATCATTATAATTTGAGCTGGAGGGTTAAAACGGTGCATTTTACCACACACCTCCCCTCTTAAAAGAATGCATCCCAAGGCATCTTTATAATTCGTGTTAACAATCCCGATCAAATTAACTCAACTAGGCTTTACGAGTATCCAGGATTTCGGCAGGTGGGTGCCTACTCAAAAAATCTGCCCCAACATTCTGCGATCCAGGAATGTATTCAATGGTAAACGAGTAAGGTTGAATGAGCAAAGACCACCTTAATAAACAGGCATTTCCATGTTTTGCCTGGGCCTAAAATACTAATGGCTGATGATCTGATTGTAGCACGAATGTTCTACCATATAAATAGATCTGGAACTTCTTGATCGCCCAGACTAAAGCCAAACATTCTTTTTCAATTAATGAGTAATTTTGTTCCGCTCGGTTTAATTTGCGACTGGCATAAGCAACTGGGTTCAATTCCCCAGCTGGTGAAGAGGACCTTTGTAACAAAGTGGCCCCCAAGCCCACTTTACTAGCGTCCGTTCTTACCACGAATTCCTGACTAAAATCAGGTAATTTCAGTATAGGCTTGCTGGTGAGTTTTTCCTTTAACTCATTATATGCCAATTCACATTCTGCTGACCATTAAATTTTATCCAGTTTTCCTTTGCGAGTTAAATCCGTCAGAGGCGCACACACAGAGTTAAAGTTTTTAATGTACTTTTGATAAAAGGAACAAAGTGACACAAAGGATCGCACATCCTTTTTAGTCTGTGGTCTGGGTGCTATCTGTAATTTCTCCAGGTTCTTGGGGTCAGGGGTCATGCTACCGTAATGTACCGTATGTCCCAAGAATTCTAATTCCTGACATCCAATATAACATTTTGTTGGTCTAGCAGTCAAATTTGCCTCTCTGAGTCTATCAAATAGCATATTCAAAGAGTTAACATGTTCTTCAAAGGTTTCCGTAGCGATGAGGATATCATCCATGAAATTGGTTATACATGGGTTTTTCAGTGGATCCAACAATTTTCGCATCATTCTGGACAACACACTCGGGGCATTCTTCAATCCAAACGGTAACATGTTAAACTCATAGTGCCCTTCCGATGTGCTAAACGCCAGATAAGGTCGGATCTCTGGCTTTACTGGAATTTGGTAATATCCCTTGCTGAGATCTACCTTGGAAAAATATTTTGCCTTGTTCAACCTGGCAAACAGTTGGTTAGTATCAGGTAATGGATCCACCTGACTTTCTGTGACAGCATTCAGTTTCCTGTAATCTATGCACAGTCTATGTTCCCCAGAGGGTTTCCTCAACAATACCACACTGGAGCTATACGGAGATTCACTGTGAGAAATGATCCCTTCTTGTAACAGATAATCTATCTCCTCTTTCAAAGCTTTCTCTTTTGCGAATGGAATAGTATAGGCTCTCATACAGATGGGTGTTGGGTCTAGTAGTTTCATGTCATATTCCAACAAGTTGGTGTGCCCCGGTTTATCCGTTAACACGTCTGTATGATTCTCCAGAACCTTTTGAATATTCTCCCTCTACCCTGTTGTCAGATGTTTACTGATCTTTACCTGTGCAGGAGTCTCACCGGGTTTCAGGGGGTATTCCACAGAGGTGAGAGGTTCATTCTTCATCTCAGTGGCTATGGCTAAGGTCATTAAGTGTGTCCCTTCCACATTGTTTCTCTCATTGTATTTCTTTAGAAGGTTCACGTGATAGACTTTTTCCTTCCCTTTCTTGTCTATCTTGTAATTAGTTCTAGATACCTTTTCTAAAACTGTGTATGGACCTTGCCATCCAATTTAAAGTTTGTTGCTGCTGCCAGGTAGTAGAAGAAGCACCTTCTCTCCCACAGCTAGTTCCCTATCCTTCGCTTTCTTATTGTAATATGCAGCATGTTTCTTCTTGGCTTGTCTTAGGTTATCATTTGTAAGTTTCCAGCCAGTTTTTAAGCGAGTGGTCAGCTCGTTCACTTACTGATATGATGAAGTAACAGTCTCCTCTGCGTTCTCATCTATCCACGTCCTCAATAAGGCTTCCAATGGACGTTTGATTGGTCTGCCAAATAGCAGTGTTGCTGATGCCATTCCAGTCGAATTATGTGGTACTTCCCGATAAGCAAACAGGGCGGCGGGTAGATATTGATCCCATGTATCAGGTTTCTCATGTGCCAACTTTCTCAGGATGGAGATAAGTGTCCCGTTAAACCTTTCCACCTGGCCGTTCCCTTGGGGGTGATACGGACTACAATGAAAGTGCCTGGCTTGGAAGATCCTGAAAACTTCCTCAGTTAGTCTCTTCTTGAACTGTGATCCATTATCAGTCAAGATTTGGTGGGGAAATCCTAACCTTGTGAATATCGTAAGTAATGCCTCTGCCACATGTTTCGAATCGATTGATGACAAGGCTACCGCCTCTCCCCACATAGAACAAGTGTCTACCAGAGTAAGGATGTAACTGTTCCTCCTATTGGTACGTGTGAGAGGTCCCACAATATCCACTGCAACTCTTTCGAAACGGGTTCCCACGATTGTCATCTCCCCTAGAGTTGCTGGGGCAGTCCAATGCTTTGGAGCTACCCTTTGGCATTCTGGGCAGAATTTGACATATCTTTTATATCTTCCGTTATCCCTGGCCAGAAGTAGTGACAAGCTATACGCTGTCCTGTGGCGCTAATCCCCATATGACCACTGAAGGGAATCGCATGTCCTAACTCCATCACTTTCTCCCTATATGAAGTGGGAAGTACCAGCTGTCCATGACCAGTGGAACCAGTTCCAGCTTTCCTATACATGAGTTTATTCTTCATATAAAAGTCTCCTTTGTTTGGAGGGGTATGGCATTTTGGAAGTTTCCTGAAACACGACTTTAGTGACCTATCCTCAGCCTGTGCCTTCCTCATCTCCTCTGGATGAGTATTTATTGGGTTTTCATCCTCCTTCCTTGCTTGTGATCTGGTCTGTACTGTAGCCATAATCACAGGTCTTTTGGGGTTTCCCAAAAAAACGAATCTACACCCCAATATCAGAGGGTAGATTGGTTCGTTTATCACTGCTGCTCTAATCACTCCTTCCACATAGCGTGTTTTTACACTGATTCGTGCTTTGGGAAGTGTCATAGTTGCTACTTCCTTGGTTGCCGCTTGTATTTCCACTGTTTCTGTGGTATACTGGTCTGGGTGAACCAGGTGAGAACTTACGACTGAGTCAAAATCCAATCCAGTATCATAAAGGCACCTAATGGTGGCCCCATTACATACTACGTCTTCACATACAGGGGGATGATAAGGTTCCTGCTGTCCAGTAGGTTTTCCTTTTTGTCCCTTACTTCCTGTTTTAAGGCATGTAGAGTGGTAAGGAGGGTTATTTTTCTTCTACAGTCTTTTGTATTATGGTTATTCATCCTACAGAATTTGCAATATTTATTTTCCGGTCTTTAGGATTTCCTCTCATTGAATTGCGGGTTTCTATCTCGAGGGTCAAATCTGGGTCTATCATAGTTGGGTTTACCTCTGTTACCCTGATCTCTAGTGTCAAACTTATTATGGGGTTGAGGAGCTTTATTATTGTCTACCTGTTTCTTTTTAGCGCCAGCTACTTCTGCCTGGGCTGCCTGATACCTCTCAGCAACATTGAGCACATCATCTAACCTCTCCGCTCCCTGTTCCATAAGAAACTTTCTCAGGTCTGGAGCCATGGACTCTCTCACCTGCTCTATCATGATCATTTCCTTTAAATCTTGGGTTTTCCCCAGAGCAGTCCATTTCTCCAAATAGGTTTCCAACCTTGCAGAGAATTGATGATATGTCTCCCCAGACAGGAGCTTAGCATTTCTAAATCTCTTTCTATAAAACTCACCATTCTTCTCGTATCTAATTAAAAGAGCCTTTTTGAATATGTCATAGTCTTCCTGATCTTCCCTGCTCAATTTGGAAAATACCTCATACGATGTTCCCCTAAGTCCTTGAGATACCTAAAGCTCTCTAAACCATAACTTGTAGCTAATCTTTCGAATCTAGAGAGGAAGGACTCAATGTCATCCTCCTTTTCTACAAAGGGTCTAGATGAAACCCCATGGCTGAGTTGGAGGCTCCCTGACTAGCACTGGCATCAGAGGTAGATGGACTGTTACCAATTTCAGGAGCATGGCCTTGCAATTCTAACTCCCTTAGTCGTAGCTCATGTTCTCTTTGTAACCGTTTCTCTTCCTTTTCCGCCTCCAATTTCTTTTCCTCCAACTGTAGCCTTTTAATCTCAGCCTCCCTATCAGCCTCTAATGCCCTAGCCTCTTTCTCAGCCTCAATTTTTAATCTCTTAATTTCCTTATCAGCTTCTAATTTCCTCTCTTCCTCTAACCTCCTATCTTCTCTTTGAATAAATTTATCAGTCTCTGATGTCACATACTGAATCAGAACTTGCCCCTCCATTCCCATTTCCTTTGCATTCTGTAGAGCAGCCGATCCAAATTTGGCCAAATCTGCCATCTTTTATCTGGTACTAAATTATATTTACTCTAACTAAAACAACTAACAATGGTTATAATTAATTAACTAATTAAGGGCTATGCCAACTCAAATAATTCTCAACCTTATAAATATTTAAATTTTATTACTATGGGGATACCCTGGATCTATGTGTTACAAGTAATTAAAAATCCCGGGACGGGACCCCAATATATGTGGTGGGTTTTGATGTTAAAGAAAGTAGTCAGTATGTGTCTACAGAGTGAGGTCAGCTATGCAAGTCCCTGAGTCTAATAGTTGATGAAGATGTTCTCAGGGTACCTGACTGCTACCACCCTACGATCTCACTCTGCGATTTATTTTGGGTATCTATTGTTTGTGATGTTATTTATATGGCTTGGTGTCTAGGGTAATGAAAAATGTAGTGATAAATGCGTTAAACAAATACACTTTTAACTCACTAAAATCGAATAAAACAAGACTGGGTTTAAAGTTATGCTGTATATGTACAATTTTAATTTCCTGTCCCTCAAATTTTTTTGGACAGGAATGTTTAAAACATAAAAGGGAAAATATGGTTTTATACCAAATTAAATACACATGACGGACATCTGTCCAATATATCTTAATAACTTAATGTTTATAAACTTTTATTCCCTGTTGGAAAATACTGTTCTATGAAGAGTCAATATTGGGAAAAACTGGTTTTCGCATCATATCACAAACTGTTTCTGAATAGGATGGAGATTAAACACATTTGAGTTTGCATATAAGCCCGCAAGATTTTGGCTTATCTGAAAATTCTTGTAGACACTGGATGACTTGCTCGAGAAAACTGCACACTGCTTCCTACAGTGTATACTGGAGACTGCTAATACTCTTAGGCTTCGATATAGAAACAACCGGTAGGTTGCCTCAAATTCTGCAGCTCCGGCTTCTGACCAACTTGATACTGGGTGATGTAACCCGCAATCAATGAAATAAATCACACAATTTGTTAAAGGTTAACAGGCTATCAATGGGTCACTTTTAGATAGCTGCTGCTTCAGACGCAAAGGCAATTTGGTCATTAATTGCTCTGCTTTGAACCTTGCTTGTAGGAAATATTTGTCAAGTGGCACCCTGCGTAGCAGAAGCGTTAGTTTTATTCCCTCTATGTCTATACTAACATTAGCCAATCAGTTTAAACTACGCCGATTTGACTCCTTTTTTCAAAATCCCAAACATTTATGTATGTTTATCAATAGGTTCGCCAGTCTGTTTCTAGTATTACTGTTTAGACTATGTGTCGCTTTAGGCTGGCAAAACTTCAAAGTTACCTCTCTCTTCCTCACTAGTAGTGCCTATCAAAATGAGGCAAGCCAATTTGACTTGTTTCCAACCCACGTGACTAGAAAAATGTTACTTTTAAATTGAGCTGGGATATCAGTGTGTCCGTATATCTGTTGTCAATTTTTATTTTATGCAATAACTCAGTCACTTTTGAAGCGATTTAAAAGATGAAAAGTGATTATTAATCAGGCTAGTGTCCTTTATCTAGCCAGTATATTTTCATCTACGTCTTTATCTAAGTTTTCATCTTTGCACTGTTCTCTTTATTTATTCTGAACAAAATACTTTTACTCTCAGTCTAGATACGTTCTTATAGGAAATAGTATAGTATTGAATAAACAACATTATCGTTTTTAATTCCATTCTTGTAGCAAAGTAAATTGCTGGAGAGGTTATGATGGTAAAAGATAAGAATGATAGAGTTAGATGTGTTAACCGTGTGAGGTCAAGCTATGTAAGACCTTGAGTCTAGTGGTTGAAGAAGATGAATTCTCAAGGGACCTAACGCTACCTCTCAAATTCTCACACGGTGCTGTAAATTACTTCTAATGTATGGTGTTTGATGTGGCTAGTGTCTAGGGGATGCAATGAAATGATGGTACATCGAAACAACACAGTGTAACTCTCTAATAGAATCTTAATAACTCTGTTGTTTAGTTTTCAAATTGGAAATATTTTTTTTGTACAATTTATTGTGCCTGTCCTGCAATCTCTTTTGGACAGGTCTTTTAAAACTGAAGAAAATGTATGTTACACTGAAACGTGAACTGAAAATAAGGACTCTTCGTCCAACAATACTATTATTAATAGTAAAATGTTCCGTAAGGTGTTTCACAGGCTGTTAAGTAACAATTAATAATGTGAGTCAGTTATTGGAGAGACTGGTTATGTCATCATTTCCCCCGAGAGTTTCTGNTAACGGGTAGGGAAACAGTTTTCTCCTGATAAAGTGTCAAATTGCCCAAATTGTGGCACATAACCTGAAATTTCCTTCGTGAAGATTCAATCGTTGATATGGCTCTGTAAAGAACATCAGCTCTCAGAGCTCCACTTGACAATTATTATACAGAATACGCTGTACTGGAGACGTTACTGTCTTCAATCGTACTTCAGCTTTCCTGTCACCGGCTGGTAACAGGAAATAAAACCCTGCAACATAAAAAATACCCTGGCCTTTTCATATCTGTTATATTTTTCCCTCAACTCTCTACATGACATGATGGGGTTCAGCCTCGTGTGCATTACAAGTGCACCAGCCCCTAAGTTTTTTTGAACTCACATCATATTGTGACCACACCTCAGGTCCATATGGTAGATACGCCACTGTCATTTTACATAGTCTTCTTCAACACAATTTAATAGTAGTATGTACATCTCCTTAAATGCATATAATTTTCTTCTATTACAAAATATAAACGCTCCAGGCAATCAATAGGGTTCAGTGAACACAGAGGCTTGCTATTCTACTTTAGTCTTATAATAATTTTTAATAACAACAATGCAATATTCAAACATAAATCAAATAGATATACCCAAACTGTCTCTTTAGGCATGTCATACACTTTCCCACTTTTTGCCTTTGCACATTTTTCATAATAATATAGATATTCTTCTTACCAGAATTCAATGAAATAAGCACAGGTGCGATGGATGGCACAAATTCAGCTTTGCTGCTGGCTAGACTATGACAAATACTTTAGTTTTAGTTACAATTAAAAGTCAAACTCCTAGGATCACATCGACCTGCTTCAGGGACAGCTTTCTACAAAATGGCAAAAACCTAACTAAGTTTTCCATAATATAAAATGCGTTGGCCAATCAGATCGGAAGACTAAGCTCTTCAATTTTGAATTTGAAAATAAAGTCAAAAATTAAATCTCAATTTTTCAAATGTACGTCGGTCACATTTTGGCATTAAAAGTTAAAAAACAGTCTTGGTTTTTGACCTAACAAGTTCTGCCTCTCATTCACTTCAAGATTTCCACTACCAAAATATATTTAGTTTCAGGCCATCCCATAATTTCTCTCCCCTTGTCTACCCCTCCTCCAACAGAATACATGCTTGCTTGTCTCATTTCCAACAACGCGTCCAAAAGTAACCGTTAGTGAATGCAAAAACAAGCGTCTGTTTGTTCATCTGTCTGGGCATATCTAGTCTTTTGTAAATATCTTTACTTTTAATGGGGCGATCTTGAAAAATTGTAACATAATATTACTCAGGAGATCATATGCTATCAAACTAACTAGGTTTTATGGCCCTAGTATTGGAAATAAGAATTCCATATATTTCCATGTGAGTTTCAATTTCTAATATTACATAAACACGCCATCTCTCTCCCCGCTTCTGTGTAGTTCAATTTGAAAACAACAAGTCTGTGACGTCATAAAAAAGTACCAATTTGCAGACAGAGCGAGGCGTGTGTGTTTATACCAGTCACTCTGCGTGCTTATGGAACGAACAAATATTGGACTTAGTGTCGAATTTTTCCATCTGCCGCTAACAATATCGCCCGCGTTTGCCTACAATTTTGCGTGTTTCAACCATTTGTGTCAAAAGTCTCATTCTAAAAATACACTTGCCTCTCTCCTCCTTTTCCCCCTTTTGGTCTGAAACAAGGCTAATTCCGTCAAAATTGTTACAGATATTTTCAAGGTCACTGGCAAACGGTAGTATCTTTACCCTACAATTCTGTCTATCTAAAATCAACGCGCTGACTGGCGTGGGGAAAGAAGACGCGTCACAACTTAACTAATTTTATTTCTACCTATCTTTCTTGTTACTTACAAATAATAATTTTATCGGTGTATCAATGTAATTTTATCACAATTCTGTCCTTTCCCTTTTATTCATCCTTCTATAGAATGCAATACATTATCTACGTTTTCTGTCTTTCGTTTGCCCCTTTTCTCTCCCCTGCTCTCATTTGTTTCGTTTGATAATACCCAAGTGGGTTTAGACTTTTTCCATACTAACCCCCCTCTTCTCTCTATCTCCCGTCTTTTTTTGAACGAAACACGTGTTGGTCGACTGCCAAAACGGTTTTATGTTATATTTAAAAATTAGTACGGAGTAACGAAAAAGCCTTTGGTAATGGGGTGGGTACCATCGCGTGGCGTTAATAGATTCAAAACGCAAGCCGCTCGCTGGCGTTTTTTGAAAATGCGACGTCTAACGACAGCTGTCGCATGTTGTAACTAATAATAGATTCTTAGAATACGTTAGTTAAAAAAAATTCAAGGAGTGTCCAATATTTTGTATTAGATTTTATCGTCCTTGACAATTTTCAAATTTTTTATAGTAGCGGGTTATAAACGTTAACTTTACGTCACTAGAATTTGACTTTTGAGAAATATGAGCAGGGTAGGGAAATGGTGGCGGGAGGTGTAGAGAATCTATTTTGGCGTATTGGAACTAAAATTCAAATACAGTATTATCATTATAATTTGAGCTGGAGGGTTAAAACGGTGCATTTTACCACAGTATAGTCAAATTCTATACCATGGCGCAAATCTTTTGACCTTTTGGGGTTATTAACTTCATTCTTGTGGGATCTTGTCTCAACAGTGGGGATTGCACTTATGGGTTTATTTTTTTAATTTCTGTAACCTATGATTTTCTATTGCTATTGATATTGGATGTTGTGACGTTTTTATGATAATAAACTAAACAAAACTTAATTACCTGTGTTGGTCAGCTCAGCTCAAAATCCATACCCCATTTACCATAGTTTTCACGTTTGTGCGTCTGGTTGTCGTCACTTATCTGTGTGTGTGTGTGTGTGTGTGTGTGTGTATGTGAGTGGTTAATAGTGTATATGTTAATATATACGGGAAAGGAGAGTTGTCTGATAAACAAATTTCAGTCGTAAAGATAGGCTGGACTAGAGTATCTTCTCAATCCAGTGACAGATTCTACCTTTAACTCATTCACTCGTGAAATCTATTTCTTTACCTTATCTCTCACTGAGTTACCACCTTTTTTCAGTTCTATTCAGACGGGACCGGAATTTGTCTTAAATATCTATCCAAATCTACGACAGGGGTAAAATTCGGTCAGTCGGTGGTGCTTGTATGCATCCTCAAAATGGAAGCAGCTAGAATACAGGACTTCTCAGGAGAAGCTGACCGAGCTCGTTGCATACAACTTAAAGAATCACACCACTGGAACTTATAATCAACACTGCCTAAGCCTCGTGTAGGCATATTTGTTTGTTTGTATAAATTACTCTATGAAAATAGATATGCGCGTGCGGTTCTCATGTATCTCATCTGTGTGTATTATTTTAAATTTGCTTGTGTGGTCTCTTCTACTTACACTATGCCGATCTTTGTATCATAAAACGTGTGAATATGTAAGTTACATATCTCTCTGCTAAACGTCCTTACTTATACCAGTATTTATGCTCATGTTATTTATTCGTCTGGATATAGTATTTATGTGCAAATTGTTTTGATTTCATGTTATATTATTTATGTGCACATTGTGTTGCTTTCATTTAGAAGTAAAGATCCAAAATTAGGATATATTCTGTCAGTCCGTTTAGGATATATTCCGTTTCTCCCCTCTTTTTCTCTATTTTACTTACAGCTATCTTAACACAGGAAACTAACACAATCACCTTAGGCTACAAGGACGGCAAAGAACAGATAGCGTTGCACCAAGCAACCACAAACAAAACATAAAAAACTGCGCCCAAAAATAGTTCAGGATGACTAATGTCAACTTTACGTGTAGTTTTGGGCAGAGCAACCCTAACCTTTGAGGTGAAGACAGGAGTACGACAGGGATGCCCCTTATCAACCACTCTATTTTTAACAGTCATAGACTGGGTGATGCGCCAGACAACAGAGGGTAGTCCAAGATGAATAAGATGGACTACATTTTCTACATTGGAAGATCTGGAATATGCAGATGACATTGCACTACTAGCACATTCACATCAACACATTCAGGAAAAAACAGATAGACTTTATAAGTATAGCCAGCAGGTGGGCTTGAACATTATTTAAAGAGGTCAGAAGTCATGACGCTCAATGTGAGCAACCCTAAACCTATATCAATAAGGAATCAGCAACTGGTACAGACAGACACCTTCACATACCTAGGATGCATAGTAACACCAGACGGCGGGGCAGGCAAAGACATCAACATCAGAATGAATAAAGCAAGAACAGCCTTTTTTAGCCTAAACAACATCTGGAAGTCCTCTCAATACAGCACAAGCACAAAATTAAGATTATATCAGAGCTGTGTGCTTTCTGTGCTTCTCTATGGTGTGGAAAGCTGGAGAGTTACAGAGAAGGAAATGTTAAAATTGTCCTCTTTTCACACAACATGCCTAAGAAAAATTCACCGAATCTTTTGGCCGAATACCATCACCAACCAAGATCTGCTTACTCGGAGCAAGCAAGAGGACATGCACACCATCATAGCTGGCAGACGCTGGCGCTGGGTAGCCATCTCCTCGAAAGAGATCCTGATGCCATCACAAGAACAGCTATGCTTTGGACCCCTGAAGGAAAACGAAAGAGAGGCCGACCAAAAACAACCTGGCGGAGGACTGTGGAGGCTGAGATGCAAAGAATGAACCAGAGTTGGGGCACTGTACGAAGGTTGGCCACCGATCGAGCAAAGTGGAATCAATTTGTTGTTGCCCTATGTGGTAAAGTCAGTCCGTATTACCCCTCCCTCTCAATAAATTCCTTGATTCAAAATCTAAGAAAGTAGTTTTACAACTTTTTAACCCGCTAATATATTTGAAAAAAAATCGTTACGGGCAAACGGTTACACTACTACTAAGAATTGGACGCAATATTTGAATATTTCTCTATTATAGTGGAAAGAGGATCTCCTTCCCTACTACCCATCCGTCCTATTAGTTTGGTGAAGGTTGTTGTTTAAAAATAACTACATTTGAAAAATTATCGAGTAATAAACTACTGTAGTTATATTTTTTTTTTCTTTTCAAGAACGTCGCATTTTTTAAAAAAACGCCAGAGAGCTGCTTGCGTTTTGAAACTATTAACGCCACGCGATGGTACCCACCCCTTTTATCACAGGCTTTTTCGTTACTCAGTACTAAATTTTAAATATAACATAAAACCGTTTTGGCAGTCGGCCAACATGTGTTTCGTTTTCAAAAAAGACGGCAGATAGAGAGAAGAGCGGGGGTTAGCATGGAAAAAGTCTAAACCCACTTGGCTATTTTCAAACTGAAACTAACGAACCAAATGAGTGCAGGGGAGCGAAAGGGGCTAAAGAAAGACAAAAACGTAGATAATGTATTGCATTCTATAGAAGGGTGAATAAAAAGGAAAGGACAGAATCGAATTAAAAACGATAATGTTGTTTATTCCATACTCCTCATGGACGATGTCATTAAGGCATGTAAGGAGAGAACAAGAAAGTATTCAGTGGGGTACTGGAAGATGATACAATTCTGTATTTCGGAGCTGGCTTTTGCTGATGATGTTGTCCTGATTGCTAAATCAGAGGCACATCTCCAATTCAACCTGCAAGTCTGGAAGGAAGAGCTGGAGAAGAGAGGGATGGTCATAAGCAGCTCTAAAACAAAATCCATGGTGATATCACGAGAAGAAAGAAGACATCAGATTAAGCTGGGAGAACAGGTCCTGGAGCAGGTCGACCACTTTAAATACCTCGGAGCTATTATTGACCGAAAGGGAGGCATCAAAGAAGAGTTGGCCACTCGAAAAGCAGCAGCTGGGAGACTTTTTCAGGCCATAAATCGAGGATTCCTCAGCAAGAGAGAGGTTGGTAAGAAAACTAAGATGGCTGTATACCGCTCCACCTATGTCCCAGTCTTGACATATGGATGCGAGTCATGGGCAATGACTACAACCCACAAAAGCCAGATCCAAACCTCAGAAATGAGGTATCTGAGGAAGGTGGTTGAAGTAACAAGAAGAGACATGGTACGCAACCAGACGATACGTCAAGGCCTTAAATCCCACCCCCTGTAGCCCCAAGTAGAACAGTCCCAACTAAGATGGTTTGGCCATGTCTGCAGAATGGGAGAAGACCGGCTACCATGACAAGCATGGGAAACAAAGAGCCAAGGATCCAGACCCCCAGGACGACCCAGAGTCCGCTGGGAGGACAACATTAGACAATCTTTGAAGGACCGAAGACTAGAATGGAACCAGGCCAGGAGGAAGACAGCCAATAGGATAGTCTGGCGCTCTCTCTTCAAAACCTCTACACCTCACGGTAGAAGGGGAACAACTAAGTAAGTAAGGTAATGTTGTTTATTCAATACTGTTACCCCATTTCCTATAAAAACATATCTAGACTTAGAGTAAAAGTATTTTGTTCAGAATAAATAAAGAAAAAAGTACAAAGATGCAAACTTAGATAAAGACGTAGATGAAAACATACTGGCTAGATAAAGGACACTAGCCTGATTAATAATCACTTTCTTATTTTAAATCGCTTCAAAAGTGACTGAGTTATTGCATAAAATAAAAATTGACTACAGACCGGACAGACGCACTGGTAAACCGCTTCTTTTTTGAAAAAAATTTGGGATGGCAACATTTTTCTAGACGCGTTGTTTGGAAGCAAGTAAAATCGGCGTAGTTAAAAATTGATTGGCTAATGTTAGTCTAAACATAGAGGGAATAAAACTAACGCTTTTTGCTACGCATGGGGGCTACCACTTGCAAAATATTTCCTACAAGAAAGGTTCAAGGGCAGAGCAATTAGTGACCGAATTGCCTTTGCGTCTGAAAAAAGCAGCTATCTAAGTTGACCCATTATGATAGCCTGTTAACCTTTAACAAATTGTGTGATTTATTTTCATTGATTGCGGTAAGATGAATAACTTTTTTTAATATACATTTTTAGAAGTAGAGGCCAATCCCAGATAAGGGCGCCATAACATTGTGTGTGTATGACATTTGCCTTTGTGGAAGATTGCGACATACTAGGAGCACAGTCATGTCTAAGCAGGACTTGGGAAGCAAATCAAAATAAAACTTGAGTTGAATAAGATCATACATATTTGGACTGTAAGGACCAGAAAGTCACTGGCAGGCCTATTGTTTAATATTAACTCTGGAGAAATAAAAAAAAGATTGTATTCCAGCTCAAGATGAAGATGATGTATCAGTGACAGGGGCGTTGAGGACTATGTGGAAAAGAAGGATACCCCCTGATTATGAAGCAGTCACATGTAAAGTTAAAGACTGTAGCTAATTTAGATTAGCTCTTTTATTTGATTCACAATACATGTTTAATGAATGTTAAATGTGGTAGTGGTGTGGAGATAATTAACTAGAGAACTCAGGGAGTGGCTTGTTCCTCTTGTTTCAGGGTTACAATCACCCAGTATCAAGTTGTCATCAAGAAGCCGGAGCTGCAGAATTTTTGAGGCAACCTACCGGTTGTTTCTAGTTTTAATTGAAGCCTAAGAGTACTAGCAGTCTCCAGTATTACACTGTAGTTGAAGCAGTGTTGCAGTTTTCCTCGAGCAAGTCATTCAGTGTCAACAAGAATGATCAAAGAGATGAGCAAAAATCTTGCTGGCTTAAATGCAAACTCAAATGTGTTTTAATCTACACCCTATTCAGAAACAGTTTTTAATGATATGAATGCGAACACCAGTCTTTCCCAATATTGACTCTTCATAGAACAGTATTTTCCAACAGGGAATAAAAGTATATAGACATTAAAATATTAAGATTTATTGGACAGATGTCCTTCATGATGTATTTATTATTTTGGTATAAACCACATTTTCACTTTTAAGTTTTTATTAAACATTCCTGTCTTTAAAAAATTTGAGGTGACAGAAAATTAAAATTGTACATAATATATCATAACTTTAAAACCAGTCCTTGTTTTATTCCATTTTTAGTGAATTAAAATTGTTGTTTGTTACACGCATTTATCACTACAGTTTTTTCAGATTACCCTAGACACCAAAGCCATATAAATAAACATTACAAACACTAGATACCCAAAAAAAAATCGCAGAGGTGAGATCGTAGGGTGGTAAGCAGTCAGGTACCCTGAGAAACATCAACATCAACTATTAGACTCAGGGACTTGGCCATAGCTGCTGACCTCACTTCTGTAGACACGTTACTGATATTATTTTCTTTAACATCAAAAACCTACCACACACCTACAAGACGACATTAGGCGTGATGGCCACTTGACTGGCTTTAACGGTCGGTGGCTAAGGATCAAAGAAGAAGAAACAAGAATGACCAACTAACCCTCTCTAGCAGGCGTACCACCTCAAGCGGATTCATGAGCTCTCTATTCTATCCTCTGTTTTCAAACAAAGTAATCAATGCTGCTCAATTTCTGTGTATTTCGGACCAGTAAACCCAGAACACTGAGAATTGCTCACTCGTTTAAATAAATGCTGGCTGGGAACTAGGTCACGCTACTAACAAAAGTTGCCAAGTTCGGTCTTAGAGCTGTCGAGGCGAAATGGAGTGTTGAGATTATTGCACAATTTACATTAAAAGAATTAAAGAAATACAGAATATAGAAGCATGGAATGTCAGGATACAACTGCTGAGTGGAAAACCATGAAATATCAAGAAAAATACTGAAAGAACGAATTTACATTGGTTAAGCTTAGACAGCCGAGGACAATGAGGGGAACTACGGTAAAGACGTGAAGTACAATGGATGGGTTATGACTGACAAAAAATCGACAAAAATGCTGATTCGTCTTACGAGGACAAAAGATTAGATAGTGATGTTGGAGTGGCTCAGAGCTATGGCGTCCGCCTCTAATTCTACAGGTACCGGGGTTAGCTCCCAGCACATCAGGGAATATAATTGATGGGAAACTTGTTTTTCGAAGGTTCCTAATGATATCAAACTCCCTTCTTTTCCCACTCCCCCTCCCCTCCCCCCCCCTTCCCCCTCGAATCTACTGGGTATTGAGATCGAAATGCCTAGCTTTCTCGGATAGGGGCGAAAAAAAGGTGGTCTGGTATGCAAGTTGCGCCACGTTAATAATCTCTCGGGCAGTTGGAAAATCGTAAAAGAGTAGGACCATACGGTCTAAATTAATTTACTTTCAACGACAACTGCATTTGAAAGCGAAGCGGCATTAATACAAGATGGCAGTAAAGATGCGAAGACTGTAAATCGATTGGTATAGAAAAAAAAAACAGTATCAAACCTAGTCATATCATTACATATTAATGCTGCTTACAAAATACGCACTAACAGCGGCAATCACAGAAGGGGGGGAAGGTAAAATGAACCTGTCATGGCTATGTTTTCCATACTCGATAATTCATTGCGGACAAGTGTTGCTGAAAACAAAGATATGATTGGTTGATATATGGCTGGAGGGGAAAAACTGAAGAAGATATAATTGGTTTTGGAATATATGGCTTTTTTGATGAGGGGAAAACTGAAAGAGGGCGAAAAAGTGTGACAGTGAGCAAGAAAATGCGAAATTCCCTCAAAGCAAAAAGATGGTCCAGACAAATCCTAGACGCATAGACAAACTAGATGCTCGTAGTCTAGATGATTAAAAAGTTAGTTGCTTATCCTTTACAGGACGTGGCAATCAACCCCAGCTTTTATTGGCTGTTTGTGATTTTTTCTAGGCAATTTTTTCATTCAGTAGTTTGCCATTGCTTTTCTGAACGGTACGGCGCTTATACCATTGTTAAAAATCCACACAAAGCGATCTGCTACCAAACCGCCTGCAGCAGGTTTTCGAACCTGGTATATCTGGATTATGAAACTGCGTTCATATCCATTAGGCCACAGACGCCGACGAGGATTACATGACTACATATATTTAAGAGATTTTACAACTGTCTCTAATCAGTGAAAACCAAGGCCGGGAGTATGACTGCAGTACTGACTATGAGTGTTTGACAGGAAAAATTCAGAACAAGATTAAAAGACGGTCGTCAAAATGTATAAAGCTGATTTAAAACTACTTAAATGGTATAACCAAATAGTTGAGTAATTTTCCTGTATTATTATCCATACATAATTGGATGGAATGCCACAGAAAAAAATAAAGAACGTTTGACAAATCGTAGGGAAATGCTAAATGAATCAACATCCAACATTTAAATAAATAGCCAACGTCACCATTGTCAGTTGAGTTCAATAAATACGTGAGGTATACAGCGCCAAAATCTTGATTTTCGTCCAACATGTGACGTATCGAGCGCCAACTTTTTCATTTCGTCAACATGTGACGTATCCAGCGCCAACTTCTTGATTTCGTCAACACGTGACGTATCCAGCGCCAACATCTTGATTTCGTCAATACGTGACGTATCCCAGCGCCAAAACATCTTGATTTCGTCAACACGTTGACGTCCCAGCTCCCCAGCGCCAACATCTTGATTTCGTCAATACGTGACTGTATCTAGCGTCAACGTCTTGATTTCGTCGACACGATGACGTATCCAGCGCCGAATTTCTTTATTTCGTCAACACGTGACGTATCCAGCGCCAGCATATTGATTTCGTCAATACGTGACATATCCAGCGCCAACGTCTTGATTTCGTCAATACGTGACGTATCCAGCGCCAACATCTTGATTTCGTCAACACGTAACGTATCCAGCGCCAACGTCTTGATTTCGTCAACACGTGACGTATCCAGCGCCAACGTCTTGATTTCGTCAACACGGGACGTATTCTTCTTTATCCTTGTCATGTCCAGCTTCAGATTTCTTCTCCGCGTGTTTTTTGGGGCTCCTTCTCCTCCTTTTAAAACACTGTATTTCTAGGGGGAGACAATCCTTGTCATGTGTTATCAGTCTGGTTTCTTAAAATGTTTGTCTTTATCTAGCGCCAAAGCATCTACTTTGGACCTTTTGTTTCACTGGGTTTTTTGCTAAGAGTTTAACCAGTGCATTTTTTTCAACGTAAACTATAAAATAAAACTGGTGAGAGAAGAAATCAAATGACAGATGCAATTTTACAATCACTAGGTCTCAAGACAAAAAATAAGCAAGAAAGAAAAATACGGAACCCGGTGATGTGAAGAAAGAAAGAAATAGGAAAGAAAAACTTTGCAGAAAACATGGTGCTTAAATAGAAGTAAAAGAGTAAGTGAAAGGGCTACCAAGAAGTGGCATAACAAATCAATGTTCGTACACGACAAAAAAATGAGAGAACAGGGAGGGTGACAAACAAATACAGCCACTGTTTAAACATTAAATCTAAAGAACGGAGTGAATAACTAATGGGTCTGAATTTTGTAAGCGGACAGAGACAGACAGCAATACGAACTAACGCCATTGGTAATTTTTTATAAGGGAAAGAATTGAGGTATTCCATAACAACTACTAAAGGACCGCCAATATATTGTAGTTGACGTTTAGGACGCCTTCAGGCCATGTGACAGAACAGTAGCAAAAATAGTGCAATAAAGTTCAGAATTAATGAAATTAACATAAACTATTTGATATGACAATAAAACAGCTAGTAGATAATACATTGGGTTGATCTTCTACATTCCACAAGTGTTTGCTGGGCCAGAGAAACTAGAATGCTGTTGTGAAAGAGAAGACTACAGAATAATTAGCCCATTTAAAGCCATGTTGATCTATTCATAGTTTTTAAGAATGTGTACGAAAATGGTGTGAGAAGTAATATAATAACTTAAACACTAGGGGATGAGTAGCGTGGCGTGGGTTGTGTCCAAGGCTTAATCAAGCTGCATTACATAAGCCATTATATTTTACAGCCAGCTAGTCGCATGTCGGCTGATCTTTGAAGGCCTTGCAGTCCGTCTTGTCTGTAAAATAGGCCCTCCCATATAGAGGAAAGACACACGTACACAAGTACATTACTATTAAGCAGAAAGTTGTCACTCACTCATTGCAGTAAATGTATTCTTGTTTTAAACCGCGTTATTTAGCACCTACCATCAATCTCTTTTTTCTGTTTTCTGTCTTCTTCTTCTTCTTCCTCTTCATTTGCCACTTCCGGCTGTTCTCATCTACAGATTCCTGTCTCTAGTGTTTTTAATTATCAGTTCTGTTCCGCAATATTTTCCGTGACATGGGGTTTCATCTGTTTAAATAATATTTCCTCTTATCGTTCCATCTTATGTATCAATTTGGGGCCTGGTTGTGTTTTCATTGTGAAGAGTGTGGCTTCAATCAACAACAAGAGGCCGGCCAAAACAGGTTGGCGGGCCGGTCAAAACTGGTTCGCGGGCCATATCTGGCCCGCGGGCCGTAGTTTGGCCATCGCTGCTCTAGAGACGTAACGAAATAAACCAACAGATTTGGCTGACCAAATGAGCTGAAGAGACTTTAACGACACGTTTGGTTAGAATCCATGCTAGATTAACGTTACCAATCCTAAAAGGGAAACGTTGAACCCATAGCCGATGTTTCCGTGGCGAGGGTGAAAAAAATATTTGAGCAGCGATAGACAACCCAGGAGCTGTTGGGATCTACTGTGCGAACACTGAGCTATCTTAAGATCTTCTTAGATAACATCGTCTGTTTTCAGTGTATACGTCATCAGAAATAAGTGCAATCTATAAATAACTGCTATCTCTGTCACATGATCAGCTTTCTGCAAGTCCACCCAAAGAGAGGCAGAAGATTCAAAATATATAATCTTCTACCATTTGTTCACTTCATTTCGAGAAAACATCGTGTTACTTTCCTCTACAATTGACGATAAAGTACATTTTAGTATGCCAGCCTGTGGGTTTTCATTGGAAACACAGAAAAAGACCCTTTAGTCCTGGGGATACAGCGCTTTTAAGTGTTGGCGGGAAATGTTTAGTACAGGGTTTCATAACTGTGGTCCAAGGACCCCATAGGGGCCCGTGAATGGAATCTATGGGTAATTTGTAAATTAACTAAAATGTTAAATGTAAAAATTTGTATTATTTTTTAATGTGTATTTTTTTTCCAAGAAGTGGTCCATACCCTTCACTGGACAATCAAAGTGGTTCACAGCCTTCAGTGGACAATCAAAGTGGTTCACAGCCTTCAGTGGACAATCAAAGTGGTTCACAGCCTTCAGTGGACAATCAAAGTGGTTCACAGCCTTCAGTGGACAATCAAAGTGGTTCACAGCCTTCAGTGGACAATCACAGTGGTTCACAGCCTTCAGTGGACCATCAAAGTGGTTCACAGCCTTCAGTGGACAATCAAAGTGGTACATAGCCTTCAGTGGACAATCAAAGTGGTTCACAGCTTTCAGTGGACAATCAAAGTGGTTCACAGCCTTCAGTGGACAATAAAAGTGGTTCACAGCCTTCAGTGGACAATTAAAGTGGTTCACAGCCTTCAGTGGACAATAAAAGTGGTTCACAGCCTTCAGTGGACAATCAAAGTGGTACACAGCCTTCAGTGGACAATCAAATGGATCTACAGCCTTCACGGGACAATCAAAGGAGCCCACAGCCATCACTGGACAATCAATGGGGTCCACAGTCTTCATGGTCAATCAAAGCGGACCATGGCACAAAAGAAAAGGTTAAACAAACCCTAGCCTAGTCTGAAATGTCCCTGGTTTAAAAATTCTACAAAATCATCTCTTGAGATCTTCCGGCAGATCGCGATCCACCGATTGCCGACAACTGTGTCAGAGATTTCATTTTATCACCATCATTTTTCTTTTCGCTCCTCGCGGAGCATGAAGCTGCTACTGCAGTTAATTCCCATCGCAGAAAGCCAGCACAAAGCATTCACACACTCTTGCCGTGCTAGCTTCTGTGGCGTTTTTATTTACACAACGATGTTGTCAGTCTCTTGCACAACCGGCTATTGGTGGCCTTGTACGCGTTGACTAAGAGGGCAGTAGGCATGTTCTGTCCTTGTCTGTTCACAGAATAAAGAAATACTAACACACATAAAGGTATGTTTCAGACACTCGTGAGAAATAAAGAAGTAGAAAGCTAGATAACAGAAAAACAACAGGAGTGAGTGGCTTACTGGAGAATCAAACACATGACCATCCGAACGGCAGCATCGCCTAGTTACGGAAGCGAGTCACACTATCCTCCCTGCCAACTAGGCACCACTAAAATAGGACAGCGGCCATAAGCACGATTTTCCACACGCAACACCGGATGTGTACCTAAGGAGATCCAGCCTAATTAATAACGCAATCACTTCTGCTGTCCCCCCTATTATACAGTACAGGTCAGATTACACAAGACAAAGACCTTAATACTGTGTCTAGTAAATGATAGAAGAATGAGAACAGTACAGGTCAGAGGGTAGGTTTGGTATTGTATACACATTTTAAACAAGTAAAGAGCGGAAACCCAAAGCCCGCAAACAGTAATTATTTTTTTATCGATTTATCTTCAGAGACCCCGCCAACTACATAGAGCAGAAACTTTATTTAGGTCTGTTTTATGAGGTGGGGTAACATGTTCTCTCCCTTGCTGCATTTGCCTTTTTTAATTCAGAGCACAGTCATCAATCGATGTTTACAGCTGCGTAAACTATCACCAGTCAGAAGTATTTGTCGGAGAAGAAAGTAAATGTCATTCACTAACGGCAGTATTCAATATGGTGCGAGAACACTGTTAGACGTCAGCTTTTTTTAATGTTTGACGAGAACGGTTTTTTTTTCTTTTTAACTTAAGATGTGCGATAATCCAAACTTCAATAATCCGAAGTATCCAGCATTTTTTTCTTTAATGCTGGCACCAGAAAGCGGAGCGTCCGATTGGCAGAGTGGTTAGAGCGCTGGACTCTCGCGGCAAAAGGGGCCGGGATCGAATTACGGTATCGACACGCTCCAGTCTACCCAACTGTAAATGGGTACCTGACTTTTCTCTTGAGTTAGGGAAGGAAAAGGCAGCGAGGAAGGGAACTGGTCACCTCACCTCTCGATGCTGGAACTAGTATGGTAAAGTCTCTAACACTTCGCTTTCCTACGGCAGTATCTGCTATGGGACTACCTTGACCTTTTACCAGAAAGTGGGGAGCATGCCCGAGCATTACCGGAAAGGGGGGAGAGCATGCCCGAGCATTGACGGAAAGTGGGGAGCATGCCCGAGCATTAACGGAAAGTGGGGAGCATGCCCGAGCATTACCAGAAAGTGGGGAGCTTGCACGAGCATTACCAGAAAGTGGGCAGCATGCACGAGCATTACCAGAGAGTGTGGAGCATGCACGAGCATTACCAGAAAGTGGGGAGCATGCACGAGCATTACCAGAAAGTGGGGAGCATGCACGAGCATTACCAGAAAGCGTCCTCGGACAGTGAGAGTTATAATGGAGAAGAGTATCTATTTTTAGCTCTTACATGCATTCGATTAGTTAGTCAAGTTGCTTAGTGCTAGTGTGATTGTCTTGTGTTCACTCTGTTTTATTTTACTGAACTGTAGTATCGGCGTCTTCTTTGTCTTCTGAAAGGGAACATCGTTTTTGTTTAGCACTGGAGTGCAAGATTTAGATTTTAAATAATATTTGAAAGGGAGACAACGGGTCTTCGTTAACCAAATTTTAAGAGGTTCGAAAGTCAGCCATAACAGAAATTAACACAAGTAAAAAAATACTCTAAAGTTCGCAAGCAAACTTAATTCTAATGATGGGCTATGTTTGCTGAGGAATTAGTCGTGTTACAGACTGCTATAGCTTGGTACGAGCAACAAACTGTATGACGTTCAAATCATCTAGCCTTGACTGAGACCTGGCAGAAACGAAACGAGGTTCGAAAACTGTGTGGTTGAAGGTTTCATTCGTACTTCTATATATGAATTAAAACATAAATTTAAAATAAAAAACACATGAAGTATTTCCTTTTTTTTTTACTATGTCCATATTTGTTTAGTCTGTAGAACAGTATTTATAATATTTGAATAAATTACACCTGTGTCTATTCTTTAAAGGCGCTCATGTGAACAGACAACATCCGGTTTTACAATGATTATTGCACTAAAACTGACACCAAAGTAAGGGAGATAATGTCGCTTTAAAAAAATTATTTCACTATACACATATGTATATATTTCGTGTAATACTTCCGCGTTTAACTTGTATCGGTTTGTTAAACACTGATAATAGATAAGAGTGTGTGAGTGTGCGTGTGCGTGTGTGTGTGTGTGTGTGCGTGCGTGCGTGCGTGCGTGTGTGTGTGTGTATGTGTGTGTGTGTGTGATTTACGGGTATTTGTGTGAATGTAAGCTTATATAAACATTTCGTTCCTGTACCTTCGTGTAATTTTTGGTTTTATAGATGGCATTATTTTATTGCTGCCCCCCCCCAATCCATTACCTTTTACTATCCTTAGTATATTTAGGGGTCCCCTACAGCTTTCTACTAAATTGTCTTTATGTTTAATCATGATTTCATCTGGCACGAATTATACAATTATAGGGTATGAAGTTATGTGACACGAGTCTTGTCGTCCGTACTAAAATAACGCAGTGACGAACGAGCAATAGAGAGGCAGGTGGTAGAGAAATAATCGTTACCACGCCATCATAACCATGCCCAAGTAATACACGCCTGCACATTTCTGTCCTGCTGCGTGTAGTTCCATGGAGTCTCTAATGAGACAACGAAAGACTAGGCAATTTTTGCCATTTTTAATCTCCCCTCCACCATGGTCACATTTGTCACAAAAATCCACACATTCCTGTTCCCCAATACTTTACACTCAAAGGGAAGAATTTAAGCGAACGTAAATTAGTTAACTTAGTGCAGACAAACATCAGTCTTTTAAGTATAGTAATGTTTAATTAATCAGGCTTTACAAAGAGTACTTTGCTGGTTAAATATTGTTAAATTTATTTTAAAATATAGCTCATTACTAGTCACCCCACCTCATAATGCTGGACCAAGTCAAGTGAAGTCTTTAACATTTCACTCTCCTACGGCAGTAGCTGCTATGGGAATACATTTCTCTGAGGCGCAAAGACTTCATCTTTGACCTTAATTCACACTCCACCTCCGTGCCCTGACCGAGTTATTCGTGCTTTTCCTGTCGATTGAGCATGTTTGCAAATATCTTCCCTCTACGTTTTTTTGTCTAGGTCGCCCTTGTTTCCCATATCCTGGAGACTTCACAACAAAGATTACGATGTACCGCTATCAGCTGGTAGACTGAGTCAAACAAACACACACACACACACACACACACATATATATATATATATATATATATATATATATATATATATATATATATATATATATATATATATATATATATACAGTATATAGTTTATTTCTGTCACACGGTAAACCCGAGGATTAACCAGGGAGAGTCACCTTTGTGGTGCTGGCGCTGTCAATGGCTCAGATTTGCCTTGCAACCGGGTGAAGACGGACAGCAGAAGAAAGCGAATATGAGACTTTCTGGGATACGTTCCCAGCAGATAATCACAGTGATTCTGAATCTCGTGACACTGTCACTCTTACCAATCTATCCATCCTCTCCTATAGCTCGCGAGCCTCCACCTCCTCTATCACCCTGAGTGAACAGAAGAGGAAGAAAGGAAGAAATGTATGTCTCTCTTGCACACTTTCTTTCCTTCTCTATGTATGTAAGTAACATGTCGCGGACACGACTACAACATTTATTGGATTACTTATAGGTAACACAACAACCAAATAAAATAATACAAATGCAATGACCACTAAAACTAACTATACCTGGAAAGTAAGGTAGTAGTTAATACATAAAATACACAATCTAATCATAAGTCTATACTAAGTGGTGATGATGATGATGAATTTAATCTAATCCTAACTACTAAAAAAATGATATATTGTCTTTGTCTGTATTCAATAACACTGTATGGCCCACTTAATTTCCTTCAGGCGTCGATGGCCTGATCTTTTGTTCTTCCCAATGCGAGTTTTGACAATGCAACGCACGGCTGGGTTGGCGTGTTCATAGGTTGTGTTAAACGCAATGCCAGGCTGCAGAGCTTAGTTTGGTAGGCAGATGCCCACTTGTTGTGATGACTTTTTGCTCATATGGTACTTGATGTAAATATGTTATATATTTTTATGGGTAGGCGCGGCAGTTTTACTTGGAGAATCTGTCCATTACCGCAGGAAATTTAGGATCTCAATAATTTTCGTAGGCACTGGTTGTAAAAGATCGTCAGTGCGCTCCTGCCACTTCTGATCAATATTTCTCGTGGACAGCTAATTGTAACTCATCCATTACTGTGTAATTTCTGATTAATACTGTTGCGTGGGTGGTTGTTTGTAGAAAGTTTCCTTTGCCCTGGAAAATTCCTTCCTAAACCGCAGTTGCTTTTGTAGGTTTGATGCCGGTGATTATTGGTATCTGTGAGGTACGTGTTCGCAGTATATCTGAGTGGCCCTACGTATTAGCTTGATCCCAAACGACGCCAGCCAGGGTAGTAAGACAAACGCTGAGTTATCTCAAAGAGTCCCTGTCTCTACCACTGAGATGGATAAAATGATAAAGCCTCATAAGTACCCCGTAAATATATGCTACGCGTGTGGTGTGTGGGTGTTTACTTGAATGTGAAATCTTACCAATATAATGAATCTCTGCGCGGTGTCTACTGCACTGTTTACCGGGTAATGTAAGAAGTAACAGAAAAGTGTCTAGTCTTTACCTCGTTGTGGTTATTGGAAACTGTGCAATCTTATAAATATAATGTCTCTCTGCACGGTGTTTTTTGCAACATGTAACTAATAGTGTAAAATATAGTATTATGGGAAAAAGTGACTGGTATTTACAGTCTTATATTTATGGAAAATATGTATATGTTTATAACTGGAATTAAAATGAATGTATATTAATAATGTAAAAACTATAATACATTAACCTTGGTTTCCTTATAAGAATTCACTGGTTTGTCTCTCGGTTATATGCTGATAATATTGCCTCCAGCAATGTCGGTGTTCTCTCTCCTGATGTCTTGTGAAAGGGTTCTAATCGTATGTGATGTTCCAGTCGTCTTTACTTTAGTTCAGACAACCAGTCCCCATTACTCTGTAAAGTTTTCTGTAATATTTTGCTATGTTCGCTTTCATATTTTGCTTAGCCCAGACAATCCGTCTCCATCCGTCTTTTGATGTCTATGCAGTGTTTCTACTCTCTTTGTAATGTCTTCTTTCATATTTATCTTCGTTCAGACTATCGGTCTCCATTAATCCAATATTACTTTGCCTGTTCCATGAGAAACGACTTAGCAAAATACTCATTCTAAAGTCTCCTCGCTGATCTGTCTCCGTCCGTCCGTTATGCTCTGTTACTAGGCAAAATAATACGTGTGTATTACTGCCGTTGTGTAAACACAACCGAGCCGTATTGGCGACTATTTCTAATTGTCCCTGGATGGTCTGTTGTACTAATGTTTCATTGTTATGTATACAGTCCATGCAAAATTGGTTGCGTTCCCATGACTTACGAAGAACGTTGTCTATTGTGAACAATGGGTTTTCACAATCGACTGCTTTCTTTTGCCTTGTGAAATTTATCGGTAACTGTTCGGCAATAGGTTTTAAGAATGTAAATACAGCCTTACTTGCCTCTCGTGTGTGTGTGAGAGAGAGAGAGAGAGAGAGAGAGAGAGAGAGAGAGAGAGAAAATAACTCACGAATCACCCTGTCTGGTTACCGCAGCTCTGTACTGAATCCAGCTGGTGTGTTATTTCAGCTTCATTTTATTAGTAGAGATCAGTACCTCATTACTGCCTGTTGCTAATCGAGTGTAACTGGTTTAAGAGAGTAAATGGTGGGTCTGAGGTGTTTTGGTGCGGAAAAGAGAGAGAAAGAAACAGAGAGAGACAGAAAGAGAGACGGAGAGAGATAGAGAGAGTCAGCGAGAAACAAAGACAGAGGGACAAATAGAGACACAGAACTAGACAGAAAGAAACAGAGAGAGGCAGAGAGGGGCAAAGAGAAGAACAGAGAGAGACACAGAGAGACAGACAGAGAGGGACAGAGAGAGAAAGAGACATAGAGAGACAGAGAGACAGACATTGAGACACATAGACAGAGAGACAAAGAGAGAGGCCGAGACAGAGAGAGCTAAGAGACTTTTCTTCGTTGAGTGTTACTATTTTCGGGAGAACGAACGAACGAACTTTATTTTCGAAGGGTTAAGTATTGGGCGCGCAGGCCCGTCTAACATTCTGCCCTTCCACTCTCATTTATCTTGCATACTATATCCTTTCATTCCCACATGTTACTTTAAGCATTAATTTAAAGGCATGCGACATTATAAAGTTAACATAACAGCATTTATTTACAGTATGCAATCATAATTAAAAATTAGTAGGTTTTGTTTTTAAACAAACAAGATAGTAATTGAAAATAAATAAATAAATTCTGTATACCGACACTCACTCATGCGATCAAACCGTCTACAATTAATCTGTATTTTTGAATGTGTCATCAATCATCAATACAAAAATTACATAAACACGTTCTCGCATATGTCCATACATTCTTGGTGGAAAATGAAATAATAATAATAACACTTTCTTACTCACTTCTGTGGCAGGAAAAGTCTTTGAGTAGTTAAAAAAAAAAAAAATTATGTATATCTGCTTATTCTCATATACATCATCCCATTTAAGCAAACGAAAACATTAGTATTTCTAAAGTACAGTGGTATGCGGGTACATTCTCACGACTCACATTTCTAAAGTACAGTGGTATGCGGGTACATTCTCACATACATTATATTATATAATAATATTACATGGATAAAAAACAAGTTATTCACAAAAAACGAGCGGAAGAGGAAAAGAAATGTTGACCTATGGATGAGATGTTGACAGGCAAATGCTGTTTCTATGGGGGCAGATAATCAGTGTTGAGGAAGTGTTTGAAAAGTGCTTTGTTAAATGAGTATTGTGTAGGTAGGCTTTTTAGGTGGTTGTCGTGGAATATTCTAATCCACATATATAAATTATCAAGTAAATATAAAGCCTAATAAATACATATAATAAATAAAGGAAGAAGAATGGTAAAGAACAGTGCTGTCACAATGACTGTACTCGAAATCCCCTTGTTTTCTACTGCGTATGCAAATTGTAACGTTTCACGTTGATATTAAAGGCCTTCTGCAACATACACGCGTTTCCCAAACACACAATAAAATGTGCTGCCTTTCTAAGAAAAACCTTGAAATATGCAAGTTGACCTAAATTTTAAATTCCATTCATGTCTTTTTCTACACTATGTTACCAAGATCAAAAGACAGATGGACAAAAGGATAGCGAGAAGGGAGAGGCAGAAAGCCGAACACTAAACACGCTTCGCGCGATACACAAATGCTGCCATCACGCGTGTAAGACTACATGCACTAACTTTTTTTCAGACGGACAGTGATAAAATACATTACCCATCCCAGAGTTAGGTTTATAAATCCTGAAAAACTCTTATTAGAAAAGATAACATTATATGGGTTTACGGTTGAAAACATAACAGTACCCAGACAGCACATCTTCGAAACAGGAGGTAGAAAATACATATTTTGAACGCAGCCACGTAGCTCTTTTAAATTTGGATATTTGGGTTCCTTAGGGCTTGCTGACAAAGAATATGTAAAACGTTACGCAAATAGTCCAGGAATTAATAAATAATAACCAAAATAAAATAGTGGGGATGCCTGACAACATAAAATCATTTCTGCTCATAAAATTTTTTATAACGTGTTTGAAAAAAATCTTACGTTACAGAATTAGCCTACCATGTAAACTCCAAATTGATTGGAGCGCAACAAATGAAAGACTAACCACGATTGGTCGGGCTATAAATACTATCTTTCGTTGTTAGGGGAGACGTGAAAAGGTAACATTTTTTCAAACACTTGTCGAAACGTGGCCTCATTGGCTAGACTCGCTGATATACTCACTTAGGAGCGTTAGTTCGAGACCACTGTGCAAATAATCTTGATAAAGCAACAGTGCGTTGAAGCCAGCTCATATTTGTGTTAAATAAAAGCCTGGAACATAAGCAGATGGGAATTTGTGCCAGTAATTGTGCCAGAATTCATTGCTAATCAACGTATCTGTGTTTATTTCCATGAAATTGTGGTAAGCTTGAACCATTCAGTATCTTTTAATGAAAATTGAATGTAAATTGTTAATTTATGCCTGTATATATATATGTGTAGTTCAGTGGCAAACAGGAGATAAAGCCTATAATGCTCCAGCCTGAACAGAGGGTGTCGGAGGGAAGTAAAACGGCATGGAATGGCCAAATAGTACACTGACACCTGGATGATTGATTAGACAGAAATAATGCTGGAAGTGCAGAGGCGTGGTAACCATTAAGGAGGTAAATACTGGTATAAAGTATTTCAGATGAAGCTGACAGTTGGCCTAACGCTCTGAACTCAATGTTTGTGTTGTATTGTGCTCAGTGTAGAACTAGAGTATCAATTAGTTATGAAGTAGAAGGTACATCCTTCTTGTTTACAGGGACCGTGGTCTTGATGGTACTGAGCAGCACCTGGTCAGAGCTTTGCTGAATCCAGAGTCGGACAGCATACTCCTTGGTCTTTTTAGCTATCAGTGAGGTGTCTCCAGAGCCCAGGGGAGAATTCGAGCAGAGGAGTCCTTTCCTGCCGCCATCACGCAAGATAAGCTGATTTGGCCAGCTGAGCTCAACATTATGTCCCCTCATCTTGAAATGACTTTGTAAAAATAACATTCAGAGGGGAATTTAATTGTCTTAATATCAGGAACTGAGAACATCTCCAATACTAGTCCCAAAAGACAAACTATTGAAGTCATGATGACAAATACCAACAGAGCTTGAACAAAACAAAACCAGTATTACCTCATATTACTACTACACAACTGACACACATAGGATATTTTTAATAATATATGTCACTACAATATTCATATTGATAAAGTCTGTACATATACTTGTAATTAAAATTGATTGTGATTCCTGGTTCCTTTGTATTTGGACTAAGCTCCAGAGTAGGCTAGACTCTTTTTTGAACAGGTCCATATAAGGGAAACAATACAATTAATGTCTAACTTTCAACCACAGTTGCATCCCTTAGATGTGACCGACGTACAAACGGCGAGAATTCTGGAGTTTGATTATTATTTTAAAGCAAAAGAATGTGACACAAAGAGTATGAAGAACTAATGATGTCACAAGTTAACACACTACCACAGGCATGCGAGCACACAACCATTTTCAATATGCACTACGCAATCCCCATATTATTAATTGTTTAGGTGAAACGTCCTGTGACGGACAATAAAAATATCTTGCCACCTTTTCGGATAAATACGAACAAGACGCGTACTGTGTCGTGAAAGCTAAAATTAATAGTCATTAAAACAGCAAACTGACCTTTCATTTATTTCGTGGTGCAGTGACCACTGAACGTAAGTCATGCGTATGTCTACAAAAATCCAACGTAGTTAAAATGAGTTGGAAAACAATGAAATTACCACAGCAGACTCAGTACCGTCGTCTAGACCTGCTGCAGAAACAGCATAAGATAATTATTACTCCGTCAGGTTTTAGCGAGTTACTACTCGTACTGAATAAATGACTATAAGAGATGATGATAGGGGAAAAAAACAGCGGCATATCAATATCTTCTTCTTCTTTGATCCTTAGCCGCCGATCGTCAAAGCAGTCAGTGGCCATCACGCCTAGTGGCGTCTTGTAGGGCAACAACAAACTGATTCCACTTTGCTCTGTCGGCGGCCATCCTTCGTACTTATAACCCATTTCGTGGTAAACAGATTTATTTCCTCGCATTACGTTTGTTCTTGTTATTCTTTATGTGGTAGATTTGTTAAATTACCCGTAAGATTATGTCCTAGTTATGTGAACTTTTATTCTTTATTTCATCAAATGACTCAATAATCAAACACGGGTAAAGTAGGTAATGTAACAATTCTGATTTGTCATTGGCCTGTCATTGGCAAACGTCGAGTTTCTGGGAACTACAATTCGTTTATTAGAATGTTAAAGATAGTCTGAGTGCGGGATGACTCATAGATTACCGTAATATTTATCACACTGTTTATGTTAAATGAAAAGCAGTGCTTAACTAGCTTCGTGTTTACTGCTGTAACACATTAGCTGCTTTACGTGACAATAAGGTAAATATAACGTCTTTGTTAATTTGACCAGATATCATTCTTTCTATTCTGCTGGTCTTTCTTTTCTCTCCCACCTTCACCAAGTAAATATGTCAAATAATTCCAAAGAGGTGTCAGTGTCTGCTTTGATGGCTACTACTTTAGCAAGTCGCGATTTATGGTCGTATGAGGATGACTCATTGCATGAGTTTTTTATTATGATCGTCAAGTGGAAAAGTGGTGACAGCGATTATTTCTGCAATGTCGTCCAGGCCAGCGAACCCCGAAAGCGCGTATAGCCGACCCAGTACCATTCGTGGAAAAGCTCTACGGAGATTCAAATAGCCTCAACTGACAACTGCTTTCTTTGAAAAGATTCAAGTAGACGTCTTATATTGTATGAAGAAGAAGAAGAAGATGTTTAAGGAATTTCTTTACATCTTCTTTATTGGGATTTTCACAGTTAACTTATAAATACTATTCCGCTGATTGAGTGTCATAAAAATCTTGCGTAGCTGGTCCGTTCAGAAGTCCTTCAAAATTAATCTAAATGCACTAAATCTGCTCACTGTAGCTCCCGGTGGTCTCTGGTGAGAAAAAGAAAGAATTGGCCGACCGCTACCTAGGACATGTCGTACAAGGCGACAGATATAAGGTTATGTATGGAGCTGGCGACTTCACTGTGTAAAACAACCCAAAAAAAACCACAAGTTCAAGAGCATGTGAATGTTTGGCGCAGACTTTACAAGGGAACCAGCGACAGTTGTAGCCCCCATGCTCCACATGGACAGCAAAGGACAATGATTACCACAGGATTAAAAAAATTGCTTGTCCGCGATACATTTGATCTCATAACACAGGCACCAGGCACCGAAGATTGTTAGCATCCGTGTTCAGCTTGCCCTCGATAATACCCCGGATACTGGATGCATTTAACTATGGAACAAAAACGACGCAGCAGTCAGAAAACGCTAAACATAATGAAGTGGACGACTGCTGCCTAAGACATGTCGTACAAGGCGGCTAATATGAGTTTCTGAATGGGTCTGGCTACCTCATCATGTCAAATAAATTGTCACAGAAACCACTGTTGTAAGAATATACGAATGCCTTGTGCAGACTTCCTGCTATTGAAACCAGCTGCTATGGTGGCTGCATGTTTATTAAGAAGCGCACAGGAAAATGATGATGATGAAGCATAATGACAATTAAGAAAGATACAAAACAGTAACGAGAATCTGACACGTCTGACAGAGGTGACAGTGAAAGGACAACAACAGCGCATCCACAACACGTTATGGCATATAAATACTACAGCCAGCTATCTGCCCTAAAAGATAAATAGTCTGCAGACTAGAGACACTCAGAAAATAACATATTAAACATATTTAATCTAGAAAACAATATCATTACCATCTTTAACCTTTATCTTCCCGAGGACCATAGACTTCTAGCTGTAGCGTAGCAAATGTTGCGTAAGTATTATATGTGTTGATAAATGTTCTGTGGAGGATGTCACATTTGCCACACAACGTTGAGGGTGTTGTATTTCATCTGCTTCTCTAAAGGTATAACAATCCTGGCCTTTGCAGAGTAGTGTGCCACCCTCAGACACCAGGGATGATGAGGCGTAGTAGCATGGTGTCTTTTGTCTGGTTTAAGTGTGTAGGATGTAGATGTGTATTCAGACAGTGAGCATTACAAGCAAGGCAATCCACACAAGGACGTCACGTTAACTCACGACGTGAAAAGTCAATGATGCTTGCAACAGCTAGTGACGGTTTTGTATAATTTATTATAAACGCCACAATGACGAAGTGTGTAGACATAAACAAGCAGGTACATCATAGGTACGATCAAACAGTCATTATTACATATGTCGTCAATTCAACAGGCACAGCAGACAGCATCAAAATAATGTGCATTATATGCCTTTTAGGATATCATGACAAGCTGTACACGTAGTCAGGTAGTGAACTTCCCCTTTCCATAAGAGCTAGAAGATATCAACTAGGAAATTAAAGATGGTCTCCTCGATTTGACCTCAACAAGACAGGCATGTCTTTTGAGCGCCACATTATCGTCCTCTATTGTCCAGCAAACAGCAAAGGTATCAAACCTAGATCCATCAACAAAGTTCAGGAAGCAAATAGTCCGTAGGACAGGCATCAATCGATGCGTGACAATCTAAGTGGATCGTGAGCTGAGCAAACTAGTCATATCGTAGACTTTAGAATAAGGCAGGCTAAGCAAAAGTCAACATCACAAGATGGCGATAAAGTTACTCAGCCAAAAAAGGGATTTAATTACCTGTTCATAAGGAATTAAATGAATAATCACATATGCCTCCAGGCATTAGGAATAACACAGAGATATATCATCTCAAGATAGGAACAACAATCATGAGGACTCCTTCCTGAATAAACTAAGCGAAGACTAGCGCATAGCTACGTCTCGCCTTCACAGCTTCTCAGCACAGACTGACCTGGGCGGAAATCGTTTTACCAACGCCACAAAAAGGGACATGCGCAGAAAACGCGAATCGAATACAACTCAGGCCAATTTACGAAACGAAGAATGTTCTACATTGTTCGACTTAAGACCTATTACCTTAAAAGGAAATGAATCTTGAAACATTGCGATTGCCAACTGTTTTCAAAGAACTGACGATCTGAGCGCTCCAAAAATGGTCGTGACTCAAAATCGTTCACACAGCTATCGGCAACCCTAGCTATCAAGATAAGACAACTTCTTAACGATAGCTATCAAGATTAGACGACTGTAGAAATAAAAGTGACTACAATTTCATGAGTTCCTTCCCATGCGTTAAAAAATGAATCTAGTCAGAATGCATGGTCAGAATAAGTTGCTACAAGTTTTTAGCAGCAACATTACCGCCACCTCCCGATAAAAAAAAATGTGCAACATTTTTTTTTTTTTTTAAATATCCAAGAGTAAAACCAAAAAACGGTTTAACAACGCACGAACTATGCGGGGATAAGTAATTGCACTGCCTAATATGAGGCTAAATTGACACATAAAGTGTCTGGTGAGAATATTTCTCAACAGATAAAAAATCTGATTTAAAAAATATATCGGGGAGGTGCCACCAACACACACTACGCTTGCATGAAAATACAATATAAATATGCAAGTTCATATCATTATAATCAAATAGCAGTGTCATAATCTAATACCGCTTAGAATGGATGTACACATCTGATATTGAATGTTAAATATTACATTATCTAAATGTTTAATATTACCATTACACAATGAAATTAAATATAAATGAAGATCGAGGACACATCTCCTGTCGTTCCAAAGAAACTGTACAATGTGGAACTCTCCATGTTTGACAACAGAAAGGTAGCTTCTCAGATCAACAATAACGTGCTGAGAAAAAACAAACAATATAATTCTATTTAATAGCCATTATGTTTCATACTATACAATACATTATTATTAATATTTGTGGCCGAGTGGACCTTCGGCCCTTATATTAACTACTCAGTCTTCTTCTTATATTAAAGATGGGAACAGAAGAAGATGATAACAAAGCACAATAGTATGTGTTCACCTAAAGTGAGGACAGATGTGCTAATGTATTGTAGTAATATAGGTGTGTTATGGCTCTGTCGTATATCTAGAAATAGAACAGAAGTATTAGTTGGAATCATGTGGGCATCTAGACAGAATGTCAGCCATCACATTATCCGACCCACGGATAGCTCGTACCGTGAAGTGAAAAGGTTGAAGAGCAATAGCATATCGAGTGGATCTCGAACTCTTCAAGTTCTTAGTCTGAATAGCTGTAAGAGCTTTCTGATCAGTTTCTAGAATGAAATGTGCGCCCAGGAGGAATCTTTGTAGTTTGAGAATAGACCAAACCATAGCTAACAATTCACGGTCTAAAACCGAGTAGTTCCTCTCTGCCGCATTTAGTTTTCTAGAAATGTACATGACAGGATGCAGAGTTTCAGCATATTCCTGCATAAGTGCTGCTCCGATCCCAGTGGATGAAGCATCACTTCGAAGAACAAAAGTTCTATCAAGAGTAGGTAATCTTAGGATGGGAGGAGAAGAAAATATACTTTTAATCTGGTCTAAGGAAGATTGACATTCCTGAGACCAACGAATCAGATTAGGTGACCCTTTCTTCAACAACGTTGACAGAGGTGCCATTATCGAAGATAGATTCGGAATAAATCTCCCATAGAATTGGATTAACCCCAAGAGACTCCGGACTTGTTTCTTCGTTTTAGGTACAGAGATGTTCAATATTTTCGAAGTATTGTGGTCTTCTGTCTTCAAGAGACCATGACCAACACGATGACCCAAGAAAGAAATTTCACCAAAACCAATATAAGCTTTAGAAGGTTTTGCTGTCAGATTATACTCACGTAGAGTAGACAGTAGGTCATATAAACCCAGATAGTGATCTTCCCAAGAATCACTGAAGAGACAGATATCATCTAAGTAAGCGATGACATCTGAACGATGAGAAAGAATTCGACGCATCATGCGAACGAAAGTAGCAGGGGCGTTCATAAGACCGAAAGGCATTACATTCCATTGAAATAAACCCCTAGGTGTAGAGAAAGCAGTCAGAGGTTTGGCATGATCTGCTAAAGGCACTTGCCAATAACCTTTTGACAAGTCAAGTTTAGTGAAGAATCTAGAATTAGAAAGTCTACTAAGTAGATCCTCTAGTAAAGGCATAGGTTTAGCATCGAACTTTGTGACTTGATTTAATTTGCGATAATCAACGCAAATTCGTATGTTCTTATCTTTCTTCCGAACAATAACCATGGAAGAAGAATATGGAGAAGTCGATGGTTCAATTATGTTTAATTGGATCATTTCATCCAATTCCTTTTCCACTTGTGACTGAAAGTGTATAGGGATAGGATACGGCCTAACCCTAATAGGATTACTGTCGGTAAGAATTATGTCATGTTCTATGACATTCGTGTGACCAGGGATGTCGGTTAGAACATCCTTAAATGTCTGTAACATCGACGAGACTTGACGATGTTCATCAACAGAAAGATTAGGAGAAATGGACACATCTTTCCAAGATTCCATAGAATGTAGTGGAACCACTGGAAGAGGGAGATCGACATCAGAAAAAAACAGATTCCTCATCCTGTATGACAGACAGGGATGAGTAATGACCATGAGGTACCGAAGATTCGTCCGTTGCCTGAAAAATAGGCAGCAAATAGTCTGGACGCTCATGAAATTCCGTCAGCATGTTGATATGGAAAGTCTCATGCTTTCCATCTCTATCGACCACATAGTCAACATCGGAAATTCGTGAGACTATTGCATATGGACCTTTCCATGCAATCAGAAGTCTATTTTCCCTACTGGGGAGTAGGACGAATGCTTTGTCACCTGGACAAAGTTGTCGTAGACATCTGTTCTTGTTAGCAAACTGCCTTGCTTTTTCTTTAGCAATTTCTGACGAAGCAGTCGCTAGTTTGCATGCCTCAATGATCTTTTGCCTCAGAGCAATGACATACTCATATGAAGATTGAGTGTCATCACTAATATCATCGGCAGTGATGAGATCGTGTAATAAAGACATAGGGCCGCGCGGACGCGCGCCAAAGACAAGTTCAAAGGGAGAAAATCCAGTGTGCTCATTTGGGACCTCTCTATAGGCAAAGAGAGCCGCAGGTAAAACCCTGTCCCAATCTTGAGGATGGTCTTCAGTTATCTTACCAAGCAATGTCTTGAGCGTTCTATTCAGACGCTCAACTAACCCATTAGACATAGGATGATAGATGCTACTGAGAGATCTTTTAATGTGTAAGGTAGACATTACTTGAGACATAGTATCAGATATGAGTTGAGTTCCATGGTCTGACAGTATTTCTCTGGGGAACCCCAAGCGAGAAAATATCAGCCAAAGAGCATCTGCGATATCTGTAGTAGATATGCTCTTTAGAGGGATCGCCTCTGGCCAACGTGTGCACATATCGACACATGTAAGAATAAACTGATGTCCTCTGGCCGACTTTATCTTAAAAGGGCCAATAATATCTATGGCCATTTTCTGGAATGGCCGAATAGGGATGTCAGCAGCCTGGATAGGCGCAGCATGTCGTGGTCCTCTAGATTTGACCTCCTGACATACCTGACATGATCGGCAGTATATACGGATGTCCTTGTTAACAAAGGGCCAAAAGAAAGCCGCAAGGACTCTCGACTTTGTACGGGAAAATCCCATGTGTCCAGCACATTGCGAGTCATGAGCATGCTGCAATATTTGCACTCTCATACTCTTGGGAACAAGAATTTGCGAATGTGCTGACGTAGCCGAGTCTTGTACCATACGTACAAGTACGCCGTTTTTCATTTCTATCCAAGATTTTCTTTGTGTATCCTTATTTGGATCACCTTTCTTCGCAAGAATGAAGAATTTCTTTAGCGTAGGATCTTCTTCTTGTAATTTTATGAACGAGTCACGAGAAATAACCAAGGTACTATCTTGGCTATGAACTTCATTATCATTATTCAACGAAGTTTGCGGTGTTTGTAGAGCTTGTGCTCTTGTAACCACTGCATTGGTAGCTTGCATATTATCATCTTCCCAAGCAGCAATTTGCTGTGGGGTACATTCCCTAACTCCGTGGATACGACCAATAATAAGGTCCGCAATAGGATTAGGTAAGAGACAGGCATGCACATCTCCCGTAAAGAAAGGAGTGGCAATGTGAATTATAGCAGTAGGATATTTCTCTAGAGTGCCGCCAAATGTGACACATTTGATAACCCTTCCTGTCGCACAGGATGGATCTACAAGCGATTGTCTAACACCAATAGTGGTGCATCCGGAATCGAAAAGTAGTGAGACCGGAGTATTATTAACAAGACCCTTATGTAGGATTAGAGAACCTCTCCCGTCATGTGCAACCGAAGCAGGAAGAGCGGGAGAGAGGGTGACCACAACTCAAAGTCGATATTGTAGTCGGTTCGAACAAAGTACTGCATTGGGGGCACTTGTTTGCTCTTCCAAAGTCAAATGAAGAACAAGTGACAGCGTCAGAGTTTTTATTATCAGAAACCTGATTACAGGCTCCCTGAGATTCTTGTTGAACCGAGTTAGCCTGCTGATATCTCTTTTTTTTGTATTGAGATCTACCGCGACTACTATTACCTCTGAAGTTATCACTGTTGTTATTGTCTCTGTAGTTATTATTGTCTCTATTATAACTGTTATCATGTTTCGAACTACAGTTTCCATGATTATTATCATGTCCACATTGATGTGAACATCTATTTGTTTGGTTTTGAGGTCTACGCGAGGAAAAACCTCTGTTACCATATCCTCTTCTGAAATGCCTAAAATTATTATGTTGGAAGTAACGAGGACTGTCAGCTCGTCTCCAATTCTTCGACGAAGAATCACCCTGAAATTGATTTCCATAATTTTGACCGTAACTACGGTTACTTTTCTTATCAAAATTTTGTTGGAATCTATTACTAGTGTTTTGACTATAAGGTGCTGCCGAAGCAACTGGCAGACCTTCTTTTACTTTAGAGTTACCAATGGTTGCGTGAGGATGAGCAGTTATGTATTGGCTACAGAAATCTTCCATTTCTTTTATTGTTTTAGGTTTACGTTCATGAAGGAAAGCAAGGAAAGACTCATTAACAGAAGACATGACTTTGTCTCTAAGTATTAAGTCCATAAGTCCTTCATAAGTTTTTTCTGTCTTAGACGTAAAAAAGTAAGACGTGTCTTTGAAATAAATTCAGAGAATTGCACACCAGTTTCTGGTAACATATTTTTAAATTGAAGACGATAGCCGTCTTCGTCAAGTTGGTATTTTTTTAACAATATAGCCCTGACAACATCATAGTTGTTCTTGTCAGGCTCATCTACCATGCTTAACATACTCAAAGCATCACCTCTAAGTATTTTGGACAAATGATAAACCTGCAATGATTTATCTATGTTATGTACTTTACATGAAGTTTCAAATCTGTCCAAATAGAATGTTATATCGTCGATGGAAGCATTGAATGGTGGTAGGTTAAGTTTGAAAGTGCTTGCATTAGTCTTATCTGAGACCTTATTTGCATCATTAGCATTACCTATGTTCATCACCCTTAATTTCTCAACTTCCAAAGCTAAGAGTTTTTCTTCATGCTCCATTTTTGCTTTTCTCTCTTCAGACTCTCTTTGTAACTTCCTTTCTTCAACTTCAGCTTGCTTTTCTAACCTTTTATTTTCAGCCTCTATTTCAAGTCTTTTATTTTCAGCCTCTTTTCAAGTCTTTTATTTTCAGCCTCTATTTCAAGTCTTTTATTTTCAGCCTCAAGTCTTTTCTCTTCAGCTTTTGCTTCTGCTTCTCTTTTTTGTTTTTCCATTTCCATTTGGAATCTTTTTTCATCCACCTGCATTTGCAGTTTCTTTTGTTCAGCTTCCATTGCTTTATCATATTGAGCAGTTGCAAATTCTTCTAACTTATCACCAGTCTTCCCAAGCAATTTACCCTGCTCAATAAAGTGCTCAAATGTAGCCATGATGTGTAATAATATGAGTCCACAACCTGAAATAATTAATTATCTTATTTCAAATTTAATTATAACAAGTCTTAAATGAAGCACTTGTTTACTCACAACACTATATTATTATCCCAATCTCTGTGGGAAACAAGTCTTATATCAAAGAACTTGTGTATATACCTTTTTGAAATATCATCAATCAACTCTTGATCATAGGTGCACTTCCCATTCAATAGTGCACAATACTATTCATCATTTATTAATCATCAGTGTAGTAGTAATGCATAAGCATAACCCACTATTAAATGTGAATTAACTACTATAAGTGTAACCAATGACTATGTAAACACAATCACAATGTAAACAATAACAATGTAAACATTACACTGTAAACAATACAATGTAAACAATACAATGTAAACAATACAAAGATTTAGCAACAATACGAATACATTCGTAGAAATCAACAAAAAATAAAGCGAAAATTAAAGAAATATCACAAAAAATGTGATGATATCTACGAGAAGATAACACAAATACAAGACACCACAGTGTATAAACAAAAATGTTGTATGAAACTAAACTATAGTAAAGAGGAGGCTAGCAAGTACAAACAAATCAAAACAGAACTAAAGAATGCAGAAAAATAACGAAAACAATACTAACACATGGCATCACAACTAACAAAAAATTAGCAACAGAAGTCGCTTTGCAAATTCCAGTATCGGAAATTGCACACCCTACAGAAAACGCTCACAATAGATGACCTCTATGACGTGGTATAATCTAAGGGAGACTCCGCCCAACCGAAAAACCCGCAGAAACATAAACATATAAATATAAATATACAAATAACATATAAACATATAACATGTAAACAAAAGAATGAGATGAAACACAGAAGACTCAGTAGAAGTATAAGGGCACAGTTCACAAACAAACAGGCCACTTAACTTATGGAACTCCAATCGTCAGTACAGCAAACAGGATGTAATCAGCATTCTGAGATCAAAGATCCAACGTTGATTGCCATCTGTACTTGCATCAAAACAGCTACGACGATGGTTGAGACTTGAGTTTTCAAACGGTACATGCAGTGTACAAGAAGTGTAGAACTCGTCAGCGATGGAACTTGGCCTTCTCCAAAGCAGAACAGCAACAAATCGATTCTCCCGTATGTAACAAAACTGGGAAATGTCACTTTCTTGACTTGGAACAGCAATTGTTGAAAATTCCAAAAAAGTTCCTGGGCAACGCCGAGTAATTTCGTAACTCTGCACTTCTGTTGTTGTCTTGTAGATGTTGTCTGTAGACTGTTGTAGAGTGCTGAATGAAGCGGGTAAGGGACCCCGAGTATGCTGGTACCAGATCAAACCAGCTTATGGCCACCAAATGTAGCGTAGCAAATGTTGCGTAAGTATTATATGTGTTGATAAATGTTCTGTGGAGGATGTCACATTTGCCACACAACGTTGAGGGTGTTGTATTTCATCTGCTTCTCTAAAGGTATAACAATCCTGGCCTTTGCAGAGTAGTGTGCCACCCTCAGACACCAGGGATGATGAGGCGTAGTAGCATGGTGTCTTTTGTCTGGTTTAAGTGTGTAGGATGTAGATGTGTATTCAGACAGTGAGCATTACAAGCAAGGCAATCCACACAAGGACGTCACGTTAACTCACGACGTGAAAAGTCAATGATGCTTGCAACAGCTAGTGACGGTTTTGTATAATTTATTATAAACGCCACAATGACGAAGTGTGTAGACATAAACAAGCAGGTACATCATAGGTACGATCAAACAGTCATTATTACATATGTCGTCAATTCAACAGGCACAGCAGACAGCATCAAAATAATGTGCATTATATGCCTTTTAGGATATCATGACAAGCTGTACATGTAGTCAGGTAGTGAACTTCCCCTTTTCCATAAGAGCTAGAAGATATCAACTAGGAGATTAAAGATGGTCTCCTCGATTTGACCTCAACAAGACAGGCATGTCTTTTGAGCGCCACATTATCGTCCTCTATTGTCCAGCAAACAGCAAAGGTATCAAACCTAGATCCATCAACAAAGTTCAGGAAGCAAATAGTCCGTAGGACAGGCATCAATCGATGCGTGACAATCTAAGTGGATCGTGAGCTGAGCAAACTAGTCATATCGTAGACTTTAGAATAAGGCAGGCTAAGCAAAAGTCAACATCACAAGATGGCGATAAAGTTACTCAGCCAAAAAAGGGATTTAATTACCTGTTCATAAGGAATTAAATGAATAATCACATATGCCTCCAGGCATTAGGAATAACACAGAGATATATCATCTCAAGATAGGAACAACAATCATGAGGACTCCTTCCTGAATAAACTAAGCGAAGACTAGCACATAGCTACGTCTCGCCTTCACAGCTTCTCAGCACAGACTGACCTGGGCGGAAATCGTTTTACCAACGCCACAAAAAGGGACATGCGCAGAAAACGCGAATCGAATACAACTCAGGCCAATTTACGAAACGAAGAATGTTCTACAATGTTCGACTTAAGACCTATTACCTTAAAAGGAAATGAATCTTGAAACATTGCGATTGCCAACTGTTTTCAAAGAACTGACGATCTGAGCGCTCCATATATGGTCGTGACTCAAAATCGTTCACACAGCTATCGGCAACCCTAGCTATCAAGATAAGACAACTTCTTAACGATAGCTATCAAGATTAGACGACTGTAGAAATAAAAGTGACTACAATTTCATGAGTTCCTTCCCATGCGTTAAAAAATGAATCTAGTCAGAATGCATGGTCAGAATAAGTTATCTACATATTACTCCATCTTTCAACAGGTATCTAGTGCCATCATTTGTACCTCTATATTATTTATGATTGTGACGTACATTTTATATGCTGTTATTATGTTCTTATATCTAGCTATTAAATAGCTTCGTCCACTAGTTTTTATTACCGTCCGTCGCATTGCGGCAGAGACGACGTCACTAATCAGTATGCAAGAGAGGTCAAAAGGTGGGCGAATGAGAGCGAAGGGTTCAGGGGGCATTAGGAGATGTGTCGTTGAACAGGGAGGATGCATGTGTGAATTGCTCCGAGATATTTCAGATGTCGGTGTGTTTGATAGATATGTTCTGAAGTAAGTCTGTTCATCCTGGAATGACAGAGTGTCTGATTCATTCACAGGATAGGTAGAGGAGTGAATAGAAATGATATAGTGATGTTTGCAGACTGAAGACGGGCGATGTTCCTGTTCTTATATATTCGTATGCTCATAGATACAGCTGATTACAGGACTGGATCTCGACATTTACGGACAGACTGTTATATGCCAGTATCGGCATTTTCCCTATGCCAGGGGAGTTAGCGATGTGTAGTGAAAAGGTCTTACAAGTAATACTTCATTGGAGCATACGTTTTATCCATAATAAACATGTTCGTGTTGTGAATAAGCTGGACGTTTCTTCAATTCTTGTGCGGATGTTTATGTAGCAAGTAATTAAGAACTATTGTATGATCACTTGGCTACTGCAAATATGTTTCACTCTTCCATGAATTAAATCATTAAACCTAAGAGCAAGTTGGAGAACGCCACAGCTTTTTGGGGGCCAAGTATCGTGGATTTTGAACTTGTAAAGTACATTTTTTTTAAAACCAAGTCTACAAGCAAAAATGTTTACCGTAAGGACGTCCCACTTACGGACAAGGTGAAGGTCGCATCTGCTCAGAGCGGTGTATGAATGGAGGAGAGGAAATTTTTGAAATAACTTTCGAAATATATTATGAATTAACTGTTCATTATTATCAAGGTGTCGGCAGTGGAAAAGTAAAGAGGGCCAGCGTTATCGAAGAATTTTTTTTCATTAGAAAGAAAATATCAATTACCAGCAGTCACTATTTCAAGCGAGCGACTTCTGAGAGTCTACAATCAAATTCAAAATGGAGTCTTGTCAGACCGGAGTTTAGGGAAGGAGTGACGAATCGGTTTACATTGTTGTGGAGTGCTTCAGAGCGGCACATCCATTTCTTAGCACCATATCTCAGGCCAGGAAGGAGACTGTTTTATTTTCATACAAGATAAGTGCGATTTTTTACATCTTTCGGTCTGTGTTCATGATTATTTTGGGTGGATCTCCATCAGCTCTGATGTTTGTTTTCCTTTTTTAATGTATTAATATATGTAATTCTTGTATAAGCGGGCAAGGTTGGCTCGGCTGTCTTGTTGTGTGATACATCTCGCCGTAAAGCGGGCACACACAAATTGTTCTATAGGTACTGTGTGGTGATCATAACCTGTTAGATCATTACAATTATTATTATTTTTTTTCTTCTTTAGTTGTTCGTACTTGTTAATGTTGGTCTTGGTCATATTCTGTTGATTGTTTTAATTTTTTGTCATTATTGGTCGTGTTCTGTTTATCGAATCTGACTATCAATTCAGTTGATTCATGTATTAAATGGTGGATCTTCTACTGATTACGTTTTTTTTTTTTTTCATTACCTGTTAAAACTTTTATACCTTATCTTTCTTTATATTTTAGTATTGTCCTTGTTAGGCTTGATCTATTATCTATATATATATATACCTTAAATTGTATTGTCTTCGGTGCTCCTTTGGAAATATATTACTGTCTCCTTTGAAAATAGTGCAGAATTGTTCAGTTCTGATATTAAGTATAAGGCAATTTGTTGAAAAGTGATATAATTTTATTTAAGAGTATTATTGTTGTAACTGATTGATTACATCAGGGTACCTCAACATGTCTCGCCTAGAACATTTTTGTCACCGTGGGTGAAAGACTTGGGTTTCAAGCGAAGGCCTTGAAAGAGTTTGCTTTAGAACAGGTGGCTAAGGAAGAGAAAAAATTTGAACAAGAATTAGCTGAGACGAGAAGGCGAGAAGACAGAGAAGCAGCAGCAGCTGAGAAAAAATTAGAACAAGAATTAGCGGAGAAGAAGAGGCAAGATGAAAAAGAAGAAAAGCTTAAGCTAGCACAGTTTGAGCATGAGCAAAAAATGGCTGAAATTCAGCTTCAAAAGCTTAAACTTGAGAATGAGAACAAACCGGTGGAGAGCACTAATCAGGGCACAACAAAAAGGGATCATGGGTGTCCTTTTAAGGTTCATTTACCTAAATTTCATCCATCCGATGACATATCATGTTACTTGAATAGGTTTCAGACAATTTGTCAGGAACATAAACTGGACAAATCTGAATGGCCTAGTAAATTAATGTCATTATTTTCAGGTGAAGCCCTTACAGCTATCTGCACTTTGGATGATGCCTCTAGAAGTGACTATGATTCTATAAAGGCACTATTATTGAAAAAATTCCAGCTGGATACTCACGGTTATAGATTAAAATTCAAAACTCTATTGCCTGACTCGTCCAAGGACTTTGCAGAATACATTGCGTCTATCAAGCTTACTTTTCAGAGATGGATTGAACTGTCACAAATCGATCATACTTTTGAGTCGCTTATGGATCTCATGCTAAGAGATAAGGTTCTCTCTTCAGTCAGTCCAGAATTTTTGACCTATCTCAAAGAGAGGGATCCGCAAACCATTGCTGAAATGGAAATTTTGGGGCGACGTTTCATGACCGCACATCCTGGGAGGAATATAAGCAACTCAAACATCAAGGAGGCATTACCAGTTGCCTCAGCAAAGGCTATATATACTAGAAATCAAAAACAGGGACCACCTGATAATGCTTCAGGCTGGGGAAGAAGTTTTAGCCGGAATGCCGGAACCTTCAGGGGTCGGTATAACTTTGCATACAGACCATTTCGACCATATAGCCAGGAAAATATGCCTCAACAACAATTTAATGGACCAAACAGAGGCTGGACCAGAACTCAGAATTCCTATTCTAACAGAGGAAGATCAAATTATAATAATGATTATAATTACCAGAACAACAGGAATAATCAGCACTACAGAGGCTCTCGACTCCCACATAGGTCTAATGCTGCTGTTGAACAAAACAACCATTCAGTTGCTGGGAATCAAGGGTTTGAGACCACGTCCCATGCCAATGCATGCAGTGTTGATCTTTCTAATAAAGCAAATTGCTCTGCTTGCAACACTCTTTTTCAGACAGATGAAGTACCCAGATTAATTTGTGGTCACCCTCTACCAGTACTGGCTTCTCATGATGGAAAAGGTTCACTTAAATTTTGCAGGGGGTTTGTTAATCATAGACTTGTTTCCGTCCTCAGGGATACAGGATGCACCACCGTAGGGGTGCGGCAATCGCTTGTTGATAACTCATGTTACACAGGTAAACAGGTGAAATGTGTTACCTTCGGGGGCACAGTTGAATATTATCAGACTGCCTTTGTTTACATAAACACACCATACTTCACAGGGAACGTTCTTGTTTGTATGTTGGAAAATCCAGTCAGCGAGTTGATTCTGGGTAACCTCCCTGGGCTGAAGGCGTGCTCAGATGATGATATTAAAAGTTGGGAAAACCAGCATTTATTGACTGCTAATGCAGTTACTACACGGGCACAGGCTCAGGCAGAGGCCAGTGATAGTACAGCATCAGGGAATGAGGAGGATGACAATTTACAAGTTTCACTTGTCAGTAAAGAGTCGTTCATTACTATGCAACATAATGATGACTCATTGAAAAAAATTTTCAAGGTTGCTAGATGTCATAAAATTAACGAGTGATACAACGTAAAAATATCTCCAAAGGATAAAATGTAAGGATAAAAACCAATGCGTAAGCTGCTGGAATACATGATCGCCCGCGCCGCGGGTCATCAGGTGTTAGACTTGAAGGCAAAACGGAACGAGGATCAAAAGACAAAAATCTGACTGAACGCGTACTTGAACTAGCGAGGTTAATGGACGCAAATTGGGGGGGCAAGGAGGAAAAGTCACGTTCCCCCCCCCCCCCCCCCCAAGTTGACATAAAGTAAGGAATTCGACAGAAGGGACCTTGGATATGATACGCCACAGTCATTTATTGGACGCTTTTGCGATACCAAGCCTTTGATTTGAATTCAGCGGCTAAACGCAGATGCTTGAAATATTACAAAATTTAAAAAGTAACTTTTTCTTAATATTAATGTTAGGAATATAAAAATTAGCTGGCCGGATGGCCCATTCTGAGCAGTGAAATAATATGTTTTTAATTTTACAGACGGATAGATAATAATGAAAATAATGACAAAAGACAGTGTTGTTCACAACAGCGAAAGACTGCATTGAATCAAAAGTGTCACTATTTGCACAAAAAATCGCGACCTCGAGACGCAGGTGTTCAAATCTACTTAGCATGGAAGAGAAGGGATATTGGTGGAAGCTGTGTCTAAAAATAACTTTTAACGACAAAATTTTGGAGGGGAGAGAAAGGTTGGTTCAAAAATCAAGTACGTTTTTGTAAAAACGCAAGTAGAGACGGACAGACTAACAGATAAAAATCCATACTTGACTGAAGCATGACTGAAATGACTTTAGTGTAGGAAATTTGAATTTAAAAAAAAAAAACCAAGGCATTGATTGGCCACAGACAATCATATCCGCGCTCAGACGAGCTTTTTTGCCATTCCTCAATAGTTGTCCAGTGATAGACACAGTAAATTTCAAGTGTGGTGATTTCCAAATGAAATAAATTGAAATAAGTTCAGGGACGCCATACTATAGCCAGCAGCTCAGCTGAGTTTTGCTAGCATTTCTGTGTTCTTTATTCATAATCTGGTAAGATTGAAATTATTTCTTTGTATATTTTGAATGTTGTTTAATGTTCGAGTGATTTGATACTGCCATATCGAAATCTAGCCTTACAAACAAGTAAGGATTCGCTCTGGACCCCCCGCCCTAGTTCAGGGTCTAGGGACAAACAATATATAAACTACAGCAAGGTTTAGGAAGGGGTGATCAAGTGTTGAGAACAGTGAATCATATCACCTATCCTATTCTATGGCAGTGAGATAATGCACCTATTTCAGAATCTGTAGACTGGGGAAACTTACCCTATGCGAAACCAACTAGGTAAGATGTGCTGTCTGGTCAGAGAGAACTGACCCTTTTTAGGTGGTGTTATTGTAATTTGTTATGTGTAGAAGTGGCTTATTAGGTAAGGTTCTGAGCAAAAACCAATACTTTATTTCAGAGCTGTGAGTTCGATCTTGACACTAAGGTGGTGTCAAATGCTGATTAATAATTGAAGTGAGGACCCGTGCAGGGTACATTTCGACAGAACATCTGTGTATTGCTCAAGCACGGAGAGGTGGGGCCATCAGATTCCAGCACCAGAACAAATCTGGCAAAGTTAAGTAGGCTAGCTGGCCTGCTGAACTTACACCAACTTCATAAAACTAGCACCCAAGAGAATTTACTACTGAAGCATCCCATTTCCTTCCATCATTAATGGACAATGCTGTGTAGGCATAAACAGGGAGGGATGAAGCCACCCCAACAGCACATCCATTCATAGTTTTCCCAGAAAAATTAACATTACGAACAGTAATACTATAATTAATCTTGAAGATTGCATATGTAAACATCTTTCATTTAACATGCCATTTATTCATGCCATTCATTCATAAATTTCAAAATCTTTGCATAAGTTCTGGCCAAAATAAAACCTTGGTTCAGAACAAATAAATTTAAAAAAAGATTTTCTATTCTAAATTTAACCAGCTGAATTTAGTTCATTGTGTTATAAATTTTATTGATAGTATTAGACTTAATTAATATCTGTGGGTGTGGGTATATGTCCATACAACACATTGCATTCAGTACCCTAGATTTTAACGTAGCCACATTCATTAGTAAAAAAAGATATGTGTGAGGTCATAAAGTGGTAGCACGAAAGGGCCTTCTGTATATTCACAGTTACAATTATCTCAGGAGCCTTCACAGCTGACCTCACGCATCACACTAGGTGATAACACCACCATACAATACCATCAAAATCCACTACATAAATTGGGGTCTTGTCCAGGGATATTTAGCATAAACAGTAATATAAGGATCTCCTGGTGGGAGAAATAAAATTAGGGGAACAAAATTGTAAAATTCCCTTAAAATTAAAAGTGTCCCTTTAAATTAAAAGGGCAATTAGAAGTTGGTGAATCTTCACAGCCAGTAATAATTAATTAGTTAACTGGTTAGTTAGAATTAGTTAGACTATAGTCATAAGAAGTACTTAGTGTATTTACTGGTTAGAGATTTATTTTGTATATTATTATATTGTTTAGAAAGTATGGCGGAGCTAGCAAAATTTAGATCAGCTGCTGTGCTGACCGCAAAGGAGATGGGAATGGATGGTCAGATTTTAATTCAATACGTAACGGCTGAATGTGATAAATATATTGAACGGGAAGAAAGGAGATTAGAAAAAGAGGCTGAAAGAAAATTAGAGTCTGAAAGGTTGGCTGAAGAGAAGAGGTTACAAATTGAGGCGGATAGAGAAATTAAGAGGCTGCAGATTGAGGCAGAAGACAAACGACAGCAAAGGGAGGCAGAAGATAAAAAGGCCGAAAGGGAGGCAGAAGATAGAAGGTTGCAAAGGGAGCATGAATTACGACTAAGGGAGCTGGAATTACAAGGCCAGGCTCCTGAAAATGGTGCCAGCCCTTTTGCCTCAGATGCTACGCCCAGTCTGGGAGCCTCAAACTCAGCTATGGGGTTTCATTTAGACCATTTTGTTGAAAAAGACGATGACATAGAGGGGTACCTAGGACGTTTTGAGTTATTAGCTACTACATATGGGTTAGAGAGAGAGAGGTGGAGTTTAAAGCTATCACAAGGACTGAGGGGTACTTCTTATGAAGTCTTTGCTAAAATGAACAGGGAAGACCAAGACAATTATGACATGTTAAAGCAGGCTTTGTTATTAAGGTACGAGAAGAATGGTGAATTTTATCGTAAGAAATTTAGAAATGCCAAACTGTTGCCTGGGGAGACATACCACCAATTCTCTGCTAGACTGGAAACCTATTTGGAGAAATGGACTGCTCTGGGGAAGACCCAAGATCTTAAAGAAATGATCATGATTGAGCAATTGAGAGAGTCCATGGCTCCAGACATGAGAAAATTTCTCATGGAACAAGGTGCAGAGAAGTTGGGAGAGGTTTTAAATGTCGCTGAGAGGTATCAGGCAGCCCAGGCAGAGGTAAGTGGTGCTAAAAAGAAGCACATAGATAATTTTAAAGCTCCACAGCAATTTAATAAATTTGATAATAGAGAGCAGGGAAATAAAAGTAGGACAAATTTTGAGCGGCCAAGAAATGACTATCGCGACAGAAACTCACAGTTCAATGACCAAAAGTTCAATGAAAGAAAACCGTTGAACCAAGGAAAAAGATGGTGTAAATGGTGCAAGAAGGATAACCATAACACCGAATTTTGTAGAAGGAAACCTTCAAACATTGCTGCAATGAAGTCGGGGACGCAAAGATTAAAGGTTAATCCTAATGGACAACAGGAACCTTATCACCCCCCAGTTTGTGAGGATGTTATTTGTAATGGGGCCACCATAAGGTGCCTTTATGATACAGGTTTGGATTATGATTCAGTTGTGAAGTCTAGCCTAGTGGACCCAAGTCAGTATACCACAGAAACAGTGGAAATACAAGGGGCGACCAAGGACATACCACTCATGACACTTCCCATCGCAAGGATAACGGTGAAAACTCGCTATGTGGAAGGAGAAATCAGAGCAGCAGTGATAGATGAACCAATCTACCCTCTGATATTGGGGTGTAGATACGTCTTCTTGGGGAATCCCGAGAAACCTGTGATCATGGCGACAGTGCAGACCAGGTCACAGAAGAAGGAGGAAGAAGGTGAACCTATAAATGCTCATCCAGAGGAGATGAGAAAGGCGCAGGCTGAGGATAGGACACTCAAGCCATGTTTTAAAAAATTGCCCAAATGCCACACACCTCCGAGCAAGGGGGAATATTTCATGAAGAACAAACTATTATACAGGAAGACAGGAACTAGATCCACTGGTCACGGACAGTTAGTTCTTCCCAAGATATATATAGGGCACACTTAATAAGGAGCTTACATGTTGGAAAAGATGGTGACCATGAGAAAGTCGGTACCATCTGCCAAAAGATTGCTCGAAAATACTATTGGCCCGACGTAAATGTCGATGTTGAAAACTTTGTAGAAGCATGTGGCGTATTTCATGAGGGAACACCCACAAAGGGAAAATATGTGCAGGACCTAGAAACGCCACGGGGCAACTTTAGGCCTGAAAGGAAAACTAATTATACTCGGGTAGACAAAGTGGAATGGGAGCCCCCTTTTCACACCCAGTCTTCACTTGAATGGATTAACATGGCCACTATGCGAAGAGTACAAAGAAGAAATTTTACCCAGGATAAGATGACAATCCCTCGGTCAGACTTATATAAACTGGAAAAACAGACAAGAGAGCGAAGATCTCTCATAAGCAATCTAAAGTGGGGAGACAAACCCCAGAAAAAAATTGGTAGTGGTCGATTTGTGAGTGATGATTCTAGGAAGAAAAGTCCTCATTATAAAGCTTCAAAGGGACGGGACCCGATGGGTTCCATGAAAAATAAGTATGATAAATTAAAGATCCAGATGTAGCTTTATTAAGGACCTGGACGGATGAGAAGGCGGAAGAACCTGTTACCTCATCTTATCAATATGTGAACGAACTGACCACTCGTTTGAAAGCTGGATGGAAACTGGCAAATGATAATTTGAAACAAGCCAGGAAGAAACATGCAGCATATTTTAATAGGAAGGCAAAGGACCGAGAACTAGCTGTGGGAGAGAAGGTGCTTCTTCTACTACCCGGTAGCCAGAATAAATTACAAATTGGTTGGCAAGGTCCATATACGGTTCTAGAGAAGGTGTCTAGAACAAACTATAAAATTGACAAAAAGGGGAAGGAGAAAGTTTATCATGTAAACTTATTAAAGAAGTATCTGGACAGACCACTCCAGGAAAGCACCCCCTTATTGACCTTGGCTATTGCAACCCAGATGCAAAAGGAACCACTCACCTCACATGAATACCCATTACATCCTTGTGAAACAGCAGCACAGGTAAAAGTCAGTAAGCACCTGACTAAAAACCAGAGGGAGAGAGTTCAACAGGTTCTGGAGGAACATACAGATGTATTAACAGATAAACCAGGCCATACAAATTTGCTACAGTATGACATGAAACTGGTAGACTCAAACCCAATCTGTATGAGAGCCTATTCTATTCCGTTCGCGAAGGAGAAGGCATTGAAGGAAGAAATAGATTATTTGCTGAAGGAGGGGATTATTTCGCACAGTGAATCATCTTTTAGTTCTAGTGTCGTTTTGTTGAGAAAAACCGTCTGGGGAACACAGACTGTGCATAGATTACAGGAAACTGAATGCTGTCACAGAAGGACAAGTGGATCCATTACCAGACACAAAACAGTTATTTGCCAGACTGAACAAGGCAAAATACTTTTCAAAGGTGGATCTTAGTAAAGGCTATTACCAGATCCCAGTGAAGCCTGAAGTGAGACCTTATTTGGCTTTTAGCACTTCGGATGGACATTATGAATTCAATATGCTACCATTCGGACTGAAAAATGCTCCGAGTGTGTTTTCAAGGATGATGCGCAAATTGTTGGATCCCCTGAATAACCCATGTATCACGAATTTCATGGATGATATTCTCGTCGCCACAGAGACATTTGAAGAACACATTGAAGCTCTAGAAATGTTATTTAATAGACTTCGGGAAGCGAACTTAACTGCTAGGCCAACAAAATGTTGTATTGGATGCAAAGAGTTGGAATTCTTGGGACACACTGTATATCAGGGTAACATGACCCCTGATCCTAAGAACTTGGAAAAACTGCAGAGAGCACCTAGACCACAAACAAAAAAGGACGTGCGATCATTCGTGTCGTTATGCGGATTTTATCAGAAATACATCAAAAATTTTAACGCTATTTGTGCTCCTCTGACTGATCTGACTCGCAAGGGACTTCCAGATAAAATTATTTGGACTGCACAATGTGAACTAGCGTTCCAAGAGTTAAAGGAAAAACTCACTAGCAGGCCTATTCTCAAACTGCCTGATTTGACACAGGACTTTGTCTTAAGAACCGATGCAAGTAATGTAGGACTCGGAGGGGCTTTGTTGCAAAGATCATCTTCACCTGATGGGGAACTGAAACCAGTCGCTTATGCAAGCCGCAAATTGAATAAGGCGGAACAAGGATACTCCACAAGCGAAAAAGAATGTTTAGCGTTAATCTGGGCAATAAAGAAGTTTCAAATCTATCTGTATGGTAGGACTTTTGTGGTGGAGACGGATCATCAGCCTCTCGTATTCTTATCTCAGGCTAAGCATGAAAACGCAAGATTGCTGAGGTGGTCTTTATTACTTCAACCTTATCAGTTTAGTATCCAATATATCCCAGGCAAATTGAATGTCGGTGCAGATTTCCTCAGTCGGCACCCCTGTGATCAAAATTAGAGTAATGGCAGACGGGAGGAGAGATTTTATCTATGTGTATCACTGGTTTTGGAACTTGCCGTAGGCATGTTTTCAAGTGGGGAGATGTGTCATAAAATTAACGAGTGATACAACGTAAAAATATCTCCAAAGGATAAAATGTAAGGATAAAAACCAATGCGTAAGCTGCTGGAATACATGATCGCCGCGCCGCGGGTCATCAGGTGTTAGACTTGAAGGCAAAACGGAACGAGGATCAAAAGACAAAAATCTGACTGAACGCGTACTTGAACTAGCGAGGTTAATGGACGCAAATTGGTGGGGCAAGGAGGAAAAGTCACGTTCCCCCCCCACCCCCCCCACCCCCCCCCCCAAGTTGACATAAAGTAAGGAATTCGACAGAAGGGACCTTGGATATGATACGCCACAGTCATTTATTGGACGCTTTTGCGATACCAAGCCTTTGATTTGAATTCAGCGGCTAAACGCAGATGCTTGAAATATTACAAAATTTAAAAAGTAACTTTTTCTTAATATTAATGTTAGGAATATAAAAATTAGCTGGCCGGATGGCCCATTCTGAGCAGTGAAATAATATGTTTTTAATTTTACAGACGGATAGATAATAATGAAAATAATGACAAAAGACAGTGTTGTTCACAACAGCGAAAGACTGCATTGAATCAAAAGTGTCACTATTTGCACAAAAAATCGCGACCTCGAGACGCAGGTGTTCAAATCTACTTAGCATGGAAGAGAAGGGATATTGGTGGAAGCTGTGTCTAAAAATAACTTTTAACGACAAAATTTGGGAGGGGAGAGAAAGGTTGGTTCAAAAATCAAGTACGTTTTTGTAAAAACGCAAGTAGAGACGGACAGACTAACAGATAAAAATCCATACTTGACTGAAGCATGACTGAAATGACTTTAGTGTAGGAAATTTGAATTTAAAAAAAAAACCAAGGCATTGATTGGCCACAGACAATCATATCCGCGCTCAGACGAGCTTTTTTGCCATTCCTCAATAGTTGTCCAGTGATAGACACAGTAAATTTCAAGTGTGGTGATTTCCAAATGAAATAAATTGAAATAAGTTCAGGGACGCCATACTATAGCCAGCAGCTCAGCTGAGTTTTGCTAGCATTTCTGTGTTCTTTATTCATAATCTGGTAAGATTGAAATTATTTCTTTGTATATTTTGAATGTTGTTTAATGTTCGAGTGATTTGATACTGCCATATCGAAATCTAGCCTTACAAACAAGTAAGGATTCGCTCTGGACCCCCCGCCCTAGTTCAGGGTCTAGGGACAAACAATATATAAACTACAGCAAGGTTTAGGAAGGGGTGATCAAGTGTTGAGAACAGTGAATCATATCACCTATCCTATTCTATGGCAGTGAGATAATGCACCTATTTCAGAATCTGTAGACTGGGGAAACTTACCCTATGCGAAACCAACTAGGTAAGATGTGCTGTCTGGTCAGAGAGAACTGACCCTGTTTATGTGGTGTTATTGTAATTTGTTATGTGTAGAAGTGGCTTATTAGGTAAGGTTCTGAGCAAAAACCAATACTTTATTTCAGAGCTGTGAGTTCGATCTTGACACTAAGGTGGTGTCAAATGCTGATTAATAATTGAAGTGAGGACCCGTGCAGGGTACATTTCGACAGAACATCTGTGTATTGCTCAAGCACGGAGAGGTGGGGCCATCAGATTCCAGCACCAGAACAAATCTGGCAAAGTTAAGTAGGCTAGCTGGCCTGCTGAACTTACACCAACTTCATAAAACTAGCACCCAAGAGAATTTACTACTGAAGCATCCCATTTCCTTCCATCATTAATGGACAATGCTGTGTAGGCATAAACAGGGAGGGATGAAGCCACCCCAACAGCACATCCATTCATAGTTTTCCCAGAAAAATTAACATTACGAACAGTAATACTATAATTAATCTTGAAGATTGCATATGTAAACATCTTTCATTTAACATGCCATTTATTCATGCCATTCATTCATAAATTTCAAAATCTTTGCATAAGTTCTGGCCAAAATAAAACCTTGGTTCAGAACAAATAAATTTAAAAAAAGATTTTCTATTCTAAATTTAACCAGCTGAATTTAGTTCATTGTGTTATAAATTTTATTGATAGTATTAGACTTAATTAATATCTGTGGGTGTGGGTATATGTCCATACAACACATTGCATTCAGTACCCTAGATTTTAACGTAGCCACATTCATTAGTAAAAAAAGATATGTGTGAGGTCATAAAGTGGTAGCACGAAAGGGCCTTCTGTATATTCACAGTTACAATTATCTCAGGAGCCTTCACAGCTGACCTCACGCATCACACTAGGTGATAACACCACCATACAATACCATCAAAATCCACTACACTAGAAAAGATGATGTTGTGTACAATGAGAGGGCTATTCACTGGTACACCATCAAAAATGGTATTCTAATTAGAAATTTTAATGATGCTAATTCTGAGGAAAAACAGATCATGGTGCCAACTAATTTTAGACCTTTTATTTTACAACATGCCCATGATGTCAACTGTGCAGGCCATTTGGGGATAGCTCGTACTAAACAAAGAGTGCTGTCCAATTTTTTCTGGCCTGGAGTCACCAAAGATGTAAAAACTTTTTGTAGAACTTGCAAGACATGCCAAAGCGTGGCTGCGAAAGGTGCATATCACAAAGCACCTATACAGGCCTTTGATATCTCTAACAGACCATTCGCTAAGATGGCAACTGACATCATAGGACCATTACCAGTAGTATCAGCAAGAGGTCACAGATTCATTCTTACGTGCATTGACATGTGCACACGGTGGCCTGAAGCAATACCACTTAAGAACATCACAACTAGAGATGTTGCTGATGCACTCATGATCATTTTCAGTAGATTGGGGTTTCCGGAGGAAATACTATCAGACAGAGGTAGACAATTTACATCAGAAGTTATGGCACAGGTTATGAAGGATTTTCAAATTGAGAGGTCTCTAAGTAGTGCCTATCACCCAGAAGGGAACGGCACAGTAGAAAGATTCAATAAGACACTCAAACAGATGTTGGGTAAGGTTACCTCACAGTGTCCACAGGACTGGGATAGAATTTTACCAGCTGTTTTGTTCGCCTATCGGGAAATTCCAAACGAACAAACCAGGTTTTCGCCATTCGAATTAATTTTCGGGGCAAAGCCTAGAGGTCCCATGTCAATCTTAAAACAGCTTCTCGTGGGCTCCGAGTTGTCAGAGGAAGTTCAATCTTCTTATGAGTATGTTGTAAATCTACGAAAAAAGATTGTGGAAGCATGCCAGATAGCAGTGGATGCTTCAGAGAGAGCAAAAGGAAAAACCAGACTATTCATTAATGAGAAGAGAAAATTACGCTTATTGTGGCCTGGTGATGAAGCATATGTGCTTCTCCCCACAAAAGAGAATAAACTATTAATTGCATGGAGAGGACCATATAAAGTAGTTTCACAGTTAACTGATGTTGATTATATTGTGGATATAAAGGGTCAACATAGAACTTTTCACATCAATATGCTCCAAAAATTCCATTCTCGACCTGGTAATCTTCAACCAATTTTCGAGGCCATTGATGCGTCTGACTCAAACTATTCCTCACTTGCTGTGATTCATGATGAGGAGTCTTCATTCGAAGATGTCTCGCTGCCATTATCTTTTGCTCCGCTTCAAGCGTCAGAATCTTGGAAGGACGTTTCTATATCTCCAGACCTATCAGTCGATCAACACACTGAAATTTCTACTCTGTTACAGTCCTATCAGGATGTGTTGACTGATATCCCAGGTAGTACTGATGTCATCTCTCACGACATTCTACTCCAAGATCAAACACCTATCCGGATAAAGCCATATCCCATACCAATTCATTTTCAGGCTCAAGTGGATAAGGAAATTGATAACATGCTTAAAATGGGTATTATAGAACCATCTCAATCACCTTACTCATTTCCTCTAGTGATTGTTAGGAAAAAGGATAAGTCCATTAGAATCTGTATAGACTTCCGTCGTCTTAACGGCATAACTTCTACTGATGCAGAACCTATGCCTGTTCTTGATTCCTTACTGGAAAAGATGTCTGATGCCACATATTTCAGTAAACTTGATCTTTCAAAAGGCTACTGGCAGATTCCCTTAACAGATAGATCTAAGCCTTACACTGCCTTTGCCACTCCTAATGGATTATATCAGTGGACTCATATGTGTTTTGGGCTAGTGAACGCACCGGCAACGTTTGTCCAGATGATGAGATTACTATTTGCTGGTCGGCCTGATATCATAACATATATCGACGATATCTGTCTCTTCCACAATTCTTGGCAGGACCATATCTTAGGTCTTCAATCCTTATTGGACATTCTACGCAGGCACCACCTCACTGCTAGACCTTCAAAAGTCCAGATCGGTTATAAAGAAATTTCTTTTCTGGGACATACAATTTCTCAAGGATTCTTAAAAACAGATGATGACACTGTCTCAAAAATTCTTAATCTTGAGGTTCCTAAAACAAAAAAAACAAGTCATGAGTTTGTTAGGTCTAATCAACTTTTACAGGAAATTCATTCCTCGTTTCTCGGAATTAACTTCCATTTTGTCATCTTTGCTGAAAAAGGGATGTCCTAACAAAATAGTCTGGACCCAGCCATGCCAAGATGTATTAAACCGTATTAAATCTGTATTTTCACAGGCACCAATATTGAAACTGCCTAACCCATTTATCTCCTTTACTCTCAGGTGTGATGCATCTCAATATGCGATAGGAGCGTCTTTGATGCAACTCCACAACAATGTTTTGCATCCAGTATTGTATGTGAGCCGCAAGTTATCTTCAACAGAAACGAAATACCCCATTCTGGAAAGAGAGCTCCTAGCTGTATCATGGAGTGTGGCAAAACTCCAAAAATACTTGATTGGGGCTCCATTTATCATCGAAACAGACCAGAGGGCGCTAGCTTATCTACAAAAAGCTAATTTTTCAAACCAACGAACAGCTAGATATGCCCTAAGTCTACAGCCATACTCTTACACCATCCGGGCGATCAAGGGCTCTGAGAACAATCTTGCAGATGTCTTGTCACGCTGTACAACCATCTAGGACTGGTTTGATACATCACGGAATCTCCCAGATGGAGAGAATTTCTTATATTCCAGTTAGTTGTCTTTGACAACCTATAGGTACACTTATATCTGCCACATTTGACTATCTTTATGTTCATTCCATGACTCTGTTATTCGCATAGTTCAAGGACTGTGTTTACAGCAACTAGTAGGCATGGATTAACTTGCATTATGTTTTGGTATGCAACTATACCGGTGATGGATATTCAGGGGAAACTACCTAGTGTATAACTTTTTCTACATGGGACATCAATCATACTCAGGATTCAGGTACATCTCAGTACACATTGTGAACCAAAGAAACTATTCAGGGATAATTTATTACCTTTTATTTGATAACCCATGGACATGAATCGTGAACTTGAATTATCTGCATGGATTTATGAACACTCACAATTTTTGTGCTCAACAAACTTAATAGGGATATTTACCTAATATATTCTTTTTTGGACACATTAATTTTTATTACTACCTTTGTGCTTAGACTTTGATTAATGGACACACAGGGTTTAAGAAGGAGTATCTCTATGCATTGTCCCTGTATTCTGCTTTACTAAACTTCTTGCATCTACTGAAGTCTTATACCAACTGAGCATGTCTTGTTTGCATTGACATTAACTACTTTTACCAAACTACACAGGGTCTTTAGGACTTATTATGCTTGTCTTAATCATCATGGTATATCATCCATTGAGATTGTGAATAAAGACTCATGTGAGAGAAGAAAACAAAACATAATATGAATGGAAAAAAAAGTAGAAAAAACAGAAAACATTATTCTCTTATCATGAAGGTATTACATCATGTACTTCATTGCATGTGTCTTACAACTTTCAAATATTAGGTTATAATTACTTAAGGGTCATCTGTAGCATAATTACTTTGCAATTCTATTAAGTGACAATATTCACTTAGTCTATGACCTGACAGGACTTAGACCAAAAGTATGTGACATTAGAGTGAAAATGATTGACAGGTATGGATGAGTTCATATAACACGTAGTCTTAGTTACTGGAAGGCAGGTCATCTACTTCTTATGTGTCATATTGTCTCGACTTGAGTAAGACTTAGGCTTTGATATTTTCATATCAATGTCCTCACGTTGTGTTAAATTTGGCTTTCTCATGACAGACACAGGTGTTGGAGTACTTCCTGGTCTCCGCTCGTATTATATTTGAACTCTCTACTTGGGGGCACTGGAATCTCACTTTATATTTTGTTTACCTACCTCTGAGGAAGAAAAATTTCATTTTTCTCCTCAGACAGGGGAGGGGGGAAGATGTGACGTACATTTTATATGCTGTTATTATGTTCTTATATCTAGCTATTAAATAGCTTCGTCCACTAGTTTTTATTACCGTCCGTCGCATTGCGGCAGAGACGACGTCACTAATCAGTATGCAAGAGAGGTCAAAAGGTGGGCGAATGAGAGCGAAGGGTTCAGGGGGCATTAGGAGATGTGTCGTTGAACAGGGAGGATGCATGTGTGAATTGCTCCAAGATATTTCAGATGTCGGTGTGTTTGATAGATATGTTCTGAAGTAAGTCTGTTCATCCTGGAATGACAGAGTGTCTGATTCATTCACAGGATAGGTAGAGGAGTGAATAGAAATGATATAGTGATGTTTGCAGACTGAAGACGGGCGATGTTCCTGTTCTTATATATTCGTATGCTCATAGATACAGCTGATTACAGGACTGGATCTCGACATTTACGGACAGACTGTTATATGCCAGTACCGGCATTTTCCCTATGCCAGGGGAGTTAGCGATGTGTAGTGAAAAAGGTCTTGCAAGTAATACTTTATTGGAGCATACGTTTTATCCATAATAAACATGTTCGTGTTGTGAATAAGCTGGACGTTTCTTCAATTCTTGTGCGGATGTTTATGTAGCAAGTAATTAAGAACTATTGTATGATCACTTGGCTACTGCAAATATGTTTCACTCTTCCATGAATTAAATCATTAAACCTAAGAGCAAGTTGGAGAACGCCACAATGATCCTTTCCACTCTCAGTAATAATTATATTCCATGCGATCACGCACAATCCAACATATTCCTATTGACGTATTATATCTTACGTACATTAATACACTCTTGAGACCGATTATACTTCTTCTTAGCCCACTCCTAAAGTGGACGTGTAAATGAACATCTTTCCAGACACAGTCCGTAACACCAGACACTGTTCCTTCATTGATACATGGCACAATAATAATGTTGCTACCGCAAACACTCGTACGTCATGTCGTAACCACGCATATACAACCGCATCGGACTCTTTATGTGCATCACTAAGTTTTCAAATGTAAGATCCTAAGTGATGCGCAAAAAGAGTCATAACATATACGTTCAAGGGATCGGAGTGGCAAAGAGTTTTAGCCTCCGCCTCGAACTCTAAAGGTACCGGGTTCGATTCCTAGTAGAGGAAAAATAATGTATGGAATTTTTTTTTTTTTTTCAGAACCAGTAGTCCTAATGATGTCATTCCCCCATCCCCACCCCCCACCTCCTGATTAGTGAGATCAGATGGCTAGCTTTCTCGGATAAGGGCGTAAAAATAGAAGGTCCCATGTGCACGTAACGCACGTTAAAAATCCAACGGCGGTTGGAAATCGTAAAGAATAGGCCATACGGCGATGCCCTGACAAAATTTTAAAAAAAATTACAAACCTACCTACCACATAAATATTTATAGAATGCGTGACTCTTATATACACACATTGGGATTCTTGCCGGTGCTATGGAGTTTGTGCAATGTGCTGAGATCCTCCTTGTGTGATCTAAGGGAGGGGTGCAGAGTACTGATAGAGTTGTCCGTGTGCAATGAAGATGGTCCTTAAAGCCAACAAAAAAGTCATACGTTCAAGATTTCTCTTCTGTTATCTGTCAGGTCTGCACGTAGTTCACTTCTCGATGTGTGTTGTTGATCTCTCTTTCTAGGTCTCAACTGGGAATTACAGACTAACTTTACCTTTAGATATACAGGTATATATATATATATATATATATATATATATATATATATATATATATATATATATATATATATATATATATATATATATATATATACATATATATATATATATATATATATATATATCCTGCACATGGAAAACACAGCTCTCACTATATATATATATATATATATATATATATATATATATATATATATATATATATATATACCCTGTTTAGTTTAAAAGGTGACTGAGAAAACATAATAAATAGGCCCACTGTATTCTCAAGCATGTCGTAAGAAGCGAGTGATACGTGGTTGTGCATGACGATGGCAAACCCATAATGTACAGCAGACTGTTACAGAAACCATTACAAGAAGATTTCACGATCTCTTGGTACAGGCCTCCTACAAGGCCACCAGCTGTAAATGGGGCTTTGCGTCTGTGTGTATGTGTGCGTGTTTTGTGCCAGATAGAAGGCGTTGTCTTTTAACTCTGACTCAGAATACGACACATAGTCATATAAAAATAACAAATGTTCGTGCCCCGTTATCAAGAACTCAATTCAAGCTGCCCCAAAATTTCGAATCGGTGACGTAAGAAGTTTGTTACTTATTCAGTACTCCATACATTACTGGTTTAATCTATAGCTTTATATATATTTTTATTTTAAATAACATCCGTATGCCTAAGCGGTAAGGGCGCATCCTCTCGCGCCACATTACCGAGTTTCAGAATTGAAACCTGGTATCGTCATGCTCAAGTTCCCAACATGTAAATGATTGCTTGACTCTGCTCTTGACTTAGGGAAGGCACAGGTAGCGAGGTCACCACACTTCATAAAGCTGAACCTGGTATTGTGTAATCTCAAACAGTTATTTTCCCATTCGGTAGTGTCTGCTAATGGGCCACTTTTACATTCGTGTTTTACCGTCTGAGTCACATCAGAATCTCACCTACATAAACAACAACATTGTTGGAATTGATCAAGCGGCGCTTGGGCTCTCGCCATTCGGCGCCATGTAGTGATATCTGCTTGTTTTCGCCAGTTGTTTTGTTTCTCCGTATAAGGTGTTCCACTTACCTGGCTTCGGGGGAAGGAGCATTTTCCAAACACCATCGAGTGGTGGGGACTCAAAGAGATGATGGTCAATAGCTGGCTCTCTGGAGAGTTTTATGGTTGGATTCTATCAAAGTGACTGTTGGGTGGTAGATGTTGTGTTCTGAGCCGAAATATGGTGCTCTGATCCCTCCTTGTAAGATAGCCAATGTTGTCATTAGGATCAATATTAGCGAACTGTTGATAATCTATTTAAATTAGCAGTTGCTTGATCTGAAACGAGCAGAATAACAACAGCAGCAACAACAACACCCATAAACCTACAGACTTTCAAACATAGATGCCTGTGTAGAATTGATGAATTTAAGTGGTATGACAAGAACAGTAATGTTGAACTGATGACAAAAACAGTAATACTGAACTGATGATAAGATCAGTAATGTTGAACTGATAACAAGAACAGTAATGCTGAACTGATGACAAGAACACTAATGTTGAACTGATGACAAGAACACTAATGTTGAACTGATGATAAGAACACTAATGTTGAACTTATGACAAGAACACTAATGTTGAGCTTATAACAAGAACACTAACGTTGAATTGATGGCAAGAACACTAACGTTGAACTGATGACAAGAACACTAATGTTGAACTTATGACAAGAACAATAACGCTGAATTAATGACAAGAACATTAACGTTGAACTGATGACAAGAACACTAATGTTGAACTAACGACAATAACACTAATGTTGAACTGATGACAAGAAAACTAATGTTGAACCGATGACAAGAACACTAATGTTGAGCTTATAACAAGAACACTAACGTTGAATTAATGGCAAGAACACTAACGTTGAACTGATGACAAGAACACTAATGTTGAACTTATGACAAGAACGCTAACGTTGAATTGATGACAAGAACACTAACGTTGAACTGATGACAAGAACACTAATGTTGAACTAATGACAAGAATATTTAATATTGAACTGATGACAAGAACACTAACGACGAACTGATGACAAGAACACTAATGTTGAACTGATAACAAGAACGCTAACGTTGAACTGAGGACAAGAACACTAATGTTGAACTTATGACAAGAACAATAACGCTGAATTAATGACAAGAACATTAACGTTGAACTGATGACAAGAACACTAATGTTGAACTAATGACAATAACACTAATGTTGAACTGATGACAAGAAAACTAATGTTGAACCGATGACAAGAACACTAACGTTGAATTGATGACAAGAACACTAACGTTGAAGTGATGACAAGAACACTAATGTTGAACTAATGACAAGAATATTTAATGTTGAACTGATGACAAGAACACTAACGACGAACTGATGACAAGAACATTAATGTTGAATTGATGACAAGAACACTAACGTTGTACTGATGATAAGAACAGTAATATTCAACTGATGACAAGAACACTAACGTTGAACTGATGACAAGAGCACTAATAATGAACCGATGACAAGAACACTAATGTTGAACTGATGACAAGAACATTAATGTTGAACTGATGACAAGAACACTAACATTGAACTGATGACAAGAACACTAATGTTGAACTGATAACAAGAACGCTAACGTTGAACTGAGGACAAGAACACTAATGTTGAACTTATGACAAGAACACTAATGTTGAACTAATGACAAGAACATTAATGTTGAACTGATGACAAGAACTCTAACATTGAACTGATGACAAGAACACTAACGTTGAACTGATGACAAGAACACTAATGTTGAACTGATGACAAGAACAGTAATGTTGAACTGATGACAAGAACACTAACATTGAACTGATGACAAGAACACTAATGTGGAACTGATGACAAGAACCATAATGTTGAACTGATGACAAGAACAGTAATGCTGAACTGATGACAAGAACACTAACATTGAACTGATGACAAGAACACTAATGTGGAACTGATGACAAGAACCATAATGTTGAACTGATGACAAGAACATTAATGTTGAACTGATGACAAGAAGACTACCGTTAAACTGATGACAAGAACACTAACGTTGAACTGATGACATGGACATTAATGTTGAACTGTTGACAAGAACACTAATGTTGAACTGATGACAAGAACAGTAATGCTGAACTGATGACAAGAACATTAACATTGAACAGATGACAAGAACACTAATGTTGAACTGATGACAAGAACACTAATGTTGAACTGATGACAAGAACGGTAATGCCGAACTGATGACAAGAACACTAACATTGAACTGATGACAAGAAAACTAATGTTGAACTGATTACTAGAACACTAATGTTGAACTGATGACGGGACCCAAAGACGCAGCAATAGTGAATGCAGTCAGCGACCCATAGCTTGACTGCTTGCATCAGGATCAGCGAACCAGAGCTGGTCAAGACCGTACTCCACCTCCACGTGGTGGTCCTGGAAACAGTCTGCATCACTGCAGTCTGGCTGAGCGAGTACGGATCGAAGAGGGAAGGCAAACCCGGTCCCAAAAAATGCCGTGCAGAAGTCGGATGTGTCGACCGAAAGGTGCAGATATCACAGCTTAGGCGTAAACAGACACAACGCAACCACCGTCCTTTTCAGGACGAACGAGGAAGAAGAACTGATGACAAGAACAGTAATGTTGAACTGATGACAAGAACCATAATGTTGAACTGATGACAAGAACATTAATGTTGAACTGATGACAATAAGACTAACGTTGAACTGATGACAAGAACACTAACGTTGAACTGATGACAAGAACCAAACAAGTGCCAGTGGAATGAAAGATTAGAAGAAGACGCTGGCGATGGATAGGACACACACTGAGAAAACCTGCTAACTCCATTCTTGTTCTGGAATTGTCAGGGTAATAGAAGTTGAGGTAGACGTAAAAACACAGGGAGATGAAACACGGAGGCAGAAATGAACATGATGAGGTATACCTAAAAACACAGGGAGATGAGACACGGGGGCAGAAATGAACGAACGAACGAACTTTATTTTCGAAGGGTTGAGAATTGGGCGCGCAGGCCCGTCTAACATTCTGCCCTTTCACTCTCATTTATCTTGCATACTATATCCTTTTATTCCCACATATTACTTTAAGCATTAATTTAAAGGCGTGCAACATTATAAAGTTAACATAATAGCATTCATTTACAGTATACAATCATAATAAAAAATGAGTAGCCTAGGTTTTTTTTTTTTTTTTGTTTTTTTTTTTTAAATAAACAAGATAGTGACTGAAGAAAAATAATAATAATAAAAAATAAAATAATATAAACAAAACAATAAATAAATAAGTTATGTATACCGACACTCACTTATGCGGTCAAAACGTCTAATCTGTAGTATTTTTGAATGTGTCATCAATCCTCAATACAAGAATTACAAAAACACATTCTCGCTTACATCCATACATTCTTGGCGGAAATTGAAATAATAATAATAACACTTTCTTGCGCACTTCTGTAACAGAAAAAGTCTGTCAGCAGTTTAAAAAAAAAAAAAAAAAAAAATTATATCTGCATGTACATCACCCATTTAAGCAAACGGAAACATTCACATCTCTAAAGTACAGTGGTATGCGGGTACATTCTCACATACATTACATTATATAATAGTATTACATGGATATAAAACAAATTATTCCCATTAAAAACGAGCGGAAGAGGAAAAGAAATGTTGACCTATGGATGAGATGTTGACAGGCAAGAAATGAACATGACGAGGTAGACCTAAAAACACAGGGAGATGAGGAACGGAGGCAGAAATTAACATGATGAGGTAGACCTAAAAACACAGGGAGATGAGACACGGAGGCAGAAATGAACATGGCGAGGTAGACCCAAAAACACAGGGAGATGAGACATGGAGGCAGAAATGAACATGATGAGGTAGACCTAAAAACACAGGGAGATGAGATGAGACACGGAGGCAAAAATTAACATGATGAGGTAGACCTAAAAACACAGGGAGATGAGACATGGAGGCAGAAATGAACATGACGAAAAAGACATAAAAAGACCTGGAGATGAAGGCGTGAGACAGGAAGTCAGCATTCGTTTGTTGAAAGCCTATGATTGGTGAGTTGAAGGATGTTGATGATGGTGGTGATGATGATAACGAAAACACACTAAGGACAAACATTTAACCCAGCAGAAAAAATGTATCAAACGTTTCATACCAAATGTAAAATAATTATACACCAACATAGATCTGGCTTTCACACTTCCCATCCCGAACCATTTTCACAACAAAACATTAACAAACAAAACACGAGGAATATACCTTTTTGTAATGGGGAAAAAAAACAGACATTGTCATTTTCTCTATACCTGTTGCGTTCTCGGGGGAGGGGGGGGGGGCATGCGATGCGGGCCATCCGCCTAGGATGACAGCCAGGAAAGGGATGCCGTCGGACAGTATCATGTTAGTACTTACTGTTAAGAACATGTTTGCAAGTATGTTTCTTTACAGGAAAGGGGGGGGGGGGGGTGCCAAATGAATTACAGTCATCAGCAAATCGGTCAAAGGATGCGTGCTCGACGTGCAGTGGAAGGTCATTAATGTATATGGCATTATCTATCATATCAAATGCTTTTTTAAAGTCTACAAAAACTGCCCCACATATGTTATCGTTATTAATATTTAAGTGCCAGTTGTCAATCATCTTAGTTAGAGCTGTGTGACATGAATGTTTAGGTCTAAACCCCGACTGACTATCAATTAGCAAGCCGTTGTTAACTAGGTATTTTAGTGTTATTTTATGTATGTGTTTTTCCAGTGGTTTGGATAGCGATGATATTAAAGAGATTGGCCTATAGTTACCAAGGTTATTATTGTTAAAAATGAAGTAAAGGTGTGTAGATGAGCCGATGTTGCACAAGATTACCATCGTCTGTTAGCCAAAACAAAGTTAAACCCGAAGAGATATTCAACAGTACATAGCTATAGACAACACATAAATATTGGAAATCTGAGAAATCAAGAAATAAGCGATAAATTTACTGTCACAATATTCAACAAATACAAAGTACTGCCAACAACTGTGTGATGCAGCAAATACGGAAATACTGGCAACGAATCAAAAAAAATATATGGAATGAGACATGTGGAGGAGTTCTGGGAAAACTAGAAAGTCAGCACAAAGCATGATTAAAATCAGAAACCGTTAACAAGATAAAAAGACAGGGGAAGGAAAGCAGATTTAAACAGAAGAAAATCATGTTCCAAAGCCAAGACTCATAACGTGTATGTGGTAAAGTGGGATGATATAAATATTTATAGGGACTTAGTGTACTGCCTGAGATCAGCTGTGAAGGTATCTGTATCTAATATGTGTAGTGTTTTACAGATAACCTTACTTACTGCCACATATTTATATCTCAGTCAGAATTATTCTGGAATATTGTGTTGGCAACGTTATATGTCTAGGGTTATGCAAATGATGAAGTGTAAGTCACCACAACAACAACAGATAAACAATTTAATTATTCCACCACACTTGACAATACTGTGACACTCACAAACAGTCAACACTCTAGAAGACTATCTTAAAAGATTCAATGATAAATTTCAGATATGTACATATGTATTGATTTTCTCTACAATAGTGATCCTGATTCAACTACACAGTGAACCAGGCAATATAATAACATGTAATTTCAAATATTATGTACACAGATATAAATGTGGTCTTTGCATTGACATACAATATTAGTATTCTATGTGTGTGAGTTGTGATGTGGTAATATGAGGTAATACTGGTTTTGTTCTTCAAGATAGATTCTTATTAGACATCATGACTGCATGTGCTTGTGTATGTTTGGAACTAGTATTGGAGATGGTCTCAGTTCCGAACATTAAAACAATTAATTGCCCCTCTTTAATTAAGTTAGTGTCATTTACGAGGGGTACATAGTGTTGAGCTCTTTTGGCCACAGTGGGCTTAACTTTCGTGATGGCGGCTGGCAAGGACTCCTCTGCTCGACTATTCACTGTTTCTGAAGACACCTCACTGGTTACTATAGGGACCCAAGAGTATGTTGTAGCCTCTGGATTCAGCAAACGCTCAGACCAGGTGCGGCTTCAATAACTAGGACCACAGTCCCAAAATTCAAGGAAATAAACACAGATACGTTGACTAGCACTGAATGTAGGCACAAATACTGGCACAAATTCCCATCTGCTTATGTTCCAGGCTTTTATTTAGCAAAAATATGAGCTGGCTTCAACGCACTGTTGCTTTATCAAGCTTATTTGAACTAGTGGTCTCGAACTAACGCTATCAATTAACTATATTAACAGACCTAACCAATCAGGCCATTTCTACCCCATCGTTTGAAAAAAAGTACTCTTACTTCGTCTCCCTTGACAACAAAAGATAGCATTTATAGTCCGACTAATCGTGTTTAGCCTTACATATCATTCCATCCAATCAATTCAAATGTAACTTGTGGCCTATTTCCGTACAATGGTGGTTTAAAATTCTGCCACTGAGCGACTCCGAGTTTTTAGGTTGTCTGACACCCTCATTATTTTCTTTTGCCTATAATTTATTAATTCCTGGACTATTTGCGTAACACTTAACATATTCTGTGTCAGCAAGCCCTAAGGAATCCAAATATCTCAATCTAAGGGAGCTAGGTGGCTGCGTTCAAAATGTGCATTTTCTACCACCTCCTGTTCACTTCAATCCCCATGTGGTGTCTGGGTACTGTCATGTTTTCAAACGTAAATCCATCTAATGTCATCTTTCCTAATAAGCGTTTTCCAGGTTTTTTAAAACCTAACTCTGGGAAGGTTAGTGTTTTTATCACTGTCCGTCTGAAAAAAAAGTTAGTGCATGTGGCCTTACACGCGTGATAGTAGTAATTGTATATCGCGTTACGCTTGTAGGGGGTGGCATTAATAGCGAGACGCGTGTTTAGTGTTGCATGCGTTCCTGATTTTCAGCCCTCCCTTCTTTCTATCTGAGTCCATCTGTTCGTTCGTTTTGGTAACGTAGTATAATTAATGTTAGGATTAATTTAGGTCATTACGCAGTGTGCCTCTCAATGTTTTTCTTAGAAATGCAATACCCGTTTTAATGTGTTGTGGAAACGCTTGTATTTATGCAGTGGCTTATATTTAACGTGGAAACGTTACAATTTGCAGACGAAGCATAAAACAAAGGGGATTTCGAGTACTGTCATTGTGACAGCACTGTTCTTTACCATTCTTCTTCCTTTTATAGAATTTATTTGTTAGGCTTTACATTTACTTTTAATTTATATATGTGGATTAGAATTTCTCACGACAGTGTACATAGACGCGAACAACGAGGTAAGAAGCAACATCAAAAGAGACTAGAGGAAATATATTGATGATCTGGAAAGGGAAGTAGAAGAAGCCACAGCCAAAGGAAAAATCGAGACTTGTCCAACAACACAAAGAAGCTTATAGAGAAATTCAAGCAAGCAAATAGCCCCATGAAAGACAAGCATGGACAATTGTTAAGTAATATACATGATAGAATAAAGAGATGGTCCAAACATTTTGAGGAACTTCTCAATAGACCAAATCCCCTAAATTCACAAGACACGCAGTCAGCAGAAGAGGAGCTACAAATCAATTGTGAAAGACCAGAGAAAAATAAAGAAAGCCATAAAGCGTCTAAAAGATGGAAAAGTGACTGGTCCAGGTGGCATTTTAGCAGAGGCCAAAGACATAGATATTGATAACTCTGTATAGATATTATACAAATTAGTTAGTAAAGTCTGGGAGGGAGAAGAAATACCAGCAGAATGGAAGAAATGTTATCTGATCAAGTTGAATAAGAAAGGAGACCTAAAAGAGTATACAAATTACAACGCAATAATGTTACCTTCGCCCAATGGGCTGATCACCCGTTGGCTTGTCACACCGATTACGGAAACAACGGCAGATGGATCTATTTGTTGTTGCCCTAAAGACGCCGCTAGGCGTGATGGGAAACTACAACAGAGAAAATCAATCTGCTGTTGCCCTTAAGACGCCACAAGGCGTGAAGGCCTCTGACTGCTTGGTCGGTCTTTGGCTAAGGACGGAAGAAGAAGAAGAAGAATGTTACCATCAATGGCAGGAAAAATATTACCAACATCATCCTTGAGAGATTAAACATAGTCCGTAGACAGACACTGAAATGTGAACGAGTATGTTTTCGTCAAAACAGATTCCGAGCAGATCAGATAGCCACACGGAGAAAATAACTGAACAAAGTTTGGAATGGAATTCATAGCTCTACATCGGTTAAGCGGACTATGAAAAGGCATCTGAAAGTGTAGACAAAGAATAACTTTGGAAATTGATAAGGCATTGTAAATTCCTCCATCTTGAAGAACAACTAAAACAACAAACATAAAGCTACAGCCTGTCAGACATGGATGCTTGCGTAGAACAGAAGAATTGCAATGGTACGTCAAGGTCACTAATGTGGAACTGATGATAAGAACCAGACAAGTGTCAGGGGCGCAAGAAATGAGAAAATGCTGGCGATGGATAGGACACACATTGAGGAAACCTGTTGACAGCATCACAAGACAGTCTTTGTTTTGCAATCCCCAGGGTAAGCAAGGCGGAGGCAGACCACCAAAAAAAAAAAACGGAGAAGAGAGCTTGAGACAGAAGCGGAAATAGTGAGGTATACGCAGAAAGAACGTGGCACTTAACCGTAGGACCTGACACGTGATTGTTGAAGGCCTATGCTTCTTTGGGGGGGGGGGGGGGGGGGGGAGGGGGGGGCTGAAGGGCATTGTGACTGATATGCAATGACTAAATGTGTGTATGTACAACACCTCTACACCTCACGGTAGAAGGGGAACGACTAAGTAAGTAAGTGTATGTACAAACATTCGTAGATTATCCACAATAGCATAACAGTTAATGTATTCTGTTCAGGGGTTACAAGAGGAGATGGAATATGGGGGGGGGGGGGGGGGGGGGGGGGGGGGGGGGGGGGGGGGGGGGGGGGGGGGGGGAGGGGGAAAATTGGGGGAAAAAAAGGGGGGGGGGTCTACAAAAAATAATAATTTTTAAAATTAAAAAAAAAAATCTGCCATTTCACCTTTTTGCCTCGAAAGATACTCTTTACGAATACAGAGTCAAAGGGAAAAATACAAAGTTGAATTACACGACACGAGTTAAAAAAAAAAATATCTGCCAAAACTCCTTTTCCCCTCGAAAGATATTCTTTAGGAGTATCTCGAACGAACGAACGAACGAACGAACTTTATTTTCAAAGGGTTGAGAATTGGGCACGCAGGCCCGTCTGACATTCTGCTCTTCCTTTCTCTCGTCTTTTATACTGATTTCATTTATTCCCATATGCATTTTACATATCAATGTCAAGGAATTCAACGTTGTAAAGTAAAATAAAATAGCACACTCATATTAATATTAACTACTTATAAACATGACATAAAATATGTAGAAAAGTACAAACATCGTCATTAGAACCTACAATTGATATTATAAGAAAAGATAATCTGATAGGAGGGCATGTAATCAAAACTAATAAAGTATTCGAAAAGTCTACGATTGTATGAATAGGGACTGAAAGAGAGCGAACGAACTTTATTTTCAAAGTGTTGAGAGAAAGGAACTTAGGCCCGTCTAAGAGAGAGAGAGAGAAAGAGAGAGAGAAAGCTCGAGGCAAACAGGCGTTTTGGCAGATATTTTTTTAAAACCATGATGCAATATGGCCTGATTCTGTCGTAGACAGACGTCGTTACTGGCGAAGGATTCAACCTGGCGTCTCGCCAGAAACGACGACTACGAGTACGTGCAGCTCTATTCATCAAGGTTTAAGTGACCTGTTAAACACCTGATTTAAGATAACTGTATTTAACTCTCGTCGTGTAATTCAACTCTGTATTGTTCCCTTTGACAGCCTGTTGAAAATATGCATCACATGATAACTGAAATACTACTGACATGAAGTATTTTTTTCCTTGAATGTGTGTAAACAGGTGCTTTAATGAAGCATCACTGTAGTTGAAACAATGTCAATAGCAACGATCCCCGTCAGTGGTGTACTAAGGGGGTGCGAGGGGGCGGTCCGCCCCGGGTGACAGTCAGAAATGGAATACCGCCGAACACTATTATAACAGTACTTATTGTTAAAAATATACTTGCAAGTGTGTTTCTTTTTGAGGAGGGGGTGCCAAAGAAAGGATCCGAACCAGGTGCCAAATACTTTAGGGACGCCTCTGAGCCTCGCGCAGTTCACGGGGGGTCTCTAATGAGAGAAAGAAAGAAGAATACTATTACTCCCTCAAGCATGTCGTAAGAGGCAACTTATAGGAGTTTGTGCACAAGGCTGGCATCGTTATCATGTAATACAAATTGATACAGAAAAATAACTGCTGCAAGAGAACATGAATGCTTTAGTGCAAGCTTCTTGAAAAGACAGCAGCTACAACGATGACCCCCATGCTCCATGGAAGCCTGGAAGTGAAGAGGGAAATGAAGAAATGAATCAACAGTGAAATAAGTGCAGTGTGTGAATGTATGTGAGTGTGTGTTTTTATATGTTTTTTTATTTTGTTTTTTAACCGAGAAGCATATACCGTGTTGCAGGCATTGCCCCTAAGCCGATGCTTCTCTAAATTGTGCCACGGAACATTCTAGTTCTCATCTCATCCAGTTGCGGAGAACAATTTAGGTGAAAGTGTGCTTCCTCTTAACGCCAGTTAATTTGAAAAACACTTGAACCTGTGATTCACTATTATCTCAGCGAGTTTTCCAATAGCTGAGGTTAGGAAGGTAAAAGGTAGGTAAAGGATCCCGTTACACGCCCATTGACGCATATTGGGAATATGGTGTTAGGCCCATATTTTCTTGACCATCGGCACACTAGGGGTGATGTGGTCAGCATCACGCCGGCCGCCTTAACCTTCCCAGAACTTGCTCTCGTACCTAATAGGGGCTGGGTCGACCCAGGAGCCGTTTGTGGCCTAAAAAAATCCCACCTCATCTGCGGATCGAACCATAGACCACTGAGCAAGGAAGCCAGTGCACTAACCACTATGCTACCGCTAGGTTAGGAAGACTGGTCTGTAACTCCCAGGTTCTTCAGCTGGCTTCTTGTTCTTTAGAATTCTCTTGATGTTTGCAGTCAGCCATGCTTTTAGACGTGTGGTTTATTACTACCAAGAATTGGTGTGTGATGATAACTCAACTTTTTATTTCTAAAATTGTATATGAAATTCTTTCGTAATATTTTACCATCGCATATAATTATGGTGCATTCTGCCTGGTGTCACGGCACACTAGGCAGACACACGCGGCACACCAGTTGCGGAGCAATGGTTTACGTGAATAGTGTGCTTCCTCCTAACGCCAGTTAATTTGAAATACAGAAGTGTATGCATATTTTTCCATTTTTGTTCACTGTCCTAAGCAGGGCTCTGCAGTCGGAGTCGTGGAGTCGGTCTTTTTTGTGGAGTCGGTAAAAAAATGTCCCGACTCCGAATTTTACGAGACTTAAGCCAATGAAGAGATTCAAGTTTGATCCATGCAAAAGGGGGCACTTATATTTTATATTTTAACAATAATATAAATAACATTTCAAAGTAGTTGTTCATTATTAACTTAGTACATTTCAAGAAACGGAAGCAAAAAACACATTGTGCCGTTTTTTTAAAATAGTGAGTTAAAAACAAAACCAAAAAACGTCTTCTGCTGTGGACAAGAACTCTGCAAATCTCGCTCTATCATTACATTATCTACCACTGAAAGAGTTTGAGAAATGTTACCGTACTTCTTTACTGAGCACTCAGAATGCAATATCCAGCTACCCTGAGATCATCCAAGTATGTCATCTCAACCCACAAAGTGTCTTTTCCTGAGGCTACGTACACCATCACCAGTAGCTTCACGTGTGAGTCGCGCAATGTCATTTATACGATCATATGTAAACGCTGCTGCATAACCTATATTGGCCAAACAGGCAAACGACTTGGGGACAGATTCAGCCAGCACTTGAATGACATCTCTCAGCAAAAATCCACACCAGTTGCCATACACTTTAATGGTCCTGGCCATCATGGTCCCATCGACATCCAGGTCACGGCGATCAGATCCTGCTCCTCTGACACTGCTAGCCGAGAACAGCTTGAGAACCGTCTTATCCACCGCATAGGGTGTCTAAAACCAGCCGGTCTCAACACTCTACACACCTTTGTCTGAAGTCACCCCCCCCCCCCCCCCCCCCCCCACCCACCTGCCCTTTCCTCTCTTGTTCCATTTTGACACTTTCCACTCTTATCCTATTTTTCTATTTTTCTGCCGCCCTTTAATAATATGTATGAATATATAATACACTGTTTTTAATATGTATTGATTTTTTTTATTTCATATTTATTTATCTCCTACTCATTCTGTCCTCTTCTATTTCCAGTCCCCACTAATATTACGTTTTGGTAGTTTATTGTTCAGTTTCGTTTTTTAGTTTCGTAGTATGTAATGTATACATCCGGTGGTGAAGTCATTTCTTTTTCCGGGCACGCCAGTCAGTTTGCGGGAAGCAATAGTGGTAGACTTCGATTCCTTCAGGGAAGTACCTAAGTTTAATTTTTGTATTTATTTAGGTTCTTGTGTGTCCTATCTAGCCTTCACTTTCTTTCCTTTCCCTGACGAAGGCCTTGTGGTCGTAACGTTGGCTATTTTCTTTGTCTTTTGTCCTCGTAAGACGAATTACCTTTTTTCGATTTTTTTTTTCACATTAATCCTGAGATCATCCCTGTCATAGCTTTATCATCCACTTAAGTCAACGTGGAGCGTTTGTTTTCTTTTCTCAGAGTAATCAATTTCGATTTGAGAGCAGCAACGAACCCAAACCTATTAGAAGCGATCCTTTATTTAAGAACCAATTCAGTTAACATTGCCCCTAAGCGGATGCTTCTCTAAATCATGCCACAGAACATTCTAGTTCTCATCTCATCATTACATCCACAAAGAAAGTGAACTGCTTCATTACTATGCGTGTAATAAGCTTCCTTTGCGCACTGGCTTCTTGCAATTCATCATCATTACTCGTTTTAACTTTGCATGCAAGGTATTTTTATCATTCTTCTGTTAAACTATATCTGTGTGGCCTCGATGTATTTTCTTGCTTGGTTACTAATTGCCAATGACTCCTTTTATGTCAGAATTATCTTATTTACTACCATTGAAAAATATTTATCGAACAAAACTTTTTCACCATCACTTTATTGAATGCTGCTATTACTTACATGGTGCAAGAGCTAAGAGGAGTGGCGTCACAACGAACAACCTGGAGAGCACTGGTTTCTGCCTTATGCGCCGTGTTTGGTGCTTAAAGAATTTATTATTATTATTATTACTTACTTACTTAGTCGTTCCCCTTCTACCGTGAGGTGTAGAGGTTTGGAAGAGAGAGCGCCAGACTATTCTATCGGCTGTCTTCCTCCTGGCCTGGTTCCATTCTAGTCCCCGGTCCTTCAAAGATTGTCTAATGTTGTCCTCCCAGCGGACTCTGGGTCGTCCTCGGGGTCTGGATCCTTGGCTCTTTGTTTCCCATGCTTGTCGTGGTAGCCGATCTTCTCCCATTCTGCAGACATGGCCAAACCATCTTAGTTGGGACTGTTCTACTTGGGTCTGTAGGTGGTGGCATTTTAGGCCTTGACGTATCGTTTGGTTGCGTACCATGTCTCTTCTTGTTACTTCAACCACCTTCCTGCTATTACCAGCTTTAAATTAGAATATCTTCTTCTTCTTTCATCCTTGACTGTCAAATCCGTCAGTGGGTATTACGCCTGGTGACGTTTTGTTGGACAGCAGCAAACTGCCTCCACTTTGCTCGGTCGGCGGCCATCCTTCGTGCCGTACCCCAGCTCTGCCGAATTCTTTGCATCTCAGCTTCCATAGTTCTCCGCCAAGTTGTTAGAACATAAGAAATACAAAATAATTGTGACAGAACGGGGCGGCACCTATCGATCTCTCTTTCACTCCGTCAGTAATCTGTTACATTGTTAGATACTGATTACTGTGCGTGCTTTTAATTGTCGCACTTTCTTTCTTTCTTTATCTGCTATGTGTAGCAGATATTATGAATATTCTTTCTTACACCCTTCTCGGGGATAAGTAGACATGTCTGGTTGTTATCCATTTCTCCATACGTTGCAAGGAGTGGCAGCGACCTAACCATGTTGGCTATCGTGGGTGCAGAGGATATCAGTACACAGATTAACAAGTAAATCGCCTAAGCGCAGTGCTTAATCACTGATAAGACGCGAGTACGCGCATCTCCGAAGCTTGGAATACGGGGAGACAACTGATGGATAGACACTGAAAAGATATTACTTTCTTATAAAAGTAATGATAGTTACATTGGGAACACGTTTTCATATGAGTTTATCGACGTGTTTGTAAGCTGGTTGTGGTAAAGTGGGATGTTATAAATATTTATAGGGGACTTAGTGTACTGACTGAGATCAGCTGTGAAGGTATCTAGATCTAATAAGAGTAGTGTATTATAGATAACCTTACTTGCTGCCACATATGTATACCTCAGTCAGAATTATTCTGGAATAGTGTGATGACTACGTTATATGTCTAGGGTATGTGTATGATGAAGTGTAAGTCATAACAACAACAGACAGATAAACAATTTAATTTATTCCACCACACTTGACAACACTGTGACACTCACATACATAAAACACTCTACGAGGATATCTTAAAGGAGTCACTGATAACTTTTCAAATAACAATATGTATTCAGTGCTGTCATGAATGTATATGTGTCCTGATTCAAATACAAAGGGAACCAGGAATCACAATCAATTTTAATTACAAGTTATATGTACAGAATTTATTAATATGATTCTTGTAGCGACATATATTATTAATAGTATCCTATGTGTGTCAGTTGTGTAGTGGTAATATGAGGTAATACTGGTTTTGTTTTGTTCAAGCTCTGTTGGTATTTGTCATCATGACTTCAATAGTTTGTTTCTATTGGAACTAGTATTGGAGATGTTCTCAGTTCCTGGTATTAAAACAATTAAATTCCCCTCTTAATTTTATTTTACAATGTCATTTTAAGATGGGGGGTACATAATGTTGAGCTCCATGGCCACACTCTCTTATCTTTCGTGATGACTGCAGTAAAAGACTCCTCTGCTCGATTACTTTAATGAGTTCTGGAGCCACCCCACTGGTTGCTATATGGACCAAGGAGTATGCTGTCCACCTCTGGCTTCAGCAAAGCTCTGACCAGGTGCTGCTCAATAACTTTAAGACCACGGTCCCACAATTCATGGAAATAATAAACAGTTTCGTTGACTGGCAATGAATATAGCACAACTCCGATCTGCCGATGTCCCAGGCTTTATTTTATAAAAAATATACACTGGTGCTCAACGCACTGCTTCTTAGTAGGTTTATTACAAGATGTGGCAAGGAACAGACGCTCTGAATTGAGTATATTCGCAGCTCTACCCAATCAAACCATGTCTACACATCTTTTCAAAAAAGTACCCCTTTTCACGTTTCCCCTGACAACACAAGATAGTATTTATAGCCCGACCAATCGTGTTTAGTCTTACATTTGTTGCGCTCCAATCAAATAGGAGTTAACATGGTAGGCTATTTCCGTAACGTAATGTTTTTTCAAACACGTTATAAAAAAATTTTATGAGCAGAAATGATTTCATGCTGTCAGGCACCCCCACTATTTTATTTTGGCCATAACTTGGTAATTCCTAGACTATTTGCGTAACGTTTTACATATTCTTTGTCAGCAAACCCTAAGGAACCCAAATATGCGAATTTAATGGAGCCAATATGCATTTTCTTCAGGATAGTCGTGCTGTTACTACCTTCTCACTTCCAAACTTGAGGGTGTCTGGGTACTGTCATGTTTTCAAACGTAAACCGGTATAATGTCATAATTCCCAATAAGCGTTTTTCAGGATTTTAAAACCTAACTCTGGTATGGGTAGTGAATTTTATCACTGTCGATTTGAAATAAAGTTAGTGCATGTGGCCTTACACGCGTGATGGCAGCAATTGTGTATCGCGCGGCGCGTGTTTAGTGTTGCATGTGTCCTTGTTTTCTGCCTCTCCCTTCTCTCTATCCTTTAGTCCATCTGTCTTTTAGTTACGCCGTGTATGGAATGAATGAAATATTAAATCTAGGTCATTGATCAGCTTGCGTATCTCAAGGTTTTTCCAAGAAATACAGTACACGTTTCATTGAAGAAAGCGTGCAGCGACACAGTAGGCTTTTACTATCAACGTGAAAGCGTTACAATTTGCCGACGAAGTAGAAAACAAGGGGGATTTCGAGTACAGTCATTGTGACAGCACTGTTCTTTACCATTCTTCTTTCCTTTTATTAAATTTATTTGTTAGGCTTTACATTTACGTTTTAATTTATATATGGGGATTAGAATAATTCACGACATCTCCCCTCTTAAAACAGACATTATATGTCAGTCCTTTATTCTATATACACATAGAGAAATTTATTATTATTTCTGGGGTTTACGGTGATTCTCATCACACGGATGGCGGCTTAAAAAATCCGCTCCCAAATTGGTTTTTCCAGATATATACTCAATGCTAAAATTATATGGAGCCAAAAGTAAGGACCATCGGAGTAACCTAGAGTTCTCATGCCTAGCCTGGGCTAGAAACGATAAAGGTTTGTGATCCGTTTGCAACTTAAATGCCTTCCCATACAGATAAATATTGAATTTCTTTATTGCCCATATTACTGCAAGACATTCTTTTTCGCTAGTTGAGTAGTTGATTTCAGCTTTATTCAACTTTCTGCTAGCATATGCCACTGGGCTTAATTCCCCATCCAATGCATCTGATTTCTGTAGTAGAGTTGCACCTAACCCAATATTACTGGCATCCGTCCTTACTATGAATTCTTGACTTAAGTCAGGTAATTTCAAAATAGGTTTACTTGTGAGCTTTTCCTTCAATTCTTGGTAAGCCATTTCACATTGTGGTGTCCATGTAATGCGATCTGGATGTCCTTTACGTGTCAAATCAGTTAACGGTGCACATATGGAATTAAAGTTTTTGATATACTTCTGGTAGAAACCACATAATGATACAAAGGATCTCACGTCCTTCTTGGTTTGTGGTCTCGGGGCTTTCTTTAGTTTCTCTAAATTCTTTGGGTCAGGGGTCATGTTTCCCTGATAAACTGTGTGTCCCAAAAATTCCAATTCTTTACATCCAACGAAACATTTGGTTGGTCGGGCTGTTAAATTTGCTTCCCTAAGTCGATTAAACAGCATATTCAGAGAGTCAATGTGTTCCTCAAATGTTTCTGTTGCTATAAGGATATCATCCATGAAATTTGTTATATATGGATTATTCAGAGGGTCCAATAATTTTCTCATCATTCTAGAGAAGACACTAGGCGCATTCTTCAATCCAAATGGCAATCTATTAAACTCATAGTGTCCTTCTGAGGTACTAAAAGCTAGGTATGGTCTAACCTCAGGCTTTACTGGAATCTGATAGTATCCTTTACTCAGATCCACTTTTGAGAAATATTTAGCTTTATTTATTCTGGCAAACAGCTGATTTGTATCCGGCAATGGATCCACCTGTCCTTCTGTAATAGCATTCAGTCTCCTGTAATCTATACAGAGTCTATGTTCTCCAGAGGGCTTCCTTAAGAGTACAACACCGGAACTATATGAGGATTCACTGTGTGAAATAATTCCTTCCTTCAACAGATAGTCTATCTCTTCCTTCAAAGCTTTCTCCTTAGCAAACGGAATCGAATATGGTTTCATACAGACAGGTGTGGGGTCTATCAGTTTCATATCATATTCCAATAGGTTTGTATGCCCTGGTCGGTCTGTTAACACCTCTGCATGATTATTTAGAACCTGTTGCACTCTCTCTTTCTGAGTTTTCGTTAAATGTGTACTGATTTTCACCTGTGCTGCTGTCTCACAGGGGTGTAATGGATATTCAAATGATGAAAGTGGTTCCTTTTTCATCTCCATGGCGATGGACAAGGTCAACAAGTGTGTCTCTTCCTGATGTTCTCTTTCCAAATATTTCTTCAGGAGATTCACATGATAGATTTTTTCTTTCCCCTTCTTATCTATCTTATAATTTGTTCTAGACACCTTCTCTAAAACTGTATATGGACCCTGCCATCCAATTTGTAACTTATTCTGACTCCCGGGGAGAAGAAGCAGTACCTTCTCTCCCACAGCCAAATCTCTGTCTTTCGCCTTCCTGTTATAATAGGCAGCATGTTTCTTCCTGGCTTGTTTCAAATTTTCATTGGCAAGTTTCCAGCCAGTTTTTAAACGAGTGGTCAGCTCATTCACATATTGGTATGAAGATGTAATGTTTTCCTCTGCCTTTTCATCAGTCCACGTTCTTAACAAAGCTTCGAGTGGACCTTTTATTGGCCTTCCAAACAATAATGTTGCCGGGGCCATACCGGTTGAACTATGGGGTACCTCCCGATAAGCAAAGAGGGCGGCGTGCAGGTACTGGTCCCATGTATCTGGTTTTTCGTGTGCCAACTTTCTCAGGATCGACATCAACGTGCCGTTAAATCTTTCCACTTGGCCGTTCCCTTGGGGATGGTACACACTACAATGGAAGTGTTTGGCCTGGAAGATCCTGAAAACTTCTTCAGTTAGTTTCCCCTTGAACTGAGAGCCATTATCAGTCAAGATTTGATTGGGAAAGCCTAACCTTGTGAAAATTGTGAGCAATGCCTCTGCCACATGTTTAGAATCAATCGATGACAGGGCTACTGCCTCTCCCCACATAGAACAAGTGTCCACCAGAGTCAGAATGTAGCTGTTCCTTCTCTTGGTTCGGGTGAGAGGTCCCACAAGATCCACGGCAACTCTCTCAAAGGGTGTTCCCACTATGGGCATTTCCCCCAGAGTTGCTGGTGCAGTCCAATGTTTAGGTGCTACTCGTTGGCACTCTGGACAGGATTTTACATATCGTTTGATATCTTCAGTTATTCCTGGCCAGAAATAGTGACAAGCTATTCGCTGTCCTGTTGCGCTGATTCCCATATGACCACTGAAGGGAATCGCATGCCCTAGTTCCAACACTTTAGTCCTATATGAAGTGGGAAGGACCAGCTGTCCGTGACCATTGGATTCAGATCCAGCCTTCCTATATATCAGTTTGTTCTTCATATAAAACTCTCCCTTGCCTGGAGGTGTATGAGATTTGGGCAACTTCTTGAAACATGGCTTGAGTGTTTTGTCCTCAGCCTGTGCCTTCCTCATCTCATCTGGATGAGTATTTATTGGATTATCCTCCTCCTTTTTAGACTGTGATCTGGTCTGCACTGTTGCCAATATCACAGGTCTCTTGGGATTCCCCAAGAAGACATATCTACACCCCAATATCAGAGGGTAGATTGGCTCATTTATCACTGCTGCTTTTATGATTCCTTCCACATATCGCGTTTTCACTTTTATTCGGGCGACGGGAAGTGTCATGGTAGCTACATCCTTGGTTGCAGTTTGAATCTCCACTGTTTCTGTGGTGTATTGATCGGCCTGCACCAGGTGAGAACTCACAACGGAATCGTAATCTAAACCGGTATCATATAAACACCTTATAGTGACACCATTACAGATGACATCTTCACACACTGGGGGGTGGTATGGTTCCTGTAGTTCTTCAGGTTTGACCTTCTTTTCCTTTTTCCCCGATGTCATAGCAGCACAATGAGGAGGTTTCCTTCTACAATGGTCAGTGTCATGATTGTTCATCTTACAATTTTTACACCACCTTTTTCCTTGGTTGAAAGATTTTCTTTCATCATATTTCCTTTCATCGAATTGTGGGGTTTTATTTTTATTTTCATACCGTGGCCTATCAAACTGGTGCTTACCTTTGTTTTGATCCCTAGGATCAAATTTATTAAAGTTCTGTGGTGCCCTAAAGTTATCCACCTGTTTCTTTTTATTACCTGTTACCTCTGCTTGGGCTGCTTGATACCTTTCAGCAACATTTAGCAACTCACCCAGCCTCTCTGCACCTTGTTCCATGAGAAACTTTCTCAGGTCTGGAGCCATGGACTCTCTTAATTGCTCTATAAGGACCATTTCCTTAAGATCTTGGGTTTTCCCCAGAGAAGTCCATTTCTCCAAGTATGTCTCTATTCGTGCAGAGAACTGGTGATAGGTTTCACCTGACAGTAGTTTAGCATTCCTAAATTTTTTCCTATAAAATTCTGCATTCTTTTCATATCTTAACAAAAGAGCCTGCTTTAGCATGTCATAATTTTCCTGATCACTTCTGCTCATTTTTGCAAAAACTTCATAAGCTGCCCCACGAAGTCCCTGAGATAACTTTAAGCTCCACCTTTCTCTCTCTAACCCATATGTGGTAGCTAATAGTTCATACCTATTTAGATAGCTCTCTATATCATCGTCTTTCTCAACAAAATGATCTAAATGAAAATTCATAGCTGAGGTTGAGGCTCCCTGGCTAGCAGTGGCATCAGAGGCAAAGGGACTGGCACCATTTTCAGGAGCATGGCCTTGAAACTCAAACTCCCTTAGTCGTAACTCATGTTCCCTTTGTAATCTCTTCTCCTCCTTTTCTGCTTCCCTCTCTGCAGTCAATCTTCTTTCTTCTGCTTCCAATTTCTTAGCCTCTTTGTCAGCCTCAATCTGCAACCTCTTAGTCTCAGCCTCTAATTTTCTTTCGGCCTCTTTTTCTAATCTTCTTTCTTCCCGTTCAATATATTTGTCACATTCAGCAGTGACATAAGAAATCATAATTTGCCCGTCCATTCCTAACTCTTTCGCAGTCTGTACAGCAGCAGATCGAAATTTTGCCAGGTCGGCCATTGTCTAACAGATAAATGTCTAAAATATGTAACTAAACAATTTTATCTATGACTAATTAACTCAGGACAACACAGGCACTGTGAGCTCAACCTTATTTATTTTCACCCAAGGATACCTTTTAATTCTTATTATTCCCTGAAGTGAATTACCCCCAATATTTGTAATAGGGAAAGATTCAAAATCCCGGACGAGCCCCCAATATATGTGGTAAAGTGGGATGTTATAAATATTTATAGGGGACTTAGTGTACTGACTGAGATCAGCTGTGAAGGTATCTATATCTAATAAGAGTAGTGTATTATAGATAACCTTACTTGCTGCCACATATGTATACCTCAGTCAGAATTATTCTGGAATAGTGTGATGACTACGTTATATGTCTAGGGTATGTGTATGATGAAGTGTAAGTCATAACAACAACAGACAGATAAACAATTTAATTTATTCCACCACACTTGACAACACTGTGACACTCACATACATAAAACACTCTACGAGGATATCTTAAAGGAGTCACTGATAACTTTTCAAATAACAATATGTATTCAGTGCTGTCATGAATGTATATGTGTCCTGATTCAAATACAAAGGGAACCAGGAATCACAATCAATTTTAATTACAAGTTATATGTACAGAATTTATTAATATGATTCTTGTAGTGACATATATTATTAATAGTATCCTATGTGTGTCAGTTGTGTAGTGGTAATATGAGGTAATACTGGTTTTGTTTTGTTCAAGCTCTGTTGGTATTTGTCATCATGACTTCAATAGTTTGTTTCTATTGGAACTAGTATTGGAGATGTTCTCAGTTCCTGGTATTAAAACAATTAAATTCCCCTCTTAATTTTATTTTACAATGTCATTTTAAGATGGGGGGTACATAATGTTGAGCTCCATGGCCACACTCTCTTATCTTTCGTGATGACTGCAGTAAAAGACTCCTCTGCTCGATTACTTTAATGAGTTCTGGAGCCACCCCACTGGTTGCTATATGGACCAAGGAGTATGCTGTCCACCTCTGGCTTCAGCAAAGCTCTGACCAGGTGCTGCTCAATAACTTTAAGACCACGGTCCCACAATTCATGGAAATAATAAACAGTTTCGTTGACTGGCAATGAATATAGCACAACTCCGATCTGCCGATGTCCCAGGCTTTATTTTATAAAAAATATACACTGGTGCTCAACGCACTGCTTCTTAGTAGGTTTATTACAAGATGTGGCAAGGAACAGACGCTCTGAATTGAGTATATTCGCAGCTCTACCCAATCAAACCATGTCTACACATCTTTTCAAAAAAGTACCCCTTTTCACGTTTCCCCTGACAACACAAGATAGTATTTATAGCCCGACCAATCGTGTTTAGTCTTACATTTGTTGCGCTCCAATCAAATAGGAGTTAACATGGTAGGCTATTTCCGTAACGTAATGTTTTTTCAAACACGTTATAAAAAAATTTTATGAGCAGAAATGATTTCATGCTGTCAGGCACCCCCACTATTTTATTTTGGCCATAACTTGGTAATTCCTAGACTATTTGCGTAACGTTTTACATATTCTTTGTCAGCAAACCCTAAGGAACCCAAATATGCGAATTTAATGGAGCCAATATGCATTTTCTTCCAGGATAGTCGTGCTGTTACTACCTTCTCACTTCCAAACTTGAGGGTGTCTGGGTACTGTCATGTTTTCAAACGTAAACCGGTATAATGTCATAATTCCCAATAAGCGTTTTTCAGGATTTTAAAACCTAACTCTGGTATGGGTAGTGAATTTTATCACTGTCGATTTGAAATAAAGTTAGTGCATGTGGCCTTACACGCGTGATGGCAGCAATTGTGTATCGCGCGACGCGTGTTTAGTGTTGCATGTGTCCTTGCTTTCTGCCTCTCCCTTCTCTCTATCCTTTAGTCCATCTGTCTTTTAGTTACGCCGTGTATGGAATGAATGAAATATTAAATCTAGGTCATTGATCAGCTTGCGTATCTCAAGGTTTTTCCAAGAAATACAGTACACGTTTCATTGAAGAAAGCGTGCAGCGGCACAGTAGGCTTTTACTATCAACGTGAAAGCGTTACAATTTGCCGACGAAGTAGAAAACAAGGGGATTTCGAGTACAGTCATTGTGACAGCACTGTTCTTTACCATTCTTCTTTCCTTTTATTAAATTTATTTGTTAGGCTTTACATTTACGTTTTAATTTATATATGGTGATTAGAATAATTCACGACACTGGTACACAGGGCAACCTGATATTTACGGCCCATTTTCAGAAAAGTAATGTTTGAAAGTTTGCATTAGCTGAATCATGCATGTCGTGTAACGACTTCTCACCGACTGTTTCTTCTGTCTATTATTGTATCCCTCTACAAATTTCTCCTATCACTAGACAAAAAACCAAAAGTCTCTCTCTCTCTCAGTATTTTACTAGCCTCAGGATTCACACGGCCAAAAGGTAATAAATTATTCACTTCGCCAGCGAAAGTCATTCCACTTGAAAGGTGGAAAAAATTGTGCTACGAACAGACCGGATGTCATGAACAGGACACACGTAAATCAGAGAAAGGGGCAGAAACCCTGCCTGCCGCTGCAAACACATACACAATGGATGCTAGGGCCAGTTTAAGTGAAGTTAACTTGATATCCCTGTGACCAAGATGAATTTCCAACAATGCCACCAAGAAGTCGACCAAAATTTTGGGAGGGAATTATAAGCCATTCTTCTTGTAACCATCGTTCGAAGCAGATGTGATTTTATGGGCCTCGGTAGAGGCTACTTGGTGCGAGAATCCGTAGTGAATTCAGTTGAGCGAAGTAAGTAGAATCTAATACTGATGATTTTATAACATGAATAATCATATGTTTATCCACAGTTATTATTAGAGTAACTTTTTGTTAAACAAAGTTTTAAATGCATTTCCATTTTCAGTGTCAATAATGGTTATTTGCATATTTACAGATCACTCAAACTAATGTATGAGTTTGCTGGTCAATAGACCTAATTAACTACCGATCTTTATCTCACAGCCTGGCAGATAAGACAGGGTTAAATAATTGATGGATATTCTTGTTGTTACTTTGGTATTTGCATATTGACCCAAGCAAAATAGAAGTGTATTAGTGGTCCTTCTATTTTCTATTTCTTATAAGGCTTCTGTGTTCTCTTGTCAAGACTGCAAACTTGATACAAGTGTTCTCAATCACTTCTTCTCCCTTTGTCACATATGGGACATTAATGTGTTTTTCATCAGGGAATGTTCTTTACATGTATTTAATGCAATCCTATGCATATACCATGTTGTATGATTGAAGAACTATATTTATTATCAGTTATATGAAGGTCATTTTCAACAGGAACCAGGACTTTAAGAATGTTTACAATTCTTTAGCTATTTGATGAATTTACCACTTGACTGACAAAATGTAAGTCAGCAGTTCTCAAGCCTTGAGACCATGACTACCCTCCAAATGATTTACTGCTCGAGTAAGCAAGAATGTAAATCATTGGTTCTCAGACCTTGGCAACAATGACACCCCACCAAGTTAAAGCAGCATAGGAAACTATTACCTGGTGGTTCTCAAACCATTGTTGACAGTGACCCCAGAATTAAAATACTGCTCTATGGGTACTAGGTGAACCAGTGGTTCTCAACCATTTGATGACCCCAGCCCCTACCTCACAGTTTGTGAAACTCATTGCCCACATGGGGAAAACCACTGCTGTAAATAAGCAGACAGCCAGATAGAGACTGAGAACTCAGGATACGCTATAATGTCAGTTAAGAAGGAGTAGTTCATAGATAATAGATCACACACTGTTACTGAATGGTAGTTAGCATTGTGTTAATTTAATTTCTGATGGACGCTTACCGGCCATCAGCTTAGGAGATGACTGCTCTTGAAACCACTAATGGGATTTCAATTGTTTCTAGTCCACCCAGGTTGCAGTTACACAGTACTAAACCCAGGTTGCGATTACCAGATACTAAACCAAGTTGCGGTTACAAGGTACTAACCCAGGTGGCGGTTAAAAGGTACCAAAACGAGTTACGAGTCCAGAGTATAAACCAGGGTACGAGTCCATGGTACCAACAAGTACCCCTACCCCCCATATCCTATCAACCAGTAACCCAGTAACCATACCACACATCCCATAAACAGAAGAGGCATTCAGCAGAGGTGACTTACCCCATCCTTATCTGTGATGTGCACTGAGTCCAGGGAAGCAAACTCTGACACCCTCTGAACCCATTAACTGTTATGAGACCAAGGTGCTGGAGCATACAAAACCAAGAGAGTCCGAACACAAATCATCTCCACGGCTACTACAGTCCTTGAGGAGATGAGTATTAACACCTATCAGCAAAACTACCATAGAAGAGATCTACTGTCCAAATGATGACATAATATTGTTTTCTTTTGTCTAAACAGTAAAGCTTAACTTGTTTCCATAATTATATGTATATGCAAATGTGAAATTCTATACCCTTTTATTCAATTTAACTTAACAGCGTCTGTTGTTAATTTTCTTGTTAACTTTATTTGGGTTGTATTTTGTTTTAAATATAAATCTACACCATGGGAGTTCAGCCATAATTCAATTAACTTCTATTGGGTCGGGATATTTTAATTGTGGCTGGACACCAAATCTCTTTCTCAACCTTGTGTGTTTTACACAGTCCTTTTGTAGGATTCCTGAGGAAGAATTTATCGTCCAGAAAATATCCTGTTTAGTTGCCAGAATTCTCTTTGTATTAAGGATTTCTAGTACACTATTTCCCGAGGAGAGGCAGTTTCTGCAAACTCGTAGCCTATCAATAAGATCTTATTATCTTTATTCTTTTAAAGTCATTTGAGGCTGACAACCTCAGCTTACAGAATGATGATTCGTGAACCACCACTGCGTGGGCTGGTGATTGCTTTATTGTTAGTTTCGTAAAGAGAACTAAAAGCATAAAGTAGTTCCAGGTTCCATATGGAGCAGGGAGGGAAAGGTGAAAGAAATGTGTACATTCTAAGTATAATACTTACATTTTCAAAGCAGTGTAAATGTCCATCTAAACATATTCACTTTAAAATTAATGTAAGTTTTCAAGCTTTAAACCAATGTAAATGTCTATGTAAAAATATTCATTTTAAAGTTAATGGAAGTTTCAAACTTTTCAAATCAGTGTTACTATAAATGAAAACATATTCAATTTATATTGTGAACACTTGTCAATCAGGGATGTATATGTAAACAGACTCTATCGGTATTTTTAACCTGTTTATTAATATATAAAGTAACTATGAAAACTATTCTATTTAAATGTAAAGAAAGTTTTACCACGAGGGATTAAATTTAATTCTCATCGAGGGTAAATTCTGAGTTATTGAGATGGTGGTATGGGAAGATAGGAACCCATAACTATGGGATGGAAAACACCATACTCAGAAGAGCGTTTCATTCTATTCTTTGACCATATTTATTGGTGGTACCAGCAGAAAGTACTATGTCTGGAACAAGAAGGGATCCGTGGCCTAAGCCTTAATTTAAGATGAAGGACTCACGTGGTAGACTCTTCTTGACATTTCTGGGAAACGAGCTACACCCGACAATCTTGATCAGGGACGAGCGTGAGCAGTGTGGAAAGAACCAACCCATAAGAAGGAGCAGAACCGTCATTGGCAGCTTAATTCAAATCTATGCTGCCAATTGAACTTCTTGTAACATTTACCAATTCATAAAGACTGTGATGATAATTTTTCTTGATACATAACTATTCAAATTATTTTCCAACTGTTAAAACTTAAGTGAATATTAAATTTTGTTATTTGTAATTATACAAATTTAACTTCGATTTAATCATTTTTTAAAGTTACTGCATGTTTGTCTCAGTCAATTTACTATACACTCTAAACAGAGCTGTACTAAAATAATAGAATTCCACTGAGTAAATCAGGGGTGGGGCTTAAACGAGGTGAAATTACTTAGTGCTTAAATCCTTTACAAAAGCGTTGGCAGAATTACAGTGTAGACATACTCAGCTAAAGCAGTATTGTTCTCGTTTATTCTGAATATCTTGTGAAGACTCCCTGGAGATAGAAGCGTTTTGTTTCTTCTGTTTACATATCTTACCTACTTACTTAGTCGTTCCCCTTCTACCGAGAGGTGTAGAGGTTTGGAAGAGAGAGCACCAGACTATCCTATCGGCTGTCTTCCTCCTGGCCTGGTTCTATTCTAGTCCTCGGTCCTTCAAAGATTGTCTAATGTTGTCCTCCCAGCGGACTCTGGGTCGTCCTGGGGGTCTGGATCCCTGGCTCTTTGTTTCCCATGCTTGTCGTGGTAGCCGATCTTCTCCCATTCTGCAGACATGGCCAAACCATCTTAGTTGGGACTGTTCTTACTTGGGTCTGCAGGGAGTGAGATTTAGGCCTTGGCGTATCGTCTGGTTGCGGACCATGTCTCTTCTTGTTACTTCAACCACCTTCCTCAGATACCTCATTTCTGAGGTTTGGATCTGGCTTTTGTGGGTTGTAGTCATTGCCCATGACTCGCATCCATATGTCATGACTGGGACATAGGTGGAGCGGTATACAGCCATCTTCGTTTTCTTACCAACCTCGCTCTTGTTGAGGAATCCTCGATTTATGGCCTGAATAAGTCTCCCAGCTGCTGCTTTTCGAGTTGCCAACTCTTCTTTGATGCCTCCCTTTCGGTCTATAATAGCTCCGAGGTATTTAAATTGGTCCACTCGCTCCAGGACCTGTTTTCCCAGCTTTATCTGATGTCTTCTTTCTTCTCGTGATATCATCATGGATTTTGTTTTAGAGCTGCTTATGACCATCCCTCTCTTCTACAGCTCTTTCTTCCAGACTTGTAGGTTTTATTGGAGATGTGCCTTTGATTTAGCAATCAGGGCAACATCATCAGCAAATGCCAGCTCTGAAATACAGACCTGTCTCATCTTCCAGTACCCCACTGAATACTTTCTTGTTCTCTCCTTACATGCCTTGATGACATCGTCCATGAGGAGTATGAAAAGATAAGGTGACAGGATATAATCTTGTCTTACACCAGTGGTGGTCCTGAACTCTTCTGACTTATGGTTTGCTGTCCTCGCATACTTTCTGCAAAACTTGTAGAAGCTCTGTATAACAAGAATCAGAGGTGCTGGAATGTTCTTCCTTGCCAAACAGTCCCAAGGTTTGCTCCAGGGGAGCCTGTCAAACGAAGATTAGGTCTTAAGTACTTCGGTTTGCTCGGAATCCGCATTAGACCTCATCCAATTGTGGCTCAGCTAGGCGTCGGAGTCTCTGCTCTAGGATTCTAGAGTAGATTTTACCAGGGACACTGAGAAGAGATATGCCTCTATGGTTTCCACATTGTCGATTGTCACCCTTTTTTGAAAATTGGTGTTATGATGGCAATCTAACAATCCTTTGGTATGGTCTTGTTGCACCACGCTGCCTGTAGGACCCTTAAGAGTAATAGGTCGCCTGATGCTCCCATGTACTTAACCATTTCTGGTGTTATACCATCATGCCCTGCTGCTTTGCCCATCTTGATTTTCTTCAGTGCTGCTTTCAGTTCTTCCATCTGTATGTCATCTTCACCATCATTGGTTTTCTCCTATGTGCTAGTGGTTATCATTTCTGATGCTTTACCATGCTCACCATCCAGGAGTTCTGAGAAATATTCTTTCCATCTTCCCATTACTTCCTTCGGGGCAGTAAGCAATTTGCCTTGTTTGTCCTTTATAAATTTGAGAGGGCATTGTTTTTCCTTCCTCATGTTCTTTAGGGTCTTATAGAACAATTTCTGGTTTTCTTGAACATCTTTTTCTAGCTTTTCTCCAAATTCTTCCCAGGACTTCTGTTTTGCTGCTAGCACTTTGTTCTTTGCTTCTGTTCTGAGTGTCACATATTCTCTATATTTTTCCATTTGTCCTGTTGTGTTTTTAGCTCCTAAGTATTGTTTCCATGCCATTTTCTTCTCTCTTATTTTCTCTTTGACTTCCTCTGTCCACCAAGGTGTCCTCTTTCTCTTGTTCCAAGTCGGACTTCACCGCATGCTTCTGCAGCAGCTGTCTTTATGATATCCTTGAATTTAATTCCAGAGGGTTTCCAAGTCATCAGGTTGTTCTTCTGTGTTGCTCACCGCTGCAGCAATAAGCCCCTGATATCTGGTCTTAATTTCTGGCTCTCTCAGCTTGTAGGTCTTAATGCTCATTTCTCCCGTTCGTTTACTTAGTTTCTTGCGGGATGTTGGGCAGTTCCTAGGCTGAGCAACTCGTTCAGTTGTTCTATTGATTGTAAGCAGATAGTGATCACTTCCAATCTCTGGCGCCCTCCAGACTCTTGCATCCCGGACATATTTGAATAAGCTCATCCTAACAATGGCATTAGTCGATCACTGACTTCTCATTCTTTGTTGGTTCACATCTAGTGTATGCATGTATGCGCTTATGGGGGAACTTTGTGTTTGTAATGATCAGATTCTGCTCACTGCAGAATCTAAGGAGTCGCTTTCCACTGTCATTGAGAATATCTTCTCCATAGCTTCCAATAACTCCACCCCATCTAGCATGGTCATTTCCAAATCTGGCATTGAAATCTCCGAGCATGATAATTTCATCTAGATAGTCATCCATTGTCCTTTGAAGCAGCTCGAAGAATTCCTCCTTGACCTCTGCTCTCTCATCCTCATTTGGCCTATACACTATGACCAGGTTGACTATGGTTTTTCCTTCTTTTAGTTTTACAACCATAATGCGCTCCGAGACAAAGTTCCATCCCCTGATATTATCTTTTTGGTTTTTGGCCACAATGCAACCCACACCCCCTTTAGCTATTTCAGATGTGGGTACACCACTATAGAGCAGCGTGTTGCCATCGAGATCCATGACTCCTTGTCCCTTTTTCTTTGTTTCCGTTATAGCCAGGATTTCTAATTTTGCTTTCATCATCTTTTCCACCAGCTCCTCTTCTTTCCCATTTTTACTTCTTGTGTTCCAAGTTCCATAAGTCGTAGTCCGTAGTCCGTTCCAGTTCGTCGCCTTTAGAATCAGTCCGGTTTTCTCTCTTGTAGTTCTCATAATCAAAAGTTTAAAGCAAACAGGTGATTGGCCTGTTGTGCCTTTGCATGGTGGAGGGGCTGCCTCCTTATTAGAGATACATACGGTATATTACTACAAACAATCAATATTCAAACGTGCATCAAAACTATCAAATTTACATCCACAGCAAACAATTACGCAAATACCGTAACAGGTGTGCCAAGCATGACGCTTTCACTGCTGCACCTGGCAGGTGGTCGCGAATCACTAATTAAGGAAAACGCTTGAAACTCTTAAATACACATTTACAAAGTAACTGGGCTTTTTTGTTTCTCTCCCACATACTGAACGCAAATTCTTGCAAGCAACCGAACTTTTCATCGACTTTAACTCTACACCATGCCTACCACAAACAAGAGTAAACGGACGATACTGGAACAAATCCGGATTTTCTCATATCTTAGACATACAGTAACAAAAGATAGTAGGTGTGAAACAGAAATCATAAAGGAACCATGAATGTTCAAAGCTACATTCAACATGAAACACGATACAAGCATCTAAACAAGAAACTCACGTATTAAAACTGAGAGTCATGAAGCGTTATTCACACACACACACACACACACACACACACACACACACACACACACACACACACACACACACACACACACACACACACACACACACACACACACACACACACACACACACACACACACACACACACACACACACACACACACACACACACACACACACACACACACACACACACACACACACACACACACACACACACACGCGCGCGCACGCAAGCACGCACACACACACACACATACATTCATATAGCCTGAAAGACAGACTGACATATAGATAAACAGACAGACAGACAGACAGACAGACAGACAGACAGACAGACAGACAGACAGACAGATAGATAGATAGATAGATAGATAGATAGATAGATAGATAGATAGATAGATAGATAGATAGATAGATAGATAGATAGATAGATAGATAGATAGATAGATAGATAGATAGATAGATAGATAGATAGATAGTAGAAACAAGGACAATGAACAAGCATTTAGAAGAAAAGATCTGAAGCCCTTGAGATGGGGATGGAAAGAAGAATGGGGCGCACCACATAGAAAGAGAAGAAAACAAAAATAGAGATTCAAGATAAGACTGAAACGAAAAATAATGAATGAGATCACAGTCAGGCATCGAACATGTTTTTATCATATACAATTTAAAAAGAATAACATTTGGCCTCAATTTCAACCTAAACTCAGGGTCATTTGGTTATATTAGGGACTATGTGCAAATACAAAGACCTTGTGGTCTGTTTTTGATCATACAAACACATACAAAGATAGAACACCTGGCGAAAGACCATGATGAAACGAATAGTTTTTTTTTTTTTGGAAGCACAAGTCAGTGGCCATATTGTGTGTGCGTTTGCTGGTGCGGCAGGTGAGTTTTTAAGTGGAACTGCTTTAGTTATAGCACAGATAGATGGTCACCTAACTTTAATGTTCAGTAAACACTAATTGGTTACAGTTCCAATCTCGGATATTTATAAGGGACTTAGTGTACTGACTGAGATCAGCTGTGAAGGTATATATATATCTAATAAGAGTAGTATATTATATATATAACCTTACTTGCTGCCACATATCTATATATCTCAGTCAGAATTATTCTGGAATAGTGTGGTGACTACGTTTTGTGTCTAGGGTATGTGTATGGTGAAGTGTAAGTCACAACAACAGACAGATAAACAATTTAATTTAATCCACTACTCTTGACAACACTGTGACACTCACATACATATAACACTCTATGAGAATATCTTAAAGAAGTCACTAGTAACGTTTCAAATAACAATATGTATTCATTACTGGCATGAATGAATATGTGTCCTGATTCAACTACAAGGGAACCAGGAATCACAATCAATTTAAATTACAAGTTATGTACAGAATGTATTTAATATGAATATTGTAGTGACATATATTATTACAAATGTTCTATGTGTGTCAGTTGTGTAGTAGTAAAATGAGGTAATACTGGTTTTGTTTTGTTCAAGCTCTGTTGGTATTGGTCATCATGACTTCAATAGTTTGTCTTTTAGGGACTATTATTGGAGATGTTCACAGTTCCTGATTTTAAGACAAGTAAATTCCCCTCTGAATGGTATTTTTATAAAGTTATTTCAAGATGAGGGGACATAATGTTGAGCTCAGCTGGCCAATTCGCTTATCTGGCGTGATGGCGGCAGGAAAGGACTCCTCTGCTCGAATTCTCCTCTGGGCTCAGGAGACACCTCACTGATAGCTAAAAAGACCAAGGAGTATGCTGTCCGACTCTGGATTCAGCAAATCTCTGACCAGATGCTGCTCACTACCATCAAGACCACTGTCCCTGAAATCAAGAAGGATGTACCTTCTACTTCATAACTAATTTATATTCTCTTTTACACTGATCACAATACAGCACAAACATTGCGTTCAGAGCGTTAGGCCAACAGTCAGCTTCATTTGAAATACTTTATTCCAGTATTACCCTTCTTAATGGTTACTACGCCTCTGCACTTCCAGCATTATTTCTTTCTAGTCCATCATCCAGGTGTCAGTGTACTACTTGGCCATTCCATGCCGTTTTACTTCTCTCCGACACCCTCTGTTCAGGCTGGAGCATTATAGGCTTTACCTCACGTTTGCCACTGAACTACACATATATATACAGGCATAAATCAACAATTCACATTCAATTTTTCATTAAAAGATACTGAATGGTTCAAGCTTACCACAATTTCATGGAAATAAACACAGATACGTTGATTAGCAATGAATTCTGGCACAAACTGGCACAAATTCCGTTCTGCCTATGTTCCAGGCTTTTATTTTAGCAAAAATGTGAGCTAGCTTCAACGTACTGTCGCTTTATCAAGCTTATTTGAATTAGTGGTCTCGAACTAACGCTCCCAAGTGTGTATATCAGCGAGACTGGCCAATGAGCCACGTTTCGACAAGTGTTTGAAAAAAATGTTATCTTTTCCCGTCTCCCCCAACAACCAAGATAGTATTTATAGCCCGACCAATCGTGGTTAGGCTTTCATTTGTTGCGCTCCAATCAATTTGGAGTTTACATGGTAGGCTATTTATGTAACGTAAGGTTTTTTCAAACACGTTATAAAAAAAAATTTTATGAGCAGAAATGATTTTATGCTGTCAGGCACCCCCAATATTTTATTTTGGGTATAATTTATTAATTCCTGGACTATTTGCGTAACGTTTTACATATTATTTGTCAGCAAACCCTAAGGAACCCAAAAATACTAATTTAAAGGAGCTACGTGGCTGCGTTCAAAATATGCAATTTCTTCTATCTCCTGTTTAGAAGATGTGCTGTCTGGGTACTGTTATGTGTTCAAACGTAAACCCATATAATGTTGTCTTTTCTAATAAGAGTCTGTTATGATTTATAAACCTAACTCTGGGAAAGGGTAGTGTATTTTATCACTGTCCGTCTGAAAAAAAATTAGTGCATGTAGACTTACACGCGTGATGGTAGTAATTGTGTATCGCGCGAAGCGGGTTTAGTGTTCGGCTTTCTGCCTCTCCCTTCTCTTTTTATCCCTTTAGTCCATCTGTTCGTTCGTTTTGGTAACGCAGTATAATTAATGTTAGGGTTAATTTAGGTCATTACGCAGTACGTCTCAATGCTTTTCCAAGAAATACAGCACACGTTTCATTGAAGAAGGCGGGTAATAATACAGTAAGCTTTACTATCAACGTGAAAGCGTTACAATTTGCAGACGAAGCAGAAAACAAGGGGGATTTCGAGTACATTCTTTGTGACAGCACTGTCATTTTACCATTGCTCTTCTCTTTATTAATTTTATTTGTTAGGCTTTATATTTACCTAATAATTTATATATGTGGATTAGAATATTTCATGACACTTCCCCTCTTAAAACAGACATTATATGTCAGTCCTTTATTCTATATACACATAGAGAAATTTATTATTATTTCTGGGGTTTACGGTGATTCTCATCACACGGATGGCGGCTTAAAAAATCCGCTCCCAGATTGGTTTTTCCAGATATATATTCAATGCTAAAATTATATGGAGCCAGAAGCAAAGACCATCGGAGTAACCTAGAGTTCTCATGCTTAGCCTGTGCTAAAAACGATAAAGGTTTGTGGTCAGTTTGCAACTTAAATGCCTTCCCATATAGATAAATATTGAATTTCTTTATTGCCCATATTACTGCAAGACATTCTTTTTCGCTAGTTGAGTAGTTGATTTCAGCTTTATTCAACTTTCTGCTAGCATATGCCACTGGGCTTAATTCCCCATCCAATGCATCTGATTTCTGTAGTAAAGTTGCACCTAGCCCAATATTACTTGCATCCGTCCTTACTATGAATTCTTGACTTAAGTCAGGTAATTTCAAAATGGGTTTACTTGTGAGCTTTTCCTTCAATTCTTGGTAAGCCATTTCACATTGTGGTGTCCATGTAATGCGATCTGGAAGTCCTTTACGTGTCAATTCCGTTAAAGGTGCACATATGGAATTAAAGTTTTTGATATACTTCTGGTAGAAACCACATAATGAGACAAAGGATCTCACGTCCTTCTTGGTTTGTGGTCTCGGGGCTTTCTGTAGTTTCTCTAAATTCTTTGGGTCAGGGGTCATGTTTCCCTGATAAACTGTGTGTCCCAAAAATTCCAATTCTTTACATCCAACGCAACATTTGGTTGGTCGGGCTGTTAAATTTGCCTCCCTAAGTCGATCAAACAGCATGTTCAGAGAGTCAATGTGTTCCTCAAATGTTTCTGTTGCTATAAGGATATCATCCATAAAATTTGTTATACAGGGATTATTCAGAGGATCCAATATTTTTCTCATCATTCTAGAGAAGACACTAGGCGCATTCTTCAATCCAAATGGCAATCTATTAAACTCATAGTGTCCTTCTGAGGTACTAAACGCTAGGTATGGTCTAACCTCAGGCTTTACTGGAATCTGATAGTATCCTTTACTCAGATCCACTTTTGAGAAATATTTAGCTTTATTTAGTCTGGCAAACAGCTGATTTGTATCCGGCAATGGATCCACCTGTCCTTCTGTAATAGCATTCAGTCTCCTGTAATCTATACAGAGTCTATGTTCTCCAGAGGGCTTCCTTAAAAGTACAACACCGGAACTATACGAAGACTCACTGTGCGAAATAATTCCTTCCTTCAATAGATAGTCTATCTCTTCCTTCAAAGCTTTTTCCTTAGCAAACGGAATCGAATATGGTTTCATACAGACAGGTGTGGAGTCTATGAGTTTCATATCATATTCCAATAGGTTTGTATGCCCTGGTCGGTCTGTTAACACCTCTGCATGATTATTTAGAACCTGTTGCACTCTCTCTTTCTGAGTTTTCGTTAAATGTGTACTGATTTTCACCTGTGCTGCTGTCTCACAGGGGTGTAATGGATATTCAAATGATGAAAGTGGTTCCTTTTTCATCTCCATGGCGATGGACAAGGTCAACAAGTGTGTCTCTTCCTGATGTTCTCTTTCCAAATATTTCTTCAGGAGATTCACATGATAGATTTTTTCTTTCCCCTTCTTATCTATCTTATAATTTGTTCTAGACACCTTCTCTAGAACTGTATATGGACCCTGCCATCCAATTTGTAACTTATTCTGACTCCCGGGCAAAAGAAGCAGTACCTTCTCTCCCACAGCCAAATTTCTGTCTTTCGCCTTCCTGTTATAATAGGCAGCATGTTTCTTCCTGGCTTGTTTCAAATTTTCATTGGCAAGTTTCCAGCCAGTTTTTAACCGAGTGGTCAGCTCATTCACATACTGGTATGAAGATGTAATGTTTTCCTCTGCCTTTTCATCAGTCCACGTTCTTAACATAGCTTCAAGTGGACCTTTTATTGGCCTTCCAAACAATAATGTTGCCGGGGCCATACCGGTTGAACTATGGGGTACCTCCCGATAAGCAAAGAGGGCGGCGTGCAGGTACTGGTCCCATGTATCTGGTTTTTCGTGTGCCAACTTTCTCAGGATCGACATTAATGTGCCGTTAAATCTTTCCACTTGGCCGTTCCCTTGGGGATGATACACACTACAATGGAAGTGTTTGGCCTGAAAGATCCTGAAAACTTCTTCAGTTAGTTTCCCCTTGAACTGAGAGCCATTATCAGTCAAGATTTGATTGGGAAAGCCTAACCTTGTGAAAATTGTGAGCAATGCCTCTGCCACATGTTTAGAATCAATCGATGACAGGGCTACTGCCTCTCCCCACATAGAACAAGTGTCCACCAGAGTCAGAATGTAGCTGTTCCTTCTCTTGGTTCGGGTGAGAGGTCCCACAAGATCCACGGCAACTCTCTCAAAGGGTGTTCCCACTATGGGCATTTCCCCCAGAGTTGCTGGTGCAGTCCAATGTTTAGGTGCTACTCGTTGGCACTCTGGACAGGATTTTACATATCGTTTGATATCTTCAGTTATTCCTGGCCAGAAATAGTGACAAGCTATTCGCTGTCCTGTTGCGCTGATTCCCATATGACCACTGAAGGGAATCGCATGCCCTAGTTCCAACACTTTAGTCCTATATGAAGTGGGAAGGACCAGCTGTCCGTGACCATTGGATTCAGATCCAGCCTTCCTATATATCAATTTGTTCTTCATATAAAACTCTCCCTTGCCTGGAGGTGTATGAGATTTGGGCAACTTATTGAAACATGGCTTGAGTGTTTTGTCCTCAGCCTGTGCCTTCCTCATCTCATCTGGGTGAGTATTTATGGGATTATCCTCCTCCTTCTTTGTCTGTGATCTGGTCTGCACTGTTGCCAATATCACAGGTCTCTTGGGATTCCCCAAGAAGACATATCTACACCCCAATATTAGAGGGTAGATTGGCTCATTTATCACTGCTGCTTTTATGATTCCTTCCACATATCGCGTTTTCACTTTTATTCGGGCGACGGGAAGTGTCATGGTAGCTACATCCTTGGTTGCAGTTTGAATCTCCACTGTTTCTGTGGTGTATTGATCGGCCTGCACCAGGTGAGAACTCACAACGGAATCGTAATCTAAACCGGTATCATATAAACATCTTATAGTGACACCATTACAAATGACATCTTCACACACTGGGGGGTGGTATGGTTCCTGTAATTCTTCAGGTTTGCCCTTCTTTTCCTTTTTCCCCGATGTCATAGCAGCAAAATGAGGAGGTTTCCTTCTACAATGGTCAGTGTCATGATTGTTCATTTTACAATTTTTACACCACCTTTTTCCTTGGTTGAAAGATTTTCTTTCATCATATTTCCTTTCATCGAATTGTGGGAATTTATTTTTATTGTCATACCGTGGCCTATCAAATTGGTGCTTACCTTTATTTTGATCCTTAGGATCAAATTTATTAAAGTTCTGTGGTGCCCTAAAGTTATCCACCTGTTTCTTTTTATTACCTGTTACCTCTGCTTGAGCTGCTTGATACCTTTCAGCAACATTTAGCAACTCACCCAGCCTCTCTGCACCTTGTTCCATGAGAAACTTTCTCAGGTCTGGAGCCATGGACTCTCTTAGTTGCTCTATAAGGACCATTTCCTTAAGATCTTGGGTTTTCCCCAGAGAAGTCCATTTCTCCAAGTATGTCTCTATTCGTGCAGAGAACTGGTGATAGGTTTCACCTGACAGTAGTTTAGCATTCCTAAATTTTTTCCTGTAAAACTCTGCATTCTTTTCATACCTTAACAAAAGAGCCTGCTTTAGCATGTCATAATTTTCCTGATCACCTCTGCTCATTTTTGCAAAAACTTCATAAGCTGCCCCACGAAGTCCCTGAGATAACTTTAAGCTCCACCTTTCTCTCTCCAACCCATACGTGGTAGCTAATAGTTCGTACCTATTTATATAGCTCTCAATATCATCGTCTTTCTCAACAAAATGATCTAAATGAAAATTCATAGCTGAGATTGAGGCTCCTTGAGTAACCGTAGCATCAGAGGCAAAGGGACTGGCACCATTTTCAGGAGCATGGCCTTGAAACTCAAACTCCCTTAGTCGTAATTCATGTTCCCTTTGTAATCTTTTCTCCTCCTTTTCTGCTTCCCTCTCTGCAGCTAATTTCTTCTCTTCCCTTTCTGCAGCCAATTTCTTCTCTTCCCTTTCTGCAGCCAATTTCTTCTCTTCCCTTTCTGCAGCCAATCGTTTGTCTTCTCTTTCTGCCTCCAATTTCTTAGCCTCAGCCTCAATCTGCAACCTCTTAGTCTCAGCCTCAGCTTGCAACCTCTTAGTCTCAGCCTCAGCTTCAAATTGTAACTTCTTAATTTCCCTGTCAGCCTCTAACTTTCTTTCGGCTTCAAACCTTCTTTCTTCGCGTTCAATAAATTTGTCACATTCCGTTGTAACATAGGCAACCATAACTTGCCCATCTAATCCTAACTCTTTTGCAGTCTGAACCGCAGCAGATCGAAATTTGGCCAGGTCCGCCATTGTCTATCAGGTAACTTAATACAATGTCTAACCAACAATTCAATCTCTAATGGACAAAACAGGCACCGTGAGCTCAACCTTATTTAATTCCACCCAAGGATACCTTTTAATTCTTATATTCCCTGAAGTGAATTACCCCCCAATATTTTTAATAGTGAAAGATTCAAAATCCCAAGAGCGAGACCCCAATATATGTGGTGAAGTGGGATGTTATAGATATTTATAAGGGACTTAGTGTACTGACTGAGATCAGCTGTGAAGGTATATATATATCTAATAAGAGTAGTATATTATATATATAACCTTACTTGCTGCCACATATCTATATATCTCAGTCAGAATTATTCTGGAATAGTGTGGTGACTACGTTATGTGTCTAGGGTATGTGTATGGTGAAGTGTAAGTCACAACAACAGACAGATAAACAATTTAATTTAATCCACTACTCTTGACAACACTGTGACACTCACATACATATAACACTCTATGAGAATATCTTAAAGAAGTCACTAGTAACGTTTCAAATAACAATATGTATTCATTACTGGCATGAATGAATATGTGTCCTGATTCAACTACAAGGGAACCAGGAATCACAATCAATTTAAATTACAAGTTATGTACAGAATGTATTTAATATGAATATTGTAGTGACATATATTATTACAAATGTTCTATGTGTGTCAGTTGTGTAGTAGTAAAATGAGGTAATACTGGTTTTGTTTTGTTCAAGCTCTGTTGGTATTGGTCATCATGACTTCAATAGTTTGTCTTTAGGGACTATTATTGGAGATGTTCACAGTTCCTGATTTTAAGACAAGTAAATTCCCCTCTGAATGTTATTTTTATAAAGTTATTTCAAGATGAGGGGACATAATGTTGAGCTCAGCTGGCCAATTCGCTTATCTGGCGTGATGGCGGCAGGAAAGGACTCCTCTGCTCGAATTCTCCTCTGGGCTCAGGAGACACCTCACTGATAGCTAAAAAGACCAAGGAGTATGCTGTCCGACTCTGGATTCAGCAAATCTCTGACCAGATGCTGCTCACTACCATCAAGACCACTGTCCCTGAAATCAAGAAGGATGTACCTTCTACTTCATAACTAATTTATATATTCTCTTTTACACTGATCACAATACAGCACAAACATTGCGTTCAGAGCGTTAGGCCAACAGTCAGCTTCATTTGAAATACTTTATTCCAGTATTACCCTTCTTAATGGTTACTACGCCTCTGCACTTCCAGCATTATTTCTTTCTAGTCCATCATCCAGGTGTCAGTGTACTATTTGGCCATTCCATGCCGTTTTACTTCTCTCCGACACCCTCTGTTCAGGCTGGAGCATTATAGGCTTTACCTCACGTTTGCCACTGAACTACACATATATATACAGGCATAAATCAACAATTCACATTCAATTTTTCATTAAAAGATACTGAATGGTTCAAGCTTACCACAATTTCATGGAAATAAACACAGATACGTTGATTAGCAATGAATTCTGGCACAAACTGGCACAAATTCCGTTCTGCCTATGTTCCAGGCTTTTATTTTAGCAAAAATGTGAGCTAGCTTCAACGTACTGTCGCTTTATCAAGCTTATTTGAATTAGTGGTCTCGAACTAACGCTCCCAAGTGTGTATATCAGCGAGACTGGCCAATGAGCCACGTTTCGACAAGTGTTTGAAAAAAATGTTATCTTTTCCCGTCTCCCCCAACAACCAAGATAGTATTTATAGCCCGACCAATCGTGGTTAGGCTTTCATTTGTTGCGCTCCAATCAATTTGGAGTTTACATGGTAGGCTATTTATGTAACGTAAGGTTTTTTCAAACACGTTATAAAAAAAAATTTTATGAGCAGAAATGATTTTATGCTGTCAGGCACCCCCAATATTTTATTTTTGGTATAATTTATTAATTCCTGGACTATTTGCGTAACGTTTTACATATTATTTGTCAGCAAACCCTAAGGAACCCAAAAATACTAATTTAAAGGAGCTACGTGGCTGCGTTCAAAATATGCAATTTCTTCTATCTCCTGTTTAGAAGATGTGCTGTCTGGGTACTGTTATGTGTTCAAACGTAAACCCATATAATGTTGTCTTTTCTAATAAGAGTCTGTTATGATTTATAAACCTAACTCTGGGAAAGGGTAGTGTATTTTATCACTGTCCGTCTGAAAAAAAAATTAGTGCATGTAGACTTACACGCGTGATGGTAGTAATTGTGTATCGCGCGAAGCGGGTTTAGTGTTCGGCTTTCTGCCTCTCCCTTCTCTTTTTATCCCTTTAGTCCATCTGTTCGTTCGTTTTGGTAACGCAGTATAATTAATGTTAGGGTTAATTTAGGTCATTACGCAGTACGTCTCAATGCTTTTCCAAGAAATACAGCACACGTTTCATTGAAGAAGGCGGGTAATAATACAGTAAGCTTTACTATCAACGTGAAAGCGTTACAATTTGCAGACGAAGCAGAAAACAAGGGGGATTTCGAGTACATTCCTTGTGACAGCACTGTTATTTTTCCATTGCTCTTCTCTTTATTAATTTTATTTGTTAGGCTTCATATTTACCTAATAATTTATATATGTGGATTAGAATATTTCATGACACCAGCTGTAAATGGGTACGTGATTATTCTCTTGGGTTAGGGAAGGAAAAAACTATGGGGATGGGAACTAGTCGCCACACATTTAGATACTTGGCCAAGTAAAGCGAAGTCTCTAACACTTCACTACGGCAGAATCTGCTATGCGACTATCTTTACCTGTTAATTGCTATTTAATGGAGGGAAATTCAGATCAAAAAGCATTATATATACACGAGTATATACCGAACTTAACAGCTATCATCAGGAACCTATAAGACACTTCTTTCGCGCTCAAAGGTTAAAGGTCGACCGGCTGATTGGTTTGGTTTGGTTTTTTAAGGACTATCTTCTTAGCACACGAACAATTCCATCATTGCTCCGATCTCCTCCCTTAGATAACACAAGGAAGACCTCAGCACAGTGCACGAACTACGTAGCACCGGCGAAAATCCCAATGTGTGTAAATAGTAATCACTAATTCTATAAATATATTTGGTGGGTAGGTTTCTAATATTTAAATTTTGCCAAAGCAGCGGCCTTATGGCCTACTCTTTAAGATTTCCAACTGCCGTGGGATTTTTAACGTGCGCAACTTGCACACATGACCTCTTATATTTTCGCCCTTATCCAAAAAGGCTAGCCATCCGATCCTACTACCCAAGAGACCAAAGGTTTGCTGTTTAAAGATTTACGTTGCTGTGCTTTGACCTGGGTTAACTGTGTCACAGCGGAAGAAAGGTGGAGTTTATTGAAAAAAACTTTTCAGGTCGCCTGCGAGTTACAACAAACGACCTCGTATTTATACACGATTATGTAAATGATGTGTGTCTGTGACCTAATACAACTGCCGACAACCGAGTCACAGACAAGAAGGGGCATCGAGTGTTCACGTCATCAACTTGTGTTGAGGTCTGTTCCTTAATACTTCAACGATCGTTCGGTTTGTTTTTTAAAGAAATATATGAAATTCTGTACAAACTTGTTCCATGTTCATGATTTTTTTTTTTTATTGATTCATTGATTCATTCATTCATCTGTCATTGACTGAATCTTTATTTCTAATATATTTTATACAAATTTTCTGTTATCGTATTATATACTGTATAAATAGAAATCGCTTTGATTCACTTTCTTGTTCTAATAGCTACCGTCCGATATTAAGCTGACGAACGAAACGGATAATTTGCCATACAACATTTTACTAAAAATGTAGAAGAATCCACAGCGTGAGGGTGGGTTCAAGCGTGACCATTCAAATGACTCGCTTTATTAAATCAGAAGAGACAGACTTAGGGAGTTTTCAAGGTACTCAATTGTGCCTAAAACAGGAGGGTTAACTTAACAATTACTTCTGAATCATAAATCACGATGGTCACACAAAGAGGAACAATAAATGTTCACGTCAATAAATAAAATAAACACTCTGTTAATTCAGTCACTATCCTGCAGACAACTGTCATAAATCTGCTCTAGCAGAACATTTCGCTCAAGTATCATTCATGCCTTTTTTTAATAGGAGGAATTTGTACATTTACAGATGGAGAAATTCGTAACAAGTGAGTTTCCAATATAAATTTTAATTGTGAAGTTACATTATTAATACCACCCGCGCCTCTTTCAATTTTAGAAATAGTGGAATGTATAAATTCTCCGTCTTGTTTTCCATGCATGATCATTCAAAAGCCGTGAGTTCTGATCCAGTCTGCGCAATCTTTTTTCTAATTTGCGCTGTTTAGGAATTGTCTTATTTGGGGAATAGCTTTCTGAACAAAGACATAAATGTCTCTGTTGATGCTATTATTGAAGAGACTAACTGTATACACATAGGCTTAATGTGTGTTATTGTTATGTTTTTGTGTACGTTCTCAAATGGTTCGTTCAGTGAGTTGAACTGTTCTCTGGAAATAAAAGCTACGTCAGTTATACTCGTATCTATGAATTTGAAAGGTCCAAATTTGGGCTTTTGGGAAAAGTAAAAAGAAATTGGCGACGTGCACGATGGGAAAGGAAGTGAATGGTGAGATCAAACAATGTAACTTCAAGACCAGTGAAGCAAGTGTCGTCAAAAGTCACTGTTCCATGCTCTATACCAGGGGTCGGCAAACTACGGCACGCGTGCCAAGCGTGGCACGTGGAACGATTTTCAATGGCACGCTGAGTGAATTAAAATACTGTACAGTATATGATTTCATTTTTTAAAAAATTGAATTTTTAATTAAATAGAAGCATATAATTCTTTTAAAGCTATACCTGTTTTTACAACCCTTCAAAACGAAAGTTTTTAGACATTGGAGGTAAGAATGTGCGATCTGATGCAAACTAAAGGCCTGATCATACTATACTGCACGTAAGTCTTCGTTTTTACGGACCGTTTCCGAGAACAAACATTCTTCAACGAATTTCAAGGGGAGTGGTTATACTTTGCGGCACCCGCTAGTCTGGCGTCTACCTGCTACCGTAGTTTGCAGGGTGAGATTCTTGAAAAGAATCCCAAGCGAATTTTGACGGGCAAGCCCAGACGTAATATCATAATTACGCAATAGTGTCTGGCTAGCGCCTGGACGAGCGTATTTATTTCGTTTTCGCTCGCAGTTTTTGACTCCCAGTGTGAGTTTGAAGCAACAATGACTGACCTCGACGAAGTTATATTTCCGTCCTATCCTTCCCCTCTCTCCCGACCACCACCACCTCTACAGTTCTCTCGGCTGTCGCATACTCATGCCCGTACAGTCCGTTGACCACAGCACAATAGTTGGTGTTGTTATTAAGTGATACGGTGCCGTTAAAATGGCTCAAAAAAGACAAAAACTTTATATACGCTCGTTTCAAGACTTTTGGACAAACGAATATGGATTCATACAACAAAGGGATCGTGCTGTTTGTGCTTTATGTTATGTAAGTGTCGTGTGCCGTACGTCAAGTGTACAAAGACACTATCAAACTAAACATCAGTCCATGTTTAAAAACTCTGAGGAGAAAAGTGAAGCCATAAAAATGGCTGTTTCTGGCTACAAAAAAACAAAGTAGTAATTTTAGTCAAGTACTTGGAACCAAAAATAAAACTACAGAATGTAGTTACAAAATTGCACAGTGTGTAGCTTCAAAGGGCAAACCTTTCACAGATGGATAATACATCAAGGAAACTTTTTTGAGCAGTGCTGAAATTTTGTTTAGTGATATACCAAATAAAGAAACAATACTGTCTTGGATTCGAGAAATACCGGCTTCTGCGAGATCAATCGAGAGGCGCATAACTGATATGGCTGAAAATGTAACGGTAAAACAAACAACCGGGTTACAACAAGCTGTTGTATTTAGTGTCGCTCTTGACGAAAGTGTCGATGTGAATGACGTGGCGCGCCTAGCTATAGCTGCGCGATATTGTGACAACGACCGTATTTATTAAGAACTGTGCTGCTTGATACCTTTTGATGGTACAGCCAAGGGAGAGGACATTATAACTGCATTTGTAAGCTATTTCGAAAATCAGAACATTAAAATGAATAAAATATTCTGTGTTACTACTGATGCCGCCCCTGCATTTGTCGGAAAGAACAAAGGATTTGTTAAACTTCTTGAGGATCGTATTGGACGTCAAGTATTGAGCTTCCATTGCATTATACACCAGGAGAGTTTGTGTGCGAAGATTTCGTCACTATCCGTGAACTCTGTAATGGAAACTGTTGTCAAGATATTTAACTTCATAGTTTCTCGCTCTTCATTGACCCACAGGCAATTCAAGTCTCTTCTACAAGAAATGGAGAGCGCATATGCGGACCTCCCGCTGTACAGCAATGTTCGTTGGCTTAGTCGAGGTAAGGTTTTGAACAGATTTGTATCATGTCTAGAAGCAATCAAGGTGTTTCTTGATGAAAAAGAACATTTCCCGGAATTGAATGAAGAGGACTGGCTGTGCAAGCTGGTGTTTCTGGCTGACATAACTACAAATCTGAATGAATTAAACTTGCGTTTACAAGGGCAGCGTCAAACAGTACTTGATCTTTTAAACACTGGAAAGGATTTGCGTCAAAATTAGACACATTTTGCAGAGATATTACCACTAGCACATACAAGTACCTTCCAAACGTAAAGGCTCATTCAAATCGATTTACTGTCAACAGAGATGAGCGCTCAAAGGAGAGTTTGCTAAACGAGGTCAAGACTTCAAAATTCACCGGCCCATGTTTTCTTACCTCATCAAGCCTGACTTAATTGATCATACTAATATCCCATTTGACCTATCTCTTTTCGAGTGGATGGATGTTGACAATTTTGAAATGCAACACATCGAATTCAAGGCATCAGAGTTATGGACGATAAAATTTGTAGAATTGCTAAAAACTCTTGAAGGAAGCTGCTTGGAAAAGTCAGCTGCCATCCTCAACTGCTGGACATCCCTGCCTGAAGCGTTCACCTGTTTGAAGAAAGTTGCATTTGCTCTACTTTCGGCTTTTGGGTCAACTTATACATGTGAACAAATTTTCTCACATGAAAGCTGTTTTAAGTCCACAGAGAAGTCGCCTAACACCTGTGCATTCAGAAGCCTATGTGAAGCTGAAATTGACAAAATACACACCTGATATTGAACAATTAACCAAGGAGAAGCAAGGACACGGGTCGCATTAATTGATTAATGACTCAGTTCAATAATAATCAATGATTACTCATATCAAAATTATAATAACGTGTTTTATGTTTGGTTTTTTAATTGTTTTGTTCTTCAAACTATTGGACTTTCTGTCTTAACAATTTATACATATGGCAATTTTATTATAAAATTTCAAACTACTGTAATGTGTTCAGAACTTAAATTTTGCAAAACATAATATTTGTATTAATATTTGTTCCTATTTATATTAAAATATTGAATAATCTACAAAGAATAGAATAGTTATTTAATGTATCGGAAACATGTTAATACAATATCATTTTTAAATTGTTTCAATAATTGTTGTATATAAAAATATGGTGGTTTTAGGTTGGCACGCTGAGTGACTTTGCAACATTACTTCGGCACGACACTACTAAAAGTTTGCCGACCCCTGCTCTATACGGTAGGTAGTCCTATAGCAGATACTGCCGTAAGGGAGTGAAGCGTTAGAGACTTCATCATAGTAGGTCCAGCATCGACAGATGGGGTAACCAGTTTCCTTCCTCGCTGCCCTTTCTTTCCCTAACTCAAAGAGCAGAGTCAGGTACCCATTTACAGCTAGGTAGACTGGAGCGTGTCGGTACCGTGATTCGAACCCGGCACCTTTGCCACGAGAGACCAACGCAAACATAAGGTTTTGCCCTATAAGGAGCAAAAAGGGAATGATGGTGATGAACCCTTCAGAAGATTGTGACTCCAGCAGACTGTGACTCCAGCAGATCGTGACTCCAGCAGATTGTGACTCCACCAGATAGTGACTCCAACAGATTGTGACTCCACCCACCAGATTGTGACTCCAGCAGATTGGGACTCCAGCAGATTGTGACTCCAGCAGATTGTGACTCCGAAAAAGCAATGAATAAACAGGAAAGACATCGCCATGTTTCTGCAATTCATAATTGTAATGGAGCATTAATCTTACTTACTTAGTCGTTCCCCTTCTACCGTGAGGTGTAGAGGTGCATTAATCTAGAGACAGTATTATTAAGGTTGCAAACCGACGGTAAGTTAAATGCTGCCCATGTCACATTCAGACTGCTGATAGAGTAACCAATAACTCCAGGCTGCTGATAGAGTAACCAATAACTCCAGGCTGCTGATAGAGTAACTAATAACTCCAGGCTGCTGATAGAGTAACCAATAACTCCAGGCTGCTGATAGAGTAACCAATAACTCCAGGCTGCTGATAGAGTAACCAATAACTCCAGGCTGCTGATAGAGTAACCAACAACTCCAGGCTGCTGATAGAGTAACCAATAACTCCAGGCTGCTGATAGAGTAACCAATAACTCCAGGCTGCTGATAGAGTAACCAATAACTCCAGGCTGCTGATAGAGTAACCAATAACTCCAGGCTGCTGATAGAGTAACCAATAACTCCAGGCTGCTGATAGAGTAACCAATAACTCCAGGCTGCTGATAGAGTAACCAACAACTCCAGGCTGCTGATAGAGTAACCAACCACTCCAGGCTGCTGATAGAGTAACCAATAACTCCAGGCTGCTGATAGAGTAACCAACAACTCCAGGCTGCTGATAGAGTAACCAATAACTCCAGGCTGCTGATAGATTAACCAATAACTCCAGGCTGCTGATAGAGTAACCAATAACTCCAGGCTGCTGATAGAGTAACCAATAACTCCAGGCTGCTGATAGAGTAACCAATAACTCCAGGCTGCTGATAGAGTAACCAATAACTCCAGGCTGCTGATAGAGTAACCAATAACTCCAGGCTGCTGATAGAGTAACCAATAACTCCAGGCTGCTGATAGAGTAACCAATAACTCCAGGCTGCTGATAGAGTAACCAATAACTCTAGGCTGCTGATAGAGTAACCAATAACTCCAGGCTGCTGATAGAGTGACCAATAACTCCAGGCTGCTGATAGAGTGACCAACAACTCCAGGCTGCTGATAGAGTAACCAATAACTCCAGGCTGCTGATAGGGTAACTGTAGCGTAGGAAATGTTGCGTAAGTATTATATGTGTTGATAAATGTTCTGTGGAGGATGTCGCATTTGCCACACAACGTTGAGGGTGTTGTAATTCATCTGCTCCTCTCAAGGTATGATAATCCTGGCCTTTGCGGAGTAGTGTGCCACCCTCAGACACCAGGGATGATGAGGCGTAGTAACTTGGTGTCTGTAGTCTGGTTTAAGTGTGATGTAGATGTGAATACAGACAGTGAGCATTACGAACAAGGCAATCCACACAATGACGTCACGTTAACTCACGATGTGAAAAGTCAATGATGCTTGCAACAGCTAGTGACGGTTTTGTATAATTTATTATAAACGCCACAATGACGAAGTGTGTAGACATAAACAAGCAGGTACATCATAGGTACGATCAAACAGTCATTATTACATATGTAGACAATTCAACTGGCACAGCAGACAGCATCAAAATAATGTGCATCATCTGCCTTTTAGGATATCATGACAAGCTGTACATGTAGTCAGGTAGTGAACTTCCCCTTTCCATAAGAGCTAGTAGATATCAACTAGGAGATTAAATATGGTCTCCTCTATCTGACCTCAACAAGACAGGCATGTCTTTTGAGCGTCACATTATCGTCCTCTATGTTCTTATACAGCAAAGGTATCAAACCTAGATCCATCAACAAAGTTCAGGAAGCAAATAGTCCGTAGGACAGGCATCAATCGATGCGTGACAATCTAAGTGGATCATGAGCTGAGCAAACTAGTCATATCGTAGACTTTAGAATAAGGCAGGCTAAGCAAAAGTCAACATCACAAGATGGCGATAAAGTTACTCAGCGAAAAAAGATTCATTTACCTGTTCATCAGGAATTAAAATGAATAATCACATATGCCTCCAGGCATTAGGAATAACACAGAGATATATCATCTCAAGATAGGAACAACAATCATGAGGACTCCTTCCTGAATAAACTAAGCGAAGACTAGCACATAGCTACGTCTCGCCTTCACAGTTTCTCAGCACAGACTGACCTGGGCGGAAATCGTTTTACCAACGCCACAAAAAGGGACATGCGCAGAACACGCGAATCGAATACAACTCAGGCCAATTTACGAAACGAAGAATGTTCTACGATGTTCGACTTAAGACCTATTACCTTAAAAGGAAATGAATCTTGAAACATTGCGATTGCCAACTGTTTTTCAAAGAACTGACGATCTGAGCGCTCCATATATGGTCGTGACTCAAAATCGTTCACACAGCTATCGGCAACCCTAGCTATCAAGATAAGACAACTTCTTAACGATAGCTATCAAGATTAGACGACTGTAGAAATAAAAGTGACTACAATTTCATGAGTTCCTTCCCATGCATTAAAAAATGAATCTAGTCAGAATGCATGGTCAGAATAAGTTGCGACAAGTTTTTAGCAGCAACATTACCGCCACCTCCCGATAAAAAAAAATGTGCAACATTTTTTTTTTTTTTTAAATATCCAAGAGTAAAACCAAAAAACGGTTTAACAACGCACGAATGATGCGGGGATAAGTAATTGCACTGCCTAATATGAGGCTAAATTGACACATAAAGTGTCTGGTGAGAATATTTCTCAACAGATAAAAAATCTGATTTAAAAAATATATCGGAGAGGTGCCACCAACACACACTACGCTTGCATGAAAATACAATATAAATATGCAAGTTCATATCATTATAATCAAATAGCAGTGTCATAATCTAATACCGCTTAGAATGGATGTAAACATCTGATATTGAATGTTAAATATTACATTATCTAAATGTTTAATATTACCATTACACAATGAAATTAAATATAAATGAAGATCGAGGACACATCTTCTGTCGTTCCAAAGAAACTGTACAATGTGGAACTCTCCATGTTTGACAACAGAAAGGTAGCTTCTCAGATCAACAATAACGTGCTGAGAAAAAACAAACAATATAATTCTATTTAATAGCCATTATGTTTCATACTATACAATACATTATTATTAATAATTGTGACCGAGTGAACTTTAGGCCCTTATATTAACTACTCAGTCTTCTTCTTATATTAAAGATGGGAACAGAAGAAGATGATAACAAAGCACAATAGTATGTGTTCACCTAAAGTGAGGACAGATGTGCTAATGTATTGTAGTAATATAGGTGTGTTATGGCTCTGTCGTATATCTAGAGATAGAACAGAAGTATTAGTTGGAATCATGTGGGCATCTAGATAGAATGTCAGCCATCACATTATCCGACCCACGGATAGCTCGTACCGTGAAGTGAAAAGGTTGAAGAGCAATAGCATATCGAGTGGATCTCGAACTCTTCAAGTTCTTAGTCTGAATAGCTGTAAGAGCTTTCTGATCAGTTTCTAGAATGAAATGTGCGCCCAGGAGGAATCTTTGTAGTTTGAGAATAGACCAAACCATAGCTAACAATTCACGGTCTAAAACCGAGTAGTTCCTCTCTGCCGCATTTAGTTTTCTAGAAATGTACATGACAGGATGCAGAGTTTCAGCATATTCCTGCATAAGTGCTGCTCCGATCCCAGTGGATGAAGCATCACTAAGAAGAACAAAAGTTCTATCAAGAGTAAGCAATCTTAGGATGGGATGAGAAGAAAATATACTTTTAATCTGGTCTAAGGAAGATTGACATTCCTGAGACCAACGAATCAGATTAGGCGACCCTTTCTTCAACAACGTTGACAGAGGTGCCATTATCGAAGATAGATTCGGAATAAATCTCCCATAGAATTGAATTAACCCCAAGAGACTCCGGACTTGTTTCTTCGTTTTAGGTACAGAGATGTTCAATATTTTCGAAGTATTGTGGTCTTCTGTCTTCAAGAGACCATGACCAACACGATGACCCAAGAAAGAAATTTCACCAAAAAAAATATAAGCTTTAGAAGGTTTTGCTGTCAGATTATACTCACGTAGAGTAGACAGTAGGTCATATAAACCCAGATAGTGATCTTCCCAGGAATCACTGAAGAGACAGATATCATCTAAGTAAGCGATGACATCTGAACGATGAGAAAGAATTCGACGCATCATGCGAACGAAAGTAGCAGGGGCGTTCATAAGACCGAAAGGCATTACATTCCATTGAAATAAACCCCTAGGTGTAGAGAAAGCAGTCAGAGGTTTGGCATGATCTGCTAAAGGCACTTGCCAATAACCTTTTGACAAGTCAAGTTTAGTGAAGAATCTAGAATTAGAAAGTCTACTAAGTAGATCCTCTAGTAAAGGCATAGGTTCAGCATCGAACTTTGTGACTTGATTTAATTTGCGATAATCAACGCAAATTCGTATGTTCTTATCTTTCTTCCGAACAATAACCATGGAAGAAGAATATGGAGAAGTCGATGGTTCAATTATGTTTAATTGGATCATTTCATCCAATTCCTTTTCCACTTGTGACTGAAAGTGTATAGGGATAGGATACGGCCTAACCCTAATAGGATTACTGTCGGTAAGAATTATGTCATGTTCTATGACATTCGTGTGACCAGGGATGTCGGTTAGAACATCCTTAAATGTCTGTAACATCGACGAGACTTGACGATGTTCATCAACAGAAAGATTAGGAGAAATGGACACATCTTTCCAAGATTCCATAGAATGTAGTGGAACCACTGGAAGAGGGAGATCCACATCAGAAAAAACAGATTCCTCATCCCTGTCTGTCATACAGGATGAGGAATGACCATGAGGTACAGAAGATTCGTCCGTTGCCTGAAAAATAGGCAGCAAATAGTCTGGACGCTCATGAAATTCCGTCAACATGTTGATATGGAAAGTCTTATGCTTTCCATCTATATCGACCACATAGTCAACATCGGAAATTCGTGAGACTATTGCATATGGACCTTTCCATGCAATCAGAAGTCTATTTTCCCTACTGGGGAGTAGGACGAATGCTTTGTCACCTGGACAAAGTTGTCGTAGACATCTGTTCTTGTTAGCAAACTGCCTTGCTTTTTCTTTAGCAATTTCTGACGAAGCAGTCGCTAGTTTGCATGCCTCAATGATCTTTTGCCTCAGAGCAATGACATACTCATATGAAGATTGAGTGTCATCACTAATATCATCGGCAGTGATGAGATCGTGTAATAAAGACATAGGGCCGCGCGGACGCGCGCCGAAGACAAGTTCAAAGGGAGAAAATCCTGTGTGCTCGTTTGGGACCTCTCTATAGGCAAAGAGAGCCGCAGGTAAAACCCTGTCCCAATCTTGAGGATGGTCTTCAGTTATCTTACCAAGTAAAGTCTTGAGCGTTCTATTCAGACGCTCAACTAACCCATTAGACATAGGATGATAGATGCTACTGAGAGATCTTTTAATGTGTAAGGTAGACATTACTTGAGACATGGTATCAGATATGAGTTGAGTGCCATGGTCTGACAGTATTTCTCTGGGGAACCCCAAGCGAGAAAATATCAGCCAAAGAGCATCTGCGATATCTGTAGTAGATATGCTCTTTAGAGCGATAGCCTCTGGCCAACGTGTGCACATATCGACACATGTAAGAATAAACTGATGTCCTCTGGCCGACTTTATCTTAAAAGGGCCAATAATATCTATGGCCATTTTCTGGAATGGCCGAATAGGGATGTCAGCAGCCTGGATAGGCGCAGCATGTCGTGGTCCTCTAGATTTGACCTCCTGACATACCTGACATGATCGGCAGTATATACGGATGTCCTTGTTAACAAAGGGCCAAAAGAAAGCCGCAAGGACTCTCGACTTTGTACGGGAAAATCCCACGTGTCCAGCACATTGCGAGTCATGAGCATGCTGCAATATTTGCACTCTCATACTCTTGGGAACAAGAATTTGCGAATGTGCTGACGTAGCCGAGTCTTGTACCATACGTACAAGTACGCCGTTTTTTATTTCTATCCAAGATTTTCTTTGTGTATCCTTATTTGGATCACCTTTCTTCGCAAGAATGAAGAATTTCTTTAGCGTAGGATCTTCTTCTTGTAATTTTATGAACGAGTCACAAGAAATAACCAAGGTACTATCTTGGCTATGAACTTCATTATCATTATTCAACGAAGTTTGCGGTGTTTGTAGAGCTTGTGCTCTTGTAACCACTGCATTGGTAGCTTGCATATTATCATCTTCCCAAGCAGCAATCTGCTGTGGGGTACATTCCCTAACTCCGTGGATACGACCAATAATAAGGTCCGCAATAGGATTAGGTAAGAGACAGGCATGCACATCTCCCGTAAAGAAAGGAGTGGCAATGTGAATTATAGCAGTAGGATATTTCTCTAGAGTGCCGCCAAATGTGACACATTTGATAACTGTCGTAGATTTTCGATAGGAGAATTAAGACTAGGTTTGGTCCCTTCTGAATAGGTTTGAATAGGTGATAGACTCAGTGAGAGTTAGTGAAAGGTAATAGAATTTCCACACACGTGAGATGATAGATTTTGATATAGTGGCTGTCTCTGAAAGCGAAAAGAATTCTTCTCTCTCTCACCTATCTTCTACAACAGTTGTTACAGCGTCAGACAGACTACACCAATATACATATTACGTATATTTCTATCACTCACAGGCACGCACATACACGTGACGACAGGTAAACACACAGACGTGGGAAAACTATAACAATGATATATATATTATCTAGAACGAGCTGACCAAACACGATTATTAAGTTCAAGAGCGATTTTAATATCAGGAAAAATCGGCTCACAACATCAAAGAAAGTACATCAAGGAAAATACATATACACATAGTCATAAAAATTCAAGGAAATGTTGCAAGGATGATAGCCCCGTTATAGTGTTAACTCTAGGTTTAGCCCGGCCCCGTTAAGAGAACAGATGATGGCGCCCGAGTCACAGATACATAGGGTTTGAGTCTAAGAGTTTTCTTTGTTTTATCTCGTAATTATATGCACAGAGTTTGAAAAAAATCTGATTTAACCTAAGACAAAAACACAAGAACTCTAGCCTTAGCAACAAATTATGCAGATTGAAAAAAAAATTAGGACAACAACAGGGGTGTCAAAGATATAATAGTGAAAATATCACTCAAACCAGCGTACACTCATTCATTCCGCCATGGCCTCTCATACATGTACTCACGACTTTGCTCGCTGCCTCTTGGAACACACTGATTTTAGATCTTCACACAGACTCAAAAAATGCAGTCTTCTGCCAAGAAGTCCCCAGTTCCAAAAGACGTATTTAACTCGGAGTCTCCGGGAACGACTACTTGGGTGTGCAAATTTGTTCAAATGTCTGATTAAGTCACCTAACAATTATTCCAGGCGCGGGAGTTAGCAGAGCACAGTGTCAATAGCGTAGGTTTCTAGAAATGATGAATGTCAGGTCGGTGCCTTCCCTCAGTATAGGATTCACTTTAGTCACACCACAGATTTGTCCACAAAAAATATATATATATAGTCGGGAAATGTTAGTTAATACTTGACGTATTTCGCGCCACCAGGCAGAAAGATTACGTAGAGTTTTTTCTAGAAGAAATTAAGATCTGGCTCCAAGGTCCAGTATTTATCATTACAGTCTTTGAAAACCCGTTATTGGGAGATAGTATTTCTGGCTAACTCGGGTTGCATATGCACTGTTAGACCAGTGGTACTTAAGAAACCCACGTGGTTCAAAATAAGGACTGTCTATTTCTTCACAAGTATGGAAACTACTACTAGGTGCTGGTAAAGTTAGGGTCACCCCAAAACTTTCACTGTGTGGAGGAAAAAATAACACATATAATATAATAAACAGAATATGTACTGGTTATAACTTACATTTAAACTTGCAAGCAGAGAGCTTTGCTTATCATTTAAACTTCCCGTGACGTAAGTTATATTTAAAAATCAGCAATTCTCATGAATTAGGAACACGTGCGTATTCCGTCACCATTCATGAGGCTCGATTCTAGAGTTTATACGGTAGTTTAGAAAAATACACTCGACTGAGTATTTGCGGTTAAATTAAATTCATAAATAGCTACACTTGCCGTTATAAGCTAGAAATTTTAATTTTTTTCTGCTTTCCACTGAATGCTTCCCTAGAAAATATAATAGCCTACCACTTTATTTCTCTTCTGCGCTAAAGAAATAGATTAAAATGAATTAAGCGATTAAACACTTTAACACTCACAAAATCTATATATCTATCATATTAATTACCTCAACCACAGAATTTCAGGTAGTCGCACAACTTAAGAATAAAAATGCTGAAAATATTTCTGGAAGTCTAGAAGTTCGACAAATTGCCGAAACAAACTGAGATCTTCGCTAACAGCTATTCTGTTTACGAGCAACCTATCTACTGTGAGTCTATGAGCGAGAATGAAATAAAGTTTCAAACTTGGCCAATATCTTTAAAATCGGACACAGGATCCTAATCTTATTTCGCCAAGCGAAATAGTCTCCCCTGTCCGTATAACACCTTCGTCCGCTTATCGCGTGACGTAACAGCCATCAGTGGCCGAGGGCTTGCATGAGTTGCAAATCTCAGACCACCGTCTGCAGTGCGGAGTGGATTTTCACGCTAAGCCGGGTTTTTCCTGACGAAAAACCTCATGCGTTTACTGAAATGCAGACTCTCTGTCTACTTTCCATGTCCCTCGGGTGAATTTTCACGCCCCAGGCCAGAGACCCTCAGACGAATGTCTAGCGAATGCTGTAAATTCACGCCTATCGTCCGACCAGCGCGACTGACATGTACGCAATACCACCCAGGTGCGATTCTCAGTTTTAGAGAAAGGAAAACAGGTAAAGTTTTGCGAATTATATGAAAATAATATTCGCAAAACGAATGGATGAAAAATATACAGGAAAAAAGGAAATACAGAGATAATAAAAGAGAGAATTCGGGTGAAAGAATAGGAAGAAGATGTAGGAAATTAAATGAATATAAACCCTACGTGACAGAGCCTCCCCCCTTTAAGATATGGAAGCACTCCATGTCTACGTTATGGAGTTTAATTTCCTATAACCGTAGCTTCGGGATGTCTGTCTTCTTCCCTCTCCTCTTCCCCCTCCATCTCTGTGCAAGTCCTACTCATGAAGTCTGCTCCTCAAAGTTTCCTTCCCGTGGAATGTCTCATATGCGCGCTTGAAAGAGCGTCGCCGCTTCTGACATTTTTGAAAGATTTCCTGTGATAGCGGTGGAATATCCCTGCCACTATCGTCATCTTCGTCAGTTTTGGCGATCGTCAGGAGATGGTCGGAGGTTGGCACTGGTTTTTCCAAGTATCTCTTTAAGAGATTTAAATGGAAAACCTTCTCCTTTCCTTCAATAGAGATCTGGTAGTTAGCCTTAGAAATCTTTTTCAGGACGGTAAACGGCCCTTGCCATCCGATCTTCAGTTGGTTGTTCTCGGTAGGGAGCAACACCAAAACTTTCTCTCCTGCTTCCAGTTCTCTCTCTTCCGCGACTTTCCTGTATCGGTTAGCGTGCTTGGTGCGTGCTCGCTTAAAGTTAGTCGTTGCTAGGTCCCACCCTAGTTTCAACCGTTCCTTTAAAACCGACACATATTTACTGGCTGAGACAACTGTCTCATCAGCCTTCTCGTCTGTCAGAGACTGAAGTAAGGCTTCAAGCGGGCCCTTAATGGGTCTGCCGAATAAGAGTGTAGCTGGCGGAAATCCTGTGGAAGTATGAGGAGATTCTCTGTAGCCAAATAATGCTGCAGGAATACAGAGATCCCAATCTTCAGGTTTCACTTGTGCCAGCTTACTTAGCATCATGGTGAGGTTTCCATTAGCACGTTCCACGAGCCCATTTCCGGCCGGAGTATATGGCTTAGTGTGGATGTGCTGGGTCCTCAAGATCTTAACGATCTCATCCATCAACAGGTTTCGGTATGGAGATCCATTATCCGTCAACACTTGCTGAGGGAATCCCAACCGAGTGAAAATCTGCACGAGGGCTTCTGCGACATGCTTGGCATCTGCGCATGTTAGCGGGATAGCTTCTGCCCATAAAGTGCATGTATCGACTAAGGTCAGGATAAACCTGTTCCTTCTTTTAGTCCTTTCGAAAGGCCCTAAAATGTCGATCACAACCCGTTCGAATGGTGTTCCCATTATTGGCATTTCACCCATGTGGACTGGGGGTGTCCGTTGCTTGGGTGGTACACGTTGGCACTGGGCACAGGATTTGACGTACCTGATAATATCAGTATCCACTCCTGGCCACCAATAATGAGTGGTTATACGTTGGTTCGTGGCGTTCTGTCCCATATGTCCGCTAAAGGGAAGAGAGTGCCCCATTTCTAGGATTTGGCTTCTGTACTGTTTCGGTACTAGGAGCTGGTTGTAACCTTGGTCAGGCTTGCCCGTTCTCCGATAAAGTACGCCATCCTCAGAAAAAATGTCCCCGTGCTGTTTGGGTTCCTTCGCCATGGGCAGTTTCCTAAAGCAGGGTGCCAAAGTAGGATCCTTTTGTTGCGCTTCTTTAAGTTCCATAGGTAACAAATTAGGCGCCGGCTCCCGTTCCTTCTTGGTTTGCCCTCTTGTAGTTACTGCCGCCACAATCGGCTCTTCCGGTTTCCCAATACACACGTATCTCCCGCCAAGTATGACTGGGTAGATGGGATCATCCATAACAGCTGCTTTGATCACACCTCTGACAAAGTCAGAGTGTATCTCCACCAATGCGATGGGAAGCGCTGTAGGTGCATCACTCTTACGAACTCCACAAAGTTTGACGGTCTCTCCTGTCTCTTGACCGGGTTTAACCAGCTTTCTGGCAACAATGCAGTCGTAAGAAAGCCCCGTGTCAAATAAGCAAGAAGTTTGAGAACCGTTCAAAATAACAGTACCTCGCGTTGAGGGTCTATCCCCAACAGGTTGGGAATCACTGTCAATAATTCCGCCTTGCGAGACTGTCAATAAGCATCCTATGCGTTTCGGCTCGGTATGCTCGGTCTGATCATATGTCCCGTGCTCAGGGGTTCTCCCTTTGCCACCTTGACCTTTCTGGCTACGCTGCCATGAAGGACGGTCGGGTTGATCAGACTGTTTGGGGTGGTTGGGGTACTTGTTCTTGTAGAACTTGGATTTTTTCAGGAGGGGGGTTTTGAGGTCCAGTTTCTCTGTGGTTATTTTGGTTAGAAGCCTGAGAAGATTGCTCTAGGTTATGTTTTCGAAAATGCTCCTCTGTCGGTTTCCGCTTTGTGGCCGGTAGTTCAGCCAGCGCATTGTGATAACGCTCCGACTTTTCCAAAATGTCTTCAAGTTTTTCTGCCCCTTGCTCAGCTAGAAATCTCCGGGTATCAGCAGACAAAGTGTTCTTTATTTGTTCAGTTAGAACAAGTTCCTCAAGACCTTCATAGGTAGAGGGGAGCTGTGAGAGCTCTAGGCACTTTGTCAGATAACCCTTCAAACGAGACGAGAACTGCTGAAAAGTTTCAGAATTCTCTTTCCGGCTGTTGCGAAACAGTTGCAAAAATTTGCGAGCGTTCATTTCAAAGCGCTCCAGTAACGCTTTCTTCAACAGATCATAGTTGTCTTGTTGGCTGCTTTCCAGTTTGGCGTAAACATCATACGCAGAACTTTTCAAAGCCTGGGAAAGCTTAATGTTCCAACGCGACCTCTCTAAACCGTACAGAGTTGCAATTTTCTCAAATTTTCCTAGCCAAGTGTCAATCTTTTCATTTGGACAAGGGAAAGATTCTAGCGGAAAAGACATAGCAGTGAGATGGGTGGATTGAGTGTTAGAAGGATCAGTTAGGGAGGAATGAGGAGAAGATTCTCCATTGCTGGAGGTAGAGGCAGCACCACGACTTTGGAATTCTAGAGTTTTAAGAGCCAACTCATGCTGTCGTCGTTGCTCATTTTCTCTTTCCTCATGCTGTCTCTCCTCCCTCTCCTTCTCATGCTGTCTCTCCTTCTCTTTTTCCTCATGCTGCATCCTGCGAATTTCCATTTCCTCGTCCATTTTCTTCTGCTGCAAAGCTTCGGCTGCTTTCCTCTCCGCATCATATCTTTCCAGTTCGTCTCTGACAAAAGCTTTCGCTTCCTCTCCTTCCAGTCCCTCCTCTCTCGCTTCGTCCCTGAGAAGTTGTCTAAGCTTTGCCCTCTCGGCCATATTATGTCAGTGACTGAGACTAGTGGAGAACGAAAATAGGAAAAAGGATACACTGGTTCCTACCACTTACGAGAAAAAAAAATTACCAAAAATCAAAAGATGATATCCTTAACCCTGGGATACCTCCTCCAAATTAAAATCTAACTATCGCTGCTATTATCGGCAATAAAGCACTTAATGCAAAACACGACTACGCCAAATAAATGGTAGTTAAGATTACAACTGAAAAATAAGTTGCTACAGTGGAAAAGCAAAAGAATATTGCAAAAATTAAAGAGAAAAATAATCCCTTAATTTTTAAAAATCCACTATAAGTTCGCCCCTGAAGTCAGATCGGGTAAGGGAGGGAATTAATCTGGACAAAAAGTCCGAAACACACTCCTTAACTTAGTTCAAACGCCGTTCTGCCTCAGTACCCAGTGAATGTTATACACTCACCACTTTACCAGCATTTAGTATTACAATCAGCAGTTAACATAAATCCCGACAAAATCAACCTGTAACCAAAATGTATATTATTCAAAGATGCTGTGGAAAAAAAAAACTTATTAGTTTGTGTGGTCAGCACGCCCGTAAACAGATCGCTAGTCTAGGGGGTAATTATTTTTTTAAAAGATACACAGTCACAAGACATCTCACTCTTACTCTATATCAGAATACAGAATCTTAAGTTCAAAATCCAGATAGACGAGTCCACATTTGTCGTACTCGTCTTCCTATTCTAAGTTCAAAAATCCTACGGACGAGAACCCATTTGTCGTAGATTTTCGATAGGAGAATTAAGACTAGGTTTGGTCCCTTCTGAATAGGTTTGAATAGGTGATAGACTCAGTGAGAGTTAGTGAAAGGTAATAGAATTTCCACACACGTGAGATGATAGATTTTGATATAGTGGCTGTCTCTGAAAGCGAAAAGAATTCTTCTCTCTCTCACCTATCTTCTACAACAGTTGTTACAGCGTCAGACAGACTACACCAATATACATATTACGTATATTTCTATCACTCACAGGCACGCACATACACGTGACGACAGGTAAACACACAGACGTGGGAAAACTATAACAATGATATATATATTATCTAGAACGAGCTGACCAAACACGATTATTAAGTTCAAGAGCGATTTTAATATCAGGAAAAATCGGCTCACAACATCAAAGAAAGTACATCAAGGAAAATACATATACACATAGTCATAAAAATTCAAGGAAATGTTGCAAGGATGATAGCCCCGTTATAGTGTTAACTCTAGGTTTAGCCCGGCCCCGTTAAGAGAACAGATGATGGCGCCCGAGTCACAGATACATAGGGTTTGAGTCTAAGAGTTTTCTTTGTTTTATCTCGTAATTATATGCACAGAGTTTGAAAAAAATCTGATTTAACCTAAGACAAAAACACAAGAACTCTAGCCTTAGCAACAAATTATGCAGATTGAAAAAAAAATTAGGACAGCAACAGGGTGTCAAAGATATAATAGTGAAAATATCACTCAAACCAGCGTACACTCATTCATTCCGCCATGGCCTCTCATACATGTACTCACGACTTTGCTCGCTGCCTCTTGGAACACACTGATTTTAGATCTTCACACAGACTCAAAAAATGCAGTCTTCTGCCAAGAAGTCCCCAGTTCCAAAAGACGTATTTAACTCGGAGTCTCCGGGAACGACTACTTGGGTGTGCAAATTTGTTCAAATGTCTGATTAAGTCACCTAACAATTATTCCAGGCGCGGGAGTTAGCAGAGCACAGTGTCAATAGCGTAGGTTTCTAGAAATGATGAATGTCAGGTCGGTGCCTTCCCTCAGTATAGGATTCACTTTAGTCACACCACAGATTTGTCCACAAAAAATATATATATATAGTCGGGAAATGTTAGTTAATACTTGACGTATTTCGCGCCACCAGGCAGAAAGATTACGTAGAGTTTTTTTCTAGAAGAAATTAAGATCTGGCTCCAAGGTCCAGTATTTATCATTACAGTCTTTGAAAACCCGTTATTGGGAGATAGTATTTCTGGCTAACTCGGGTTGCATATGCACTGTTAGACCAGTGGTACTTAAGAAACCCACGTGGTTCAAAATAAGGACTGTCTATTTCTTCACAAGTATGGAAACTACTACTAGGTGCTGGTAAAGTTAGGGTCACCCCAAAACTTTCACTGTGTGGAGGAAAAATAACACATATAATATAATAAACAGAATATGTACTGGTTATAACTTACATTTAAACTTGCAAGCAGAGAGCTTTGCTTATCATTTAAACTTCCCGTGACGTAAGTTATATTTAAAAAATCAGCAATTCTCATGAATTAGGAACACGTGCGTATTCCGTCACCATTCATGAGGCTCGATTCTAGAGTTTATACGGTAGTTTAGAAAAATACACTCGACTGAGTATTTGCGGTTAAATTAAATTCATAAATAGCTACACTTGCCGTTATAAGCTAGAAATTTTAATTTTTTTCTGCTTTCCACTGAATGCTTCCCTAGAAAATATAATTACCTCAACCACAGAATTTCAGGTAGTCGCACAACTTAAGAATAAAAATGCTGAAAATATTTCTGGAAGTCTAGAAGTTCGACAAATTGCCGAAACAAACTGAGATCTTCGCTAACAGCTATTCTGTTTACGAGCAACCTATCTACTGTGAGTCTATGAGCGAGAATGAAATAAAGTTTCAAACTTGGCCAATATCTTTAAAATCGGACACAGGATCCTAATCTTATTTCGCCAAGCCAAATAGTCTCCCCTGTCCGTATAACACCTTCGTCCGCTTATCGCGTGACGTAACAGCCATCAGTGGCCGAGGGCTTGCATGAGTTGCAAATCTCAGACCACCGTCTGCAGTGCGGAGTGGATTTTCACGCTAAGCCGGGTTTTTCCTGACGAAAAACCTCATGCGTTTACTGAAATGCAGACTCTCTGTCTACTTTCCATGTCCCTCGGGTGAATTTTCACGCCCCAGGCCAGAGACCCTCAGACGAATGTCTAGCGAATGCTGTAAATTCACGCCTATCGTCCGACCAGCGCGACTGACATGTACGCAATACCACCCAGGTGCGATTCTCAGTTTTAGAGAAAGGAAAACAGGTAAAGTTTTGCGAATTATATGAAAATAATATTCGCAAAACGAATGGATGAAAAATATACAGGAAAAAAGGAAATACAGAGATAATAAAAGAGAGAATTCGGGTGAAAGAATAGGAAGAAGATGTAGGAAATTAAATGAATATAAACCCTACGTGACAATAACCCTTCCTGTCGCACAGGATGGATCTACAAGCGATTGTCTAACACCAATAGTGGTGCATCCGGAATCGAAAAGTAGTGAGACCGGAGTATTATTAACAAGACCCTTATGTAGGATTAGAGAACCTCTCCCGTCATGTGCAACCGAAGCAGGAAGAGCGGGGAGAGGGTGACCACAACTCAAAGTCGATATTGTAGTCGGTTCGAACAAAGTACTGCATTGGGGGCACTTGTTTGCTCTCCCAAAGTCAAAAGAAGAACAAGTGACATGGTCAGAGTTTTTATTATCAGAAACCTGATTACAGGCTCCCTGAGATTCTTGTTGAACCGAGTTAGCCTGCTGATATCTCTTTTTTTTTGTATTGAGATCTACCGCGACTACTATTACCTCTGAAGTTATCACTGTTGTTATTGTCTCTGTAGTTATTATTGTCTCTATTATAACTATTATTATCATGTCCACATTGATGTGAACATCTAGTTGTTTGGTTTTGAGGTCTACGCGAGGAAAAGCCTCTGTTACCATATCCTCTTCTGAAATGCCTAAAATTATTAGGTTGGAAGTAACGAGGACTGTCAGCTCGTCTCCAATTCTTCGACGAAGAATCACCCTGAAATTGATTTCCATAATTTTGACCGTAACTACGGTTACTTTTCTTATCAAAATTTTGTTGGAATCTATTACTAGAGTTTTGACCATAAGGTGCTGCCGAAGCAACTGGCAGACCTTCTTTTACTTTAGAGTTACTAATAGTTACGTGAGGATGCGCAGTTATGTATTGGCTACAGAAATCTTCCATTTCTTTTATTGTTTTAGGTTTACGTTCATGAAGGAAAGCAAGGAACGACTCGTTGACAGAAGACATGACTTTGTCTCTAAGTATTAAGTCCATAAGTCCTTCATAAGTTTTTTCTGTCTTAGACAGCTCCACCCAACGTAAAAAAGTAAGACGTGTCTTTGATATGAATTCAGAGAATTGCATACCAGTTTCTGGTAACATATTTTTAAATTGAAGACGATAGCCGTCTTCGTCAAGTTGGTATTTTTTTTAACAACATAGCCCTGACAACCTCATAGTTGTTCTTGTCAGGCTCATCTACCATACTTAACATACTTAAAGCATCACCTCTAAGTATTTTGGACAAATGATAAACCTGCAATGATTTATCTATGTTATGTACTTTACATGAAGTTTCAAATCTGTCCAAATAGAATGTTATATCGTCGATGGAAGCATTGAATGGTGGTAGGTTAAGTTTGAAAGTGCTTGCATTAGTCTTATCTGAGACCTTATTTGCATCATTAGCATTACCCATGTTCATCACCTTTAATTTCTCAATTTCCAAAGCTAAGATTTTTTCTTCATGCTCCATTTTTGCTTTTCTCTCTTCAGACTCTCTTTCAAGTCTTTTATTTTCAGCCTCAAGTCTTTTCTCTTCAGCTTTTGCTTCTGCTTCTCTTTGTAACTTTTTTTCTTCAGCCTCAGCTTGTTTTTCTAATCTTTTAATTTCCACCTGCATCTGCAGTTTCTTTTGTTCAGCTTCCATTGCTTTATCATATTGAGCAGTTGCAAATTCTTCTAACTTATCACCAGTCTTCCCAAGCAATTTACCCTGCTCAATAAAGTGCTCAAATGTAGCCATGATGAGTAATAATATGAGTCCACAACCTGAAATAATTAATTATCTTATTTCAAATTTAATTATAACAAGTCTTAAATGAAGCACTTGTTTACTCACAATACACTATATTATCATCCCAATCTCTGTGGGAAACAAGTCTTATCTCAAAGAACTTGTGTATAGACCTTTTTGAAATATCATCAATCAACTCTTGATCATAGGTGCACTTCCCATTCAATAGTGCACAATAATATTCATCATTTATTAATCATCAGTGTAGTAGTAATGCATAAGCATAACCCACTATTAAATGTGAATTAACTACTATAAGTGTAACCAATGACTATGTAAACACAATCACAATGTAAACAATAACAATGTAAACATTACACTGTAAACAATACAATGTAAACAATACAATGTAAACAATACAATGTAAACAATAACAAAGATTTAGCAACAATACGAAAACATTCGTAGAAATCAACAGAAAATAAAGCGAAAATTAAAGAAATATCACAAAAAATGTGATGATATCTACGAGAAGATAACACAAATACAAGACACCACAATGTATAAACAAAAATGTTGTATGAAACTAAACTATAGTAAAGAGGAGGCTAGCAAGTACAAACAAATCAAAACAGAACTAAAGAATGCAGAAAAATAACGAAAACAATACTAACACATGGCATCACAACTAACAAAAAATTAGCAACAGAAGTCGCTTTGCAAATTCCAGTATCGGAAATTTGCACACCCTATAGAAAACGCTCACGATAGACGACCTCTATCACGTGGTATGATCTAAGGGAGACTCCGCCCAACCGAAAACCCGCAGAAACATAAACATATAAATATAAATATACAAATAACACATAAACATATAACATGTAAACAAAAGAATGAGATGAAACACAGAAGACTCAGTAGAAGTATAAGGGCACAGTTCACAAACAAACAGGCCACTTAACTTATTGGTATCCAAACGTCAGCCACAGCAGAAAAAACAGATGACAATCAGCGTCCTAAGGAATGAAGATCCAACGATGATGGTACATCTGGACTGCTTCAACTGCCATGACGATGGTACTTGAGCTTCTAAACAGTACAGGTAGTGTAACTAACGGCACTTGACCTTCTTATTCAATCGTTAAATTGCTTGAATCGGTACTTGGCCTTCTTATTCAACCGTAAATTGCTTGAATCGGTACTTTGCCTTCTTATTCAATCGGCACTTGACCTTCACAAACGACAGCAACACGTTTCAACTGGCAATGTATGACTCAACGACGGGTACTGCCATAACTCTGTATGTAGATGTCTTGAAAAATCGCTGTATGTTGATTTCTGGAACAATGCAGTTTGTTGAATTATTGTTGAATGAAGTGGGTAAGGGACCCCGAGTATGCTGGTACCAGAACAAACCAGCTTATGGCCACCAAATGTAGCGTAGCAAATGTTGCGTAAGTATTATATGTGTTGATAAATGTTCTGTGGAGGATGTCGCATTTGCCACACAACGTTGAGGGTGTTGTAATTCATCTGCTCCTCTCAAGGTATGATAATCCTGGCCTTTGCGGAGTAGTGTGCCACCCTCAGACACCAGGGATGATGAGGCGTAGTAACTTGGTGTCTGTAGTCTGGTTTAAGTGTGATGTAGATGTGTATACAGACAGTGAGCATTACGAACAAGGCAATCCACACAATGACGTCACGTTAACTCACGATGTGAAAAGTCAATGATGCTTGCAACAGCTAGTGACGGTTTTGTATAATTTATTATAAACGCCACAATGACGAAGTGTGTAGACATAAACAAGCAGGTACATCATAGGTACGATCAAACAGTCATTATTACATATGTAGACAATTCAACTGGCACAGCAGACAGCATCAAAATAATGTGCATCATCTGCCTTTTAGGATATCATGACAAGCTGTACATGTAGTCAGGTAGTGAACTTCCCCTTTCCATAAGAGCTAGTAGATATCAACTAGGAGATTAAATCTCCTCTATCTGACCTCAACAAGACAGGCATGTCTTTTGAGCGTCACATTATCGTCCTCTATGTTCTTATACAGCAAAGGTATCAAACCTAGATCCATCAACAAAGTTCAGGAAGCAAATAGTCCGTAGGACAGGCATCAATCGATGCGTGACAATCTAAGTGGATCATGAGCTGAGCAAACTAGTCATATCGTAGACTTTAGAATAAGGCAGGCTAAGCAAAAGTCAACATCACAAGATGGCGATAAAGTTACTCAGCGAAAAAAGATTCATTTACCTGTTCATCAGGAATTAAAATGAATAATCACATATGCCTCCAGGCATTAGGAATAACACAGAGATATATCATCTCAAGATAGGAACAACAATCATGAGGACTCCTTCCTGAATAAACTAAGCGAAGACTAGCACATAGCTACGTCTCGCCTTCACAGCTTCTCAGCACAGACTGACCTGGGCGGAAATCGTTTTACCAACGCTACAAAAAGGGACATGCGCAGAACACGCGAATCGAATACAACTCAGGCCAATTTACGAAACGAAGAATGTTCTACGATGTTCGACTTAAGACCTATTACCTTAAAAGGAAATGAATCTTGAAACATTGCGATTGCCAACTGTTTTCAAAGAACTGACGATCTGACCGCTCCATATATGGTCGTGACTCAAAATCGTTCACACAGCTATCGGCAACCCTAGCTATCAAGATAAGACAACTTCTTAACGATAGCTATCAAGATTAGACGACTGTAGAAATAAAAGTGACTACAATTTCATGAGTTCCTTCCCATGCATTAAAAAATGAATCTAGTCAGAATGCATGGTCAGAATAAGTTGCGACAAGTTTTTAGCAGCAACAGTAACCAATAACTCCAGGCTGCTGATAGAGTAACCAATAACTCCAGGCTGCTGATAGAGTAACCAACAACTCCAGGCTGCTCATAGAGTAACCAATAACTCCAGGCTGCTGATAGAGTAACCAATAACTCCAGGCTGCTGATAGAGTAACCAATAACTCCAAGCTGCTGATAGAGTAACCAATAACTCCAGGCTGCTGATAGAGTAACCAATAACTCCAGGCTGCTGATAGAGTAACCAATAACTCCAGGCTGCTGATAGAGTAACAATAACTCCAGGCTGCTGATAGAGTAACCAATAACTCCAGGCTGCTGATAGAGTGACCAACAACTCCAGGCTGCTGATAGTGTGACCAACAACTCCAGGCTGCTGATAGAGTAACCAACAACTCCAGGCTGCTGATAGAGTAACCAATAACTCCAGGCTGCTGATAGAGTGACCAACAACTCCAGGCTGCTGATAGAGTGACCAACAACTCCAGGCTGCTGATAGAGTGACCAATAACTCCAGGCTGCTGATAGAGTAACCAATAACTCCAGGCTGCTGATAGAGTGACCAACAACTCCAGGCTGCTGATAGAGTAACCAATAACTCCAGGCTGCTGATAGAGTAACCAATAACTCCAGGCTGCTGATAGAGTGACCAACAACTCCAGGCTGCTGATAGAGTAACCAATAACTCCAGGCTGCTGATAGAGTAACCAATAACTCCAGGCTGCTGATAGAGTGACCAATAACTCCAGGCTGCAGATAGAGTGACCAATAACTCCAGGCTGCTGATAGAGTAACCAATAACTTCAGGCTGCTGATAGAGTGACCAATAACTCCAGGCTGCTGATAGAGTAACCAATTAACCAATAACTCCAGGCTGCTGATAGAGTGACCAATAACTCCAGGCTGCAGATAGAGTGACCAATAACTCCAGGCTGCTGATAGAGTAACCAATAACTTCAGGCTGCTGATAGAGTGACCAATAACTCCAGGCTGCTGATAGAGTAACCAATAACTTCAGGCTGCTGATAGAGTAACCAATAACTCCAGGCTGCTGATAGAGTAACCAATAACTCCATGCTGCTGATAGAGTAACCAATAACTCCAGGCTGCTGATAGAGTGACCAATAACTCCAGGCTGCTGATAGAGTAACTAATAACTCCAGGCTGCTGATAGAGTGACCAATAACTCCAGGCTGCTGATAGAGTAACCAATAACTCCAGGCTGCTGATAGAGTAACCAATAACTCCAGGCTGCTGATAGAGTAACCAACAACTCAAGCTGTTGATATAGTGACACACAACTCAAGCTGTTGATTTAGTGACACACAACTCAAGCTGCTAATAGAGTGACCAATAACTCAAGCTGCTGATAGAATGACCAACAACTCAAGCTACTGTAGAGCGACTGTATTAGCCTTTAAGAGTTAACTTTAAATGACTTGCGGCAGATTGTGAAATACAATTTGACTGCAGCAATAATTTTTGTTTACAACATGAGTTATTAATAAAAGTATGATTGAATGATTCTCCTTTCATTTAAATATCATCATTTCCTATTTCGCCCCATGGAGCAAGTACCTAGTACTGCAGCTGGTCTCCTTGTAGGACTTTCGCATCCCAGCATGCGTGTGATCTTGCGGCTGTGGTTTCCATAGCAATTTGTTTTACATGATGATGTAGCCAGCCTCATGCACATCCTCGTTTTTGTCTGCTTTTACGACAGTGATAGAAGGAG